>CM052137.1:11410511-11446562 GCA_028454255.1 Halictus ligatus
GAGAGAGAGAGAGAGAGAGAGAGAGTGAGAAAGAGAGAGAGAATGAGCGGGTGGCGTGGACGCCGCTTCTGGTTCGACCTCTCCGCCGGCGCTCTGCTATCGCTCGAACAGCATCCGCGGGGACCGAGCGCCGCTTAGTTCTCCTCCACCTGTCCGCCGCGTCGAAATACTCGACGTTTTCGAGTATTTCGAGAACACGCGGCCTGTCCTCTTCATCTAGACCGGCCGAGGCCTTCCACGCGATACGTTTTACCTGTGATTTCTCGCCTTTCTCCTCTCTCTCTCCCCCATTCCCTCCATCGTCCCCCAAATTCCGTCGACGCATCAAGAGCAAATACTCCCCGAAGGAGGGACGACGTTCGAGCACCCCGAAGAACGGCCCGCGAAAAGTTTCCCGAAGAAACATCTACAAAGTCGAAGAAGTCCGCGCCGAAGAAAAACATCCGAAGAAGCTGTTCGAAAGTCTCGAAAGATCGCGGAAACTTCGCGGAAAGTCGAGGAGTTTTCCGCCTCGGGAACGTAGCCAGGAGTCGCCGGTCGCGCGGAACCGGAAGCGGAGGAGCTGCAGAGATTGGGCCGCGGAAGAAGGATTGAACTACTTTTGCGGGACGGTGATGGAAGGAAAGTCGGGAAATATCGTCCGGAGATGACGGGACCGGCGAATTGAGTGCGACTCGAGGCCAGATCGGGGAAAGTTGGGTTCGAGAGGCTGTTAGGGGGGTGGAAGATTGCGGCAGATTGGGGAAGTTGTGCGAGGGACTGGTTCACGGTAACTTGAACGACCCCCCGTTCGGGAAAAGTTTCGGGGCAGCGTCCGAGGCCCAGGATAAAAACAAACACTGCTGGACGGTTATGGGTGTGCACTCGTAAAGCGTGCTAACGAAGACAGAGAAACGTGTAAACTTGAAAATAATTGGCTAGACGGATTTCATTGAAAACAACCCTGGGACTTGCTACGACGGCGAAGAATCCAATCACCGAGAGATACGCGTCGGTACGATCGGAAGAAGACTATAAAAATATTTCGATGGAGAATTTATGGCGGTACGATACCGTGTAGCAGATTGGTGGTCGAGTTTCCTTCTTCGATGCTCGCGTATTCGCCAGTGAAAAAGTGATTAATTCGATCGGCCGGTTGGTTGCTTTCAATGTATTTCGGGAAGACTAAACGTCGGACGAAGAACGCCAGTTCCGAGTGATCGATGCGGACAGGATTTCGGTGTCGAATCGAATTTGTCAGTGTCGTTGATCTGTGGTCCCCGGATCTTCTCCGTTTGTGCTCTTATCTCGCCCCCAACTCTCCCTTCACCCCCTCGTTGATATATTTTTTTTGTAAAATCAGTGTGTACACGGGAAAATTGGTTGCTCGATTTCATCGGGATTTTCGGTTCGTATTCGACGTTTGTACGGTTCTCGTGATTACGTTAACCAATTCGGTAAGTGGCGTATCGATCTCGTTTTGATTAAAAGTTCCGAACTGGCGTATACAATTTTGAGCCCGCTCGATCGCCTCCGATAATCCCGGCGAAATTCAAACGAACGTGTTCGAACGTCCGAGAGTTCGAACACGTTCGACTGATTCCCGAGTGGTCACGGTTCCACGGGCTGTGCGCGTAGGTTTCGCGAGTGCCTACTCGGCCGAATATTCGCGAGTGCCCACGGGGAAACGTGCTGTTCGGAGGAACAACTTGATTCCCCGCGATTCCGTTTCCGTTGCTGCCTAGCTGAAATAATACGCCGCTCGAAATACCTGGAGGATCACCGACGCGAATGACGCAACCAATATTTTGAAAACCACTCATACGCTGCCCGCGCCGAACACGTTCGACGCAGAATTCGGCATGGTACAGTGCACTGGGTGTCCAATCATTGACAGCAATCGCGACTGACAGAATTTCTTTCTCTTTGGCTAACGAGAGCTGAATTAGTCGCGGAAGACAAAATACAGAAGCCATATTAAGAGTTACTACAGTAACAAGGTCGCGACCGGTATTCGTTTCGACACAATAGCCTTTATATTTAGAATATTCCATTGAGTAAAACAAATCCCCTTGTGAAACATCAAGAAAGATACGGTCATAGAAAAGTTAGAAATTTTCGGAATATTATGCTACGATGATAGTTATAGACTGCGCGGATTTGATACATTTATGACGAAAATTAGCAGGTAAAATTTAAAACATTGAAAAGATTCAAATAATTTGAGAATATTCGATGTTATACTCAATTCATTACAGTTGGTAAAATAAGAATGTCATTTGCCTCATATTTCGTAAAATTAACGCGGATAACTTTGATTAATTTGGACGTAATAATAATTTATTAATTTGATTTGATTTTCTTCTCTACAAATCATTTCGACAGATATTCTTAACATTTTGATCGCCATATCAGTCATACACGGGTGAATTTTTATGACAATCTATCCTGTGGATTAAGCGTTTTTATTGTTCATTATATAAGTAACGAAGTAAGGAAAAATTTCTTTTAACAATTAGAATATTCCTCATAATAAAAATGAATAAAAATAGTATACTTTAGGATAATATACGAATCTCTTATTTTGCACATTTGGATGCTCCAAGAATGCTGATTTCGTATAATCCTTTCGTATATCAATTTATGTAGATAAATGAAATTATATTCTTTGACAAAACGTCTGCAGTTGGTGGATCTGTAGAACGGATTCGTCCCCGATTGGAATAATTGCGAGGCGAATGCGCGCACGCGCTCGTTTGAAAGGGAAGCGTTTGTGAACGAGATCGCGTGCACTCGAACGTGAGGTACGCGTGTTATCACACCGTACATACTTAATCACAGGCGAGCGTGTTCACTCGTGTTACGCACGCTTGTCTAATCAAAGCAACGTACTACCCCCATCGTTATCACTAATGACCGCCGTCTTGGGTCAAGTTCGAGATTCATTATGAATGACGGAGATGATTCGCTGACACGAGATATCGGAGTCATCGGAGGTTCGATCGGAATTACTCCAACCGACTTTCTCGTTTCGAGGGGATAATTATAAACTCCGCTTGACGCAATCAATTAACTTACGTCACGGAACATTACGCCAGAAGCTATCAATTCTAGACCGATAGCCAACAAACCAATTCTGTACCGATCTGATAATGCATACAAAGTAGAACTTTTAGCTTTTAGTTCGTAGACAAAATTATTTTATTTCGGAACGACATAAACTATTACTAGCAATTTCGGTAATTAATAATAAAATGCATTGTTTGAGCAATCACGAGAAATACAATTGCATTTCATTTCACTATCTTCGAATATTGCGCACATGAACGTTTGCATAAACATCCGCCGTGTAGTTATTAGTATTCGTCACGGGTACAAACAATAAGCGACGAATGTGAATAATGATACGTTAATCAAAATTCTATTGCAATTGTTCTTGACGTATATTCAAAATTGATCTTCTCGAAAACAGAACAAATATAGTTAACAAATATTTTTTAATTTTCAACGCGACATGCGATTTTTAGTCTCTCAAGGGTAAAAAATTATCAATACTTCTCTGAACTGGAATATATATTTTTCTCTGACACAAATTTTAAAGTTGTTTATACACTTCCAATGTTCACACAGATGCCATGGAAACTGCTTCTTTTACAAATATCTTCGTCAATCGTCGACTATAAGAATTTTAAACACAAACACTAATTTTATGGTACGATTTGTAAATTGTCTAGGTATCGAATTATTTTTTTTTCAACGTTCGAGCTCACACTGTAGAAGTATTTGACGAGTTAATTCGCCATCCTCAACATACTGAACCAATCACGAGTCATCTGCAAGAGTGCTTTTTGTAAAAGTTTCGTAGCAACTTCACTGCTGATAGATGAGTTTGCCCCCGTTATGGCATCGATAAAAAACAGGAACGAATGCTTAAATCCAGTCTGATGCAAGTCCTAAGAGACTTTTCGTCAATTTCATGATTTTCTACTTGCTGTACTTGCTCTTAAAGAGAAATACAGAAAGTCACGTGCCCGATCAAGAGCGAAACGTGTCTATAATCGAACGAAGATAAAGAACAATTCTATTCCGCAGAAAACAGCGCAACTATGGTCGAAGGCCACGAAGAGTTGCGAAGCGGCGTCGGGCAACGCGGCCAAAGATCACAAGCAGAAAAAAGAATGGTGTTCGCGCGCTCGAGCTTATTGAAACGTAACGATCTATCCACCCAGACAAATAAACCGGCGCGGTGTTCGATCAGGCTGTTTGCCGAGAAAGAGAGAGATTATCCCTTGCCCGCGAATCCGATTTCTTTCTCGAATCCCCTTGGCTTGCACTTCGTTCTCACCTCGTGTAAAAATACACAGCCCGCTGACGAAACGTGTTTACGGTCGGAGATTTACGACGTCAGGTCAGTGACGTGTTCCATTTTTCGTTAAAAAACGCGTTTTCGATTTTCTTAATGCTCCGAGGAACGCGCCATTTTCTGCTGGCCCTGGAATCAAATCACTTGCTGCTTAAGAGATAATCATTGAACACACCATTCTTACTCTAAAATATGATTGACGTTAATAGAAATGGTTGATCGTTTGAACCGAAAAATGTTGGGTTCAATGAAATGTTCTTTAGCATTTGCATTTATTTTTCCGTGATGTGCAGTGGACTGAAATACATCGGAAGAGGTTTTAATAGAGTCAGGTAAATTGCAACTGCTAAAACGGAACAAAACAATTTTAGTAATGCAACGATTGTTCTGAGCGATGATATGATGATGACGGAGAGATACATAATTGCACAGATTCGCCATTTTCGTGCGGAGGGTTAATAACGAGCGGTTAATTGGACGAGTGAAAAGCTAGAATTTTTTAAAAAAAGTTTGAACAATCGAAATTCCTGGAACAGTCGTCGTGTTGTACAACTTTCTCTCATGTTTCGTGCATTCTCTTTATTTCTCGCTCGAGAAGGGTCTCGATTTTTTTTTCGAATAAAAGATTCCTCTGCGTCGAGAAGAAACGGCGAAGCCACCTTGGCCAAGCGAACAATTGTCGGTGTCAGGATCTGGGATCAGCGAAACGACATTCGCGCGACACAGGTCGACGTTTGTAGAAAGAAGTCTTCTCGGCCACGTTGCGTCGAAAACAGAGACGAAAGATAAATATACAAGAGAAAAACGAGGTTTAACGAGTGCAGAAATCGTGGCGGGGAAACGGCGCTCCTTTTTCTTTGCGGTGTAAAATGGCGACTGATCCTAATCCCGTGGTACACAGTCTGCGAGAAATACTAGCGGGCCGATAATAAATTGCGGCTTCTGTGAACTCGTTGCTCTTGCCGCATGTTATTTTAGAAAATAAACCGTTGTTTGTGTTCCCGGGTCTCGGTGTGTTTCGCGTTTCTGCCTTGCGGATACTAGCCGTGGAAACCGGAATGCTTGGACAACAGAATTCCCTCTCCAGAAACCGAGGGGAACCCGGTGATCGGAGCCTCCGCGCGTAACTCGAACACCGAAGATTTACGCGTGTACGAGATTAATTCCCCGTCGGCGTCGAGAGACGCGTTGCAAACACCGCTTCGACGGATCCTCGCGGATGCTTTTCGGTGCAAATAAACGATTCGCAGTCGTTGCGACGCTGGTCGAGCCATGAAACGACAACGTTAGCCGTAGTGGCTTCTAAACCGAGCAAGATTTATCGGGTAGTTTGCCAGTTCGCGTCCACCGGCCGGCTGTTTATAATTGGATTCGACCGAGAACACTGCGAATATCGATTCATCCGACGCGCGCCACGATTCTTCTTCTGCAATTTCATCGCGTCTTACATTTAAACTTTTTCCGACGAGTGTTCGCTACACTACAGACCTTTAGCGCAAAATGAAAGTTTTCCAAGTCGAGCGTAACAACTGGACACGTTCGATAAAAATGTACTTCTCCTTCCAATAATTTTAGTAAGTCAAAAAGAAGATAACAATATGGTTAAATTGCTTTAATGCCTTCACGGTTTTGCCATAAATGCATCAAATCCGCAGTGATCGACTGTGAACTCTGTGATCTGTGACTCTGGATCTTCATGCAAAATAAAAATTGTATCCATATAAAATAACAGGAGTTGAATACTTTAATATTCAATGAATATAATATAAACATTCATTGTAACAAACGGGAGCCAAATAAAAATAAAAATTTTTTTATAATTCTCTTTTAACACTACCGAAATAGCCAGAATGACTGGTTTCTAATATTTTCTTTCATAATTACCGAAATTACAAAAATATATTCACCAGAAAGTTTTGAACGAGTTTCTGTATTCATATTACAGCAAAAATTGTATGAAGTCTAGATGCAGTCTTGTTGTTATTACGAAAGCAATAATTGCATTTATTACTCGGTAGTTCGACTGTTAACAATTGCAATAAAATCTAAGTAACGCGTACATATTCTCGGTTCTTTTAATAGTGTCATTGTTTTAAATCTCACCTACTTGTTTCTGTCAAAAAATGCACAAAATCCGCAGTCCAGTGATCAAACTGTTACAGCCACTTGACGAGTTCATATTAAAACAGCTACACCGTATTCCTGTTGTTTCTGTAGAGTATTTTATGGAACACTAAATTGCAAATGCATGTTTAACAACAATTGGGGCAACACGATCATACACATGGATAATAAATGTATTTTTCGTACAGTGACTCTATTAATTTTATTTATATTAATTATATTAATACAAAACAAAAATTTTCTGAATCCACAATACAGTCTGCCTGTCTACTCGTTGTTAATATAATTATTATACAATTTGATCCACCGAAATGTCTTCAATTCTAATGATATAAAAAATACTTGGCGTGCAATTCATTGGAAATGAAGTTCATATTTAATTTTAATTTTGAACTTCAAAGAATGTACACACTTACACCAGAACTCTTTTGCCGTTTTACAATAGATTGTAGAACGTAAGAGACAATATATAAAACATTATTATATAGCGTGTCCCAAATTGTACTTCATCGAAAGGGGAGGTTACTGGGGTCATTTGATGTAACTTTTTCCTTTCCGAAAATGTTCCCCAGTTGATGGATAGTTTATTCCTCCAGTTGTGTAACAATTGTATATCACCAGTTGTTAGAGAATATTTCACTCCATTTCTCTGATTATTATTCGATTGATCGTCACTAGATTGTCACTGATTGTTCTAGGTAGGCTTGCGCATTTGTGGCAGTGATGAACAGGCACAATTGAAAGCAATAGACAGATTAAAAATATTGAAGAGTATTAATATGTTCAGTTTCAGCTGATTAATCTCATTAAAAGAAAACAGGAATTTCTACTTGGCTCATCTTGCTTAAAATAGATACAACCAATTTTTCACTTACATATAGATCCGCCGTCTGTTTATAAGCTTTGGAAGATTCTCATACTTCCATAAAATTATAATAAAAAAGTTCTGTCAGTCGAGTCAATCGATTTTTTTATTAAATGAGTTCTAAATCAGTCCTTCGCACCCAGTAGAATGGCGGTGAACGATCCCTCGCAATTAGCGAACGGAGCAGCAGCGTTTCCCCGAGCGAGCTGCATCCAATCAAGCATGTAGAGGAGAGCGTGAGGAACGGTGGCCCAGCTGGCGAAGGTATAGAGTTTCGTCTAATCGTTCCTGGCTGGTCTACGAGCGAGATAAGAGCACGAGAGCACTAAAAGCGGGGCTCGGGAACGCGTGCCGTGCGTGTCCGCGCCCGGTGCACCGAAATGCCTTTAGTATGACGGGTGTGCACGGCATTCCGTGAGAGGAAGTGGCTCTAATAAATCTCAATCACGGGATTCAACGTCTGCCCGCTATGCTGAAGAATTCGACGACGAGGCAGAGGCAGGGAGCGGCGGGTGGAGCAGAGGTTCCCTCGCCAACGAATACCGGGACAACAGGTACCGGAAGCACTTCCGTTGTCGATAGCACGCCGAAGCCGCGGAAGAAGCTGTCCTTCAAGGAGCCGGAGATTCTGAACTATCTCAGGTCGAAGAAGCCGTTCTCGAAACCGAAGCCGAAGCCGCGGCCGCCACCACTGCAGCTGACGCGCGCGACGCCCATCGTCGACTTCAGCTTCGATGAGAACCCCTTCGAGGAAGAGAACGATGACCTCGAGGAGCTCGAGGTAAAGCCCGTGCGCTATGTCGAGACCGGGATCGTTTATGGGGTAAGGTGTCACCGGCGATGTTTGAGCCGACGCGACGCGATGCGACGCTGTGCGTCGATTCATGGGAAAATGCGCATGAGCCGCAGAATTCGCGAGACATGAATTACGCCACCGGCCATGTGATCCCTCCCGCTGCGTCTTCCATTTCGTCTTTTTTATAAGTGATCAAATTATCGGAGCCATTCCTTCTTTTTATAGAGGACCAAATTATTGAAACCATTCCTTCTTTTTATGGATGATCGAATTATCACGGCCTATTCTTGTTATTTTTATTACATGCAGTACGACCTCGATTGTCCAAACCTCCGGTGTCTGAAGTTTTAGTATCGCAGCATGCTACAGATGGTTAAAGATGATAAAATTATTGTAGCCATTCTTTCTTTTTGTAGATGAACAAATTACTGGAGCCGATCTTTATTCTTGTTATTTTTATTAACACTAGGTTTATGGGACCCGTCAAAATGATGGGTTCTAATATTTTTAATTTAAAATTATTAAGATCCTAAGGATGCATACATGAGAAATTATTTAGCAAATTTATTTCTTTGGGTATATATTATTTTTAAAATATTGCTAAAAATGTGGGTTGCACGTTCTTGTTATTTTTATAAAGTAATGCAAAACAGTCACTTTTAGTGCTCCGTAAACCAGAACGTAGATTATCCCAGAGGGGCTAAGAAGCTCGAGGGACCTCGGTCGCCGAGGAGTGTGAGGTCGCGCGGATCAACGAATACAGTATCTCCTGGCCGATATATGTCCGTGGCTAGACCCGTGTTTTGGACATACGTCGATTAAACACTGTAATATGTTAAACGGAGAATGTACGGTTAGCAACACTGATCCTCGTCGCATGGGCAACAAGTATTTTTCGTACCGTGGCTCTAACAATTTGATTACTCATCAAACGACCTCCAGGTAAAGCTCGAGCGCTATGTCGAGACCGGGGGATCGTTTACGGGGTAAGGTGTCACCGAAGATGTGACGCGTTCCGGCGATTCATGGGAAACGCACGCGAGCCATAGAATTCGCGAGACTGTCCCCGAGCCGTTGCCATAAATTACACCGCCGTCCGTTTGATCCCGCACCGAGAGAGCTTATCCGCGTGCTGCTCTGTTTGGGTGGGGAACCCGTAAACGGCATCCGGCTTATCTTGTTCCAACGAAACGTGTCGTTTTGTTTGGCTGCTCGTTGCTACATAACTCGCATCGGTAGAAACTAACGAGGAACGAGATGCCGGATTGCGGCTGAAAAAGTGATAGCGTCAATATTTAGCGCTCGCGAGGGACCAATAGCGATTTTTGCGGTCCCTGCAGGATTCTCTTGAACCGACACCCTTGCGATTTGAGGGAGAAGCTATCCTTCTCAGAAGATCCTTTCGTTTATGCGCTTCTATCTTGCAGATTGTAAAAGATGTAGTGTACTTGTCCCGGCCATCTTAAGGGGGTCGGCAGGCATTTGACCTTGACTGTCACGTTATGTTACGCTATGCCTTTTTTCTAGACATTTTACGTCTTAAATAGGTAAGTAATCAATTAAAAATGCATCCCACCGTGTTTCTACATTTCTTTGCTACGTCTGTGCACAGCCTTGTTTCCGATACGAACACTAAATTTCTCGAAATTAAGAGAATCTCTCTGCAATATACGTATATGAACTTGCAAGGGTCAAAATCTTGACAAATTGACGCTTTAATAGTGCAATGAGAAGTTTAAAAGTGGTCACTTGTGTTTCCTAAAAGTCCAATCTACATCTGCCCAGAGCCCAAATTGCGAATTTCTATCTCATCGTGGAGTAACTTGTAATACTCCGCAGCAGAAAATTCGCTTTCTGAAGCAAGTATGACGTCACAAGATGGCTACCGCAGAGAGATTTTCTTAATTTCGAGAGATTTAGTGTACGTATTGAAAAAAAAGCTCTGGACAGACGTAGCAAAGACATGTACATTTTTAATTGATTACTTACTTATTTAAGACGTAAAATGTCTAGAATTAATGGCACAGCGTAACATAGCGTGACAGTCAAGGCCAAATCCCTACCGGCCCCCTTAATCTAACCCAGACCTTCTTACGATTTGAGGGAGAAGCTACCCTTCTTAGAGAGTCCTTTCGATTATGCGGTTCTGTCTTACAAAGTGTAAAAGATGTAGGGTATTGTCCATGTCGCCATCTTAATTTAATCCAGACAAACACTCTTGTGACTTAAAAGAAAAAACACCCGTCTTGGTGGCCCCTTCATTTATTCGAGGTTTGCAGAGTATAAAAGATATAGGATAGGGTAATTGTCCCAGTAGTCAGCCATTTTAACCGTTGTTATTATTAATATACTGTAGAAACACGTTGGGGCAATTTGAATAATTTAAGCGCTGTTATTATTAATATACCACAGAAACGAGTCAGGGCAATTTAAAACAGTAAACACATTAGCAAAATTTGAGAACGTCAATACATTGTCTTCGATTTATTAAGATTGTTAATAACTTTCCATCTTGAGTTCGATTGTTTGTCTTGAAATTTGATGATATTTCACACGACTACGGATTTTTGACAGAGAATTTCGAGACACAAACTTCAACAAAGCTGTTTTTTTTCATCACTAATATCTAGACTGCAGACTTTGTCCATTCATGGCAAAAATTAGTAGATCAAATGTAAAACCTTGAAATTGTACAATAAAGAATTTAGAAATACTGTTGTACCATTTCCAATTCACTAAAATTATTAACAAATGAAATAACTGTCTATGTAGCACCTGTATCTTGGAAATAACGTAGAAAATTTTTAGTTAGCACATAAATCTGCAGTCTAGTAATATCTGACAAGTTAATAAAACATTATTAAATATCATAAAATCTTGTGTTTTATAAAATTTAGCAGTGTTTTACTACGCTATAAATGTACAAAGATCCGTAGTTAATGTACAACGTTTCTTTTCATCTCACCATTTATGTATTATACAGGGTGCTTCAAAAAGAAAGAACCTAACGTTTAAGATATACAGTATAGTTGTTTGATAAAATTGAATTCGAGAATTTTTAAAAAATACAATAGCAAGTTTTATCTCTAGAAATACGCGATGAACGAACATATTTTTCCTATTCAATAAACGGGAATTGTGATCACGGTAATGAGTCATTAAATGTTCGGAAAATGTTAAAAAAATGTGATTTAATTCTGGCTTTCAATGATTAGTTTGAAAGCACCCTGTATACAGTGTTGAAAAATACCGTACACTTGCTGGAACGCCTGATTGAAAAAGTTGGCTTTCGTTAGAGTCAAGCGATGAGGGTGGTCAGGACGGTAGGACAAGCATTCGAGGTGTGCCATAAATTAAGTATAAACAACGCCGCGGAAGACCGAGGGGACAAGGAGAGGGAGAGAGACCACGGGGAGAACCACCGTGACGTTTACGAGGACCAAGACGAAATACCGAACGAGCAGTCGCAGCCGTCGCCGTCTTCTGTGCACAAAGGTTTAATATCCCGACTTCTGTTTAACCATAAAGAAGGCCGTTTCTTGGGCCGTTAACCCTTTAACGTTCTTCGGCTGCATATTGCTACGATCAATTTTAAACGCGCCGTTATATTCGCCAAGCCGGATTGCAATCCGTCGAATTTTGCATCTTGCAGTACCCGTGAGGAACGCACGGCACTTTATCGATCGTTTACCGAATTAAATATTTCAGACATATCACTATTAGGGGATCCGGATGACACTGTACCAGAAAAGACAGCTGTTCCCTGTCTTCTCAGGTCGCACGAGGTCCCAGCAACCACCGCGTCTACCTCGCCGATTAGACAATCGCCATCGGTAAGTACCGAAACCTCCGATTCTCAATGAAATTTTAGTTCTCATGTTTCTCGGATCGATCAGATTTCAGTAAGCCAACTATTTTTATGTCCACAATTTTTCTTAGTTTAATAAGACTTCAATAAGTCAACAATTTTTATGTCCTCAATTTTTGCTTGTTTTAATAAGATTTCAATAAGTAACGATTTTTTTGGCGTACAGTTTTTCTTGGTTTAATAAGCTGAGAATTTTTATGTTAGCAATTTTTGATGTTCACATATCCGTTGTGAATTACGTCAGTGTAAAATTACCTATAAATAGAAGATGCAATCCCGTTTCGTGAGTTTTTAAGAACATTTTAAGAATATTTTAAACGTAGTTTGCAAGTGGGGTTTTCACTTTGTAAATTTAATACGCATTTAACAAGCTTTATTTATGCAAATTAATAGGGCGATTCTAAATTTTTACTAAGAAGCAAACCTATGCTTTAGTAGGTTTCTTTTAAATGACAGTCAAAAAAAGAGAAATCGGAATTCAACAAATTAAAGTTGAAATATCTCTTAAATTAAAAAGTTTTCGTCATGCATAGATTTACACCTTTTTGTAGAGAATAACGAGCTGCATCGAATAGTGCATAGAAAAATATATTTCTATTTTAAAGAATGAAGGTGACCTTGAAATCGCCGAAACTATTTCGTTTCTTCTTAAAAAAGAAGAAGAAATAATTATTGTCATATTGAAGTTCTCTATAGACTGAAAAACTTTAATTTTCTCATATTTTCAAAAACAGTGAAGGTGTGCTAATATGTACTGGACCACCACTGTATTTTTGTGGCTTCTGAATTATACAAATGTATTGAATGATAGGGTGTTCGAATACAGGAGATTTGTATTGGTTTGAAATTTCTAAAGTGTAGATTTTTTGACGTTTGTGCAATTGTTTCCAAAGGGCACGGTAACCTCCGACTGCGGAGGTTTACTCGTTGGGGGCGAATTGACTGCTCTGAAGCATGAGATACAACTGTTGCGGGAACGGTTAGAGCAACAGAGTCAACAAACCAGAGCCGCCGTTGCCCATGCGCGATTGCTGCAGGATCAGCTTGCAGCTGAAACAGCAGCTCGTGTCGAAGCTCAAGTAAGTGACACTTGACACTTGTTTAATGGATTTTCGATACCGTCGGTATGAGTTCGGAATCTACACGGTGCTCTAAAACCGTGCGATCGAATCCTCACAAAGAGATTCACGTCGCGCGCAATCAACGCGTGCCAACAGCAAACATTAATTGCGAAAAACAGCATTAAACCGCAGGGTGAATAACGTAGCTCGATCACCTTGAATGTCACACTACTCTGTGACGACATGAAAAATTATTTAAAGGAAAACATTGTCTGGTTCGAAGTGGCAAAAGCTTTTTTCAAGATTGTCGATGTTCTTTTCAAATGAAAGTACATATTTTAATCGTCGTTGTTTAGTAGCCGAGGCCAAGAAAAAATTCGAAAATGCTATAAATATTAATATAAATGTTTTTGTGTATGTCATAAATTGACACGTTACTGCATTTTATTCCTCCGATTAGATTCCCGATCTTTATGCAAAATAAACAGTTCGTGCATCAATTGCAAGATACACGAGCCAAATAGAAACGTATATTTTTCACTAATAATTTTAATGCAGTGAAAATGATGTATTAATACTCTGAAAATCATGTAATTTTTTCACTGTTAGTTTAAATGGCACCTACTTGTTTTTGTCATAAATGCATAAATGACCTTGGCGATGACCTTGAACGCCATTTAAAGAAATCATTCACGATCTTGAAGTTTCGAAAAATTTTAGCTTATCATAGTAATTCACTCTTCGAATCAGATAACGCTTTTCAGTAAAATTTTTCTTCGTTACAGAAAACAGACTATTGATAATATTTAATATACTACAGGTGGAAGATAAAATTGAATAGTTTTAAATACTGCTTTGATAGATGTTTGTTGATCCGATAGCGTATAAAACTTTGAAAACCCTCCGGTGGAATGTTGCTCGACTAATTTTGTCGAACGCTTTATGTCTCATTAGGCAAGGACGCATCAATTGTTGGTGCAAAATAAAGAGTTGCTGGAGCACATAGGAGCGCTGGTCGGCCATCTTCGAGAACAAGAACGTATCTCGAGCGGGCATGTCACCTCGCAGTCCCAGATGCCTGGTTCAACAACGATACAACAAACAACCACGGTTCCTGACTTGTCGAACCTCGGCCAGGTAACGCTCTATCGAATACCCTGACACAAGTGTTCGACAGCCAGCAAGCCGTGTATGTGATGCGAACGTTGCATTTCGATTAACGTTTAACAGTGTGTATTTTGTACTGTCCTACCTTTTCTTTTCGTTTTTTTTTATACCGTAACGCCTTTTGTACCGACGCCTTTTTTTTATATTTCTTAAATAAACCGATTTACATACACCCTTTCTCTTCTGTTTTGCACCCTCCACAGAGATTTGCCGGGTACGAAGAACGAAAAACAATTTCAGTGTCGACACAAATCACGTTTACACACCTTTTCATTTGTTTCACCTTTGTACACCGTTCCGAATTATAATCGAATTGTATTACGATTATAAGAACGTGCTACCCACATTTTTAGCAATAGTTTAAAAATAATTTATACCCAAAGAAATAAATTTGCTAAATAATTTCTTATGTATGCATCCTTAGAATCTTGATAATTTAAAATTAAAAATATTAGAACCCGCCATTTTGACGGGTCCCATAAACCTAGTGTTAAACAATGTGTTAGGAATAGCAAATATTCAATTATAAAATGTTTGCGCGTAAAATTGGATCGTGCACAAGGGTGAACATGAGATTTTGAATGTATTCTGTTGCGTGTACGATTTCGTTGGAGTATGACATTTTCGTTTCTGCTGGATGAATGCGTTGCATTGTTCTTGTGCTGAAGTAAACTACCCGACTAAAAATGTATGCCGAAGAGAATGTCCGCTAATCCGACTGATGTTCTAGTTACGTTGCACGTGGGTAGGATCACGCATAACCGGATCGTTTTCGAACACAATTGCTTTTCACCCAAAAAAGAAATCAAACAAAAAAAAAAAGAGAGAAACGAATCCTCCTGGTCTCACAGTGTTTCATTCCACTCAAGGTCGGGAAAAGAAAGATTTGCCTGAATCGCATTACACGAGGTACAATTAAACAGAGTCTAGATGGTAAGCAGCCTTTGAAACGCGAGAAAACTCGACCGCTTATGCGCGACACGTTTCGCCCCTAAGTTGGCCGACAGGAAGATAGCAATTTAATGCCGGCATTAAAGCTGAATCGCTAATCCAATAATCGTGCTAAGCGCCGGTGTGACGCTGTTATGTAACAGGTCTTCGCACGGGACTTTGGACTTTGTGCCACCAACAAATGCTAGGTAACGTTGTTAACCATGAATCTTTACTATGCACCCCATCTGTAACCAGAAGTTTCTGGTGTCACGCTCTTCTTCGTCAACTAAGATCACTTTACTCGAGCCTGAGACCTTGTTCTTGTCGAAGCAAGAGAGAAAACTATGTTACAAACCAATTAATTTATCAACCGGCGACCTAAATTGTATTGGCTAGTTCAATTTTTGTTTCCTATTCATTCAATGAATGATCATTTAATCCTTTCGTTTGCTATAGCGTTCAACATGTGACGTTTGAAACAAATTTCATACTTTTCATATCATTTATAATGTAAATCGTATAAAAGAAAATTTTCTTTCGCTTTCTTATTTTAGCGACCACCGAAAGGGTTAATAAGCGTCAATTAAATTCTAGTCATATTCATTGTAATTTGTTTCACAAAATTTTGCAAATATATAATGGTGGAAAATTGCCCGGTTAATAAGTTAAGGTACATGTATAAACTGTGGATATTTATGTTCTCACGAACAAATTTCCTTAAGTAGAAATTCAATGGAAATTTGTTTTCTATTAAAAAATGTTTTACACGAGGTGTCTGTAGCTTTTTACACCACGAGTACCTCTGCTATTAAGTATTGATAATTGGAAAAAATATAAGAGGAAAAGAAACTTAGGTTTCAAGGAAAAAATATTTACACTCAAGGTCGCATGAGAGCCACAGTAAAAATGAATCCAATCACTTCTATCGTGACCTTCGTGTAACCTTGATTACCAACATCGAATAGAAGAAGAAAAAATTTTCATGTACACTACAATGTTTGACCCCTTAAGATGCTCAAGTTAGATGGAACATTAAAAGTAAAATGAACATGATGTAATCCTTGCATCGCTATATTTGGCACAGTCGACCAAACATCTGGAGTTTATACATGAATAATCTTATGTGTTTATATCGTTTTGTACAACGCCGTTTGCGTACAGTCAAGGTGTACCTATTTGGAAGCATATTGTAACATTGTATTCCCTGATCAGTGCCAACGGACAGGAGGACAGAGTTCACCATGGGAACTGGATCCGCCATCCCCTTACTGTTCTTATCCGCCGGACTCGTTGTACTCTGGGAACCTGAATACACTGGGGATTCAAGCAAACAGTAGCACCGATCAACTGCAGTTCCAGACGCAGCTGTTGGAGAGGTTGCATAACATAAGTCCATATCAGTCTCAAAGGTCACCGTACAATACACCATCTCCATATGCAATGGGTCCTAGTCTCCTGCTACCTCCCACCAGCAGGCCATCTGTGAGTAAACTGGAAATGTTTGTAACGTTTTTACACGAATGCGTTCACAATGATTATTGCTTCAATTAAGAAAATAAAGTCGACTTTTCATTCTTGCAGAACTCAGCTCAGCTCTCTCCGTGTTCCATGTCGCTGCGGGTCTCCCAGCCGAACAGTTTCTCATCATCGCCTATAATGACGCACAAGTCAGAAAATTATGGGATGAACCTGGAGACTCAGGACTTGAAGTCGTCGTTCATAAAACCTCTTCCCTGCTCCGGCGAAAGGAACGCTGTTCACCTGGCCCAGGAGATGCTGTGTAAGCAGGATAGAGTCAATCTGCATGACGAAATACCACCAATCGTGCTGGATCCCCCGCCTCAGGGTAAACGTTCAGAGTCAGCGGGCAAGCAGTCAACGGTGAAAGAGAACTCGACGAACCAGACAGCGAACAATAAAAATATTCAGAATCAGAAGAACCTGGCGACCATACTGAGGACACCTGGACCACCACCGTCGCGCACCACCAGCGCCCGTTTGCCCTCCAGAAACGAGCTGATGTCCGAGGTGCAACGTACCGCTTGGGCTCGACACACGACCAAGTGAAGAGTCTCTTTCCAAAAGTAGCCTTTAAAAAGATTTCAAAATATCCTCTACATATCATATCTCAGGTAGAACAGTTTAAGAAAATTGACCGTGAAAGAGAGTCTAATTGTAAGAAGAGAAATTGACCAATTGAGATGGTCGCACACGACGGTTGATGACTTTGCCCTCAGGTTGTATTTTATTTCAGTCGAAGAAGACTTACTGGTGCTTGTAACACTAAAGATTAGAAAACTCTTGAGTCACGCTGGATAGAACTTAATTAAGGAGTTTATTGTATTAAGCTAACGTCGCATTCTTATCTATCGTTCTACCTGAGTGCACGTGTTATTCGAAGTTAGGACCGGGTAAAATATAATTGTCGCGAGAAAACGCAATAGGGTGTTTTATATAGGACTTGGAATGTTAGTTTTTAATGTAGTAGGAGGAAATGTTGATTTCGAATTTTCGTTTACAATGGTTTCTGTGCGCTGTAACGTTAATTAGTTTCTACTAGCATACGCGGCTACTCCATTGCGCAACATTTAAGAACAAATCTAGATCCCTGTAGACTTTGTTTAGCTTCCAGATGGATCGCATAGAAAACGAATCGTTAGGCAACCACGTGTAAGACTGGAAGGAGGAAACCGATGCTAGTGCTACGACGAATAATAATGAGAAATGAGTGATCCTTTTAGACTGTCAAGAGATTGTGCCAAAAAGTATGGAGCTCCCGGGAGAATTTATTTTCACTAGAGCAGAGAGAGAGAAACGTTTGTGATCAGCGTGTGGCAAATACGAGTGTACATACGTGAAGCGTCATTCTTGTACATATTGCTGAACTCCAAGCACTTTGTATAATGGACATTATGTCGCGGATGGTATACTGGATTTAGGTTAATATTATCATAGGACACGAACGCATTGTATGAAATGAAAGTGTACTTTTGTAATATACGTAACTTCAATGTAGCACTTATGGATCCTTGTTGTACAGTTTCGATGAAACGGTGGAATTGTATGTAGAGTCCATAATCTGCTCGGTTAAAAGATTGATAAATACAGATCTTCCTTGCGCAGCACATTCGAACAATAATTAAGACGTGTAAATTAAGATTAACCTTTAATTACTGGGATGGATTCAGAAATACGCCAATCTTTATTCAGTAAAATCTCCACGTATTTTTTTTTTTTTAGAATCGTATATGCTAAATTTTTCATTTAATTTGTATATGGAAATTAGAATTGCCAAACAGAGCAAAATCTTAATTTACAATGAATCCATGAAAGCACCGTCGGAGGGATTAATGAAACAAAATCATTGGTTTAAATCGTCAATTGGTTGAAAAAATTCCATTGAGCCTCCGGAGACTCCACCCTGGCAGTTGAGGTTTAGAAACGTTAATTAAGTGATGAGTTCATCGGTATGAAAAATGTTGGCGGTTTCAGGATGGGGATGGAAGTTTATTGGTACGTTGATTGGATGGATTGAACGTTGTCGACTACAGCGGCCAATTAATAAAGTGATCTGTAAACATTTCTACGAACGCGTTTAACTGTGTCATACCAGAGCTACACCTAATTCTAATCCCTCTGATTATTCATGTCGTTTAGGTTGCGCTACGTTTACCGTTGTTAGTGTGGCGTGCAACCGAATGCGTGCTACCATCTGCTATGATCCATAAGGTAATCACATTGCGAGCTTCATTATTCTGAAAGAACGAAGTTTACCGCCATCGTAGCGACCATTTTATCGCGAGACCGCGGGAAGACCGGAACAATAGAGTTTTTATGCTACACGCGTTAACGTTAGTCGATTCTCTCTTCGCGGAATCGTGAACAGTGTATGTTGTCTTGATTTAAAAATAATCCAATTGTTCTCGGGAACGAATGATCGACTAAGTAATTACCTAAGAAATACACTACCTAAATATTTATGAGTCGATGGCAATCGATTGAGCGTTGGATAAGACGGTGGCGAAGAAAAGTAATTACCATGCAATCTCCGGCCAACTAACTTCCGGTCGCGAAGATTGCAAATCGAAGGTCGGTTTTTTGTTCGAGGTAATTCATCGAAAATTAGTTGGAAAAGTTGTCGAGTTGTGAGAAGTTCTCTAGAAAATGGATAAAGAGAAAGAAGATGGTCAGCGAAAAGTAGAAGGGCAGTCGACAGAAAAATCTGTTGGGATTTTAAGATTGAACAGTGCTCCACGATCTCGATCGAGGGCAACGTCACCATTATCGCTGACAAACCAGGTAATTATCAATCATTTTATACATGTAATAATTAGATTGAGAATATCTCCATTCAAGTTGTTCTTTTAGCAATTATTTTTCTCAAAATACAATAAAACTTCATCCGCGGATCGATAACGGTTCTTAGTGACTCTATTCTTTTGCAAATAATAGGAATTCATTATTTATAACGCTAATGACTGTGGTATACGTTATAGTGTTCACGTTCCAATTGTTCTCCCTCCACTCCTTTAATCAGCAAATGTATCGGAACAGAAATTGGCATCGCGTGCGAAGCAACGAATGTTATCGCGTTTGATTAGAATTAGATAATTTATTAATGAGCTTGCTTAGTGCCGACCTGTTGATTAGCTGAAAAGTCGCCATTCGATTATATCTATTCTGATGAGTACATTTTAATTACTAGCTTCGTGCGCGGAGTCGGTTGAGCTATTATGGCGCCCACAGATGAACTAGTTAAAATGTTCTCTAATACTCTAAGTGCTCGCTTCAGACATTAACAACAAACATTGAAATGTAAAACATTTTTTAAAAAGTGAAACACGAAGAGGAAAATTGTACCTGCTGAAATACAATTCTATTCATGATTTGACAATTCAAATTTTAATTCAGACACGAGAAAAACAATTGTAACATCACAACAAAAATGTGTGAGAGACGATATTTATTATACACTATATGCAATTAGTAAAATATACGATACGTAAAATGGAATTATTAGTCGAGAGTATGTTAATATACCACTGATTATTCGACTGCGGATTTGATAAATTTATGACAAAAATTAGTGGGTGCAATTTAAAATAGTAGATAGACTAAAAATATTAATGTGTTCAGCCTATTAAAATTATTTGAAAAAAGAAAGGAATTTCTATTGCGCTTCTCTATCTTGTAATTGATACAAACAATTTTTATTTCACATAAAAATCCGCAGTCCAGTGATTATAATATGCAAGCAAACAACCCCAATCAAAAGAAAATGAGTTTGTAATAAAATTGTTTCACTTAGAGTAAAACTGAAACATTTATTCTGTCCAAAAGAGTCCTCAGCCAGGTTTCTAATCTACATTTTTGGAAGCTATGGAGTCTGGTAGAAATAAATTGAAAAAAATTCACCCACTGTCATATTTTTGCACGTCACGGTGATAACGATAAGCATGGGATTTCGTGACTTTCCGTCAAAGGAATTGCAAGCGTTCACGGGGTTCGAGGAATAAAGGGGAGGGGGTGTGGTTAGGCTGACTTTCGTGAGTCCATTGAAACTCGCGTGTAACACGTCTCCAAGTGATATGATTATGTGGGAAGATAAGGGTGGGGTCGCATGAAGAATGCGAGGTGCACGATGCCGCGTACAAACGTGTCATAGAACCCTCGAAGGTGCGGCTGGTCGCATGTGATTAAACTCTGGATCACCTGCGTTATCGTCCCCCAGTGGATCATTGATTTATGGATCTCAAACTGACAAAACTAAATTGTCTCGAATCGGCACGGGTTGGAGTTGTTCTGCGTAGACTCTAGTATACTCTCGAATCTAATTCATTTAGCTTAAGTAGACACGAATCAGTGCCAGTTAATTGAAGTAGACTCGAAACATGTTAACTAAACTTACTCCGGTGCGAAACTATTTAAACAGATTGAAAGTAGTTGATTTGTTGACTAGAACGAAACTTAACTGATTTATGGATTCCGGATAGTTATACAATTCTTGTGTTTTAAGTTTCTCATTTTCAAAAAGAGAATTTTTAATAACTGATATTTTACTACTGTATCAAAAGGATAAATTAAGTTAAAAAGTGGAGAACAGGGAGAGCTTAGCAACAAATTACTAATGTCCGATATTAAGCAAATACTTGCGCTCTTTCGTTGTAACACCTTGCTGTTCTTTGTGCTGCCGAGTATGTTGTAAATAAATTAATAGTTGCAATATAATTATGACATATTAACTAGAATCTGACCGCAAAATAAATTGATTTAAAAGCGCAGGTGGTAAAGCTAACATGGATTTGTTAGTTTCGATCAACTGAACGTTATTCTGTAAATTGTTGGGCACTTTTGTACAGCATGAATTCACCCTAAATTCTCCGCAGACATAAATTTTATCGCTGCAATCTCGACCGACGCGACGGTACTCGAGCGAAATTAACCCATCGTTACAAGGCCTCGTTTGTTTCGCGAATTGGACGCTGTCTATGTAATCTCCCAGCGAAGCAGAGCGTTCCTATTTACCGGTGATATACAACCTTTCGTGATATCAAAGATTTGTTGCCGTCGCCATGAACGAGTGTCCCCGATATCGAGTAGACACAGGCATTATGGTCGACTTATGGGCTTTGAAACAGGCGCGGTTCCCTCAGGGGATGACCAGCGGCCGGTTCTTTCCTATTGACGCGGCGGCAGTTCCTTCGAATCCATCGACGCTGATTCACCTGTGACCTTTTCCAATTTTCCCAGACACCGTTGCGAAACGATACAATATTTCGTCGAATTTTATTGGACGTTGAAAACCGCGTGTCGGAGTCACTGATTACGTCACTTTTCTTCGACTTCTTAGTGCTGTCTGTGATCCGAAATTAAAACCTGTTTTTAATACATTGTACCTCCTGACGTAATATTACGTTCTGATGGAATTTTATTACACGTGTGCTTAAGTCATTGATAGTTCACTTTTCTTCGACTTTTTAGTGCTGTCTGTGGTCTGAAATTAAAACCTGTTCTTAATACATTGTACCTCCTGACGTAATATTACGTTCTGATGGAATTTTATTACACGTGTGCTTAAGTCATTGATACTTCACTTTTCTTCGATTTCTTCGTGCTGTCTGTGATCTAAAATTAAAACCTGTTCCCAGTACATTATACCCCTTTGACGTAATATTACGTCGCGATCGAATTTTACTCGACATTAAAGACGTGTGCTTAAATCACTGATACTTCACTCTTAGTAGACTTATAAATGCTCTATGACGTAATGTTACGTCTCCATCTAAAATAGTTTGTCTAACTTTAATAAATGTTGACGACGTGTATCTAAGGCACGGATACTTCATTTTTCTTCTACTTCTACGTGCTGATGGTGGTCTGAATTGAAACCTTTTGACGTAATATTACGTCAGGTCCTAAGATGTGATCGACTGCCGCTGACATAAAATTATATTTTATTATTAAAAAATAAATCAGAGATTACTATAAAATCGTAAATGAAATCAAAGACCTCATTCAAGTGTTAGCACTGTTTATACTAAAACTAATCTAACGCATCAACTGCAAATTTGATTACAAGTGACAATTGCCAGTTTGAAGCTAAAAAGATACATTTATGAACAATAATCACAGTAATACCTATGAAATATGTTCTAAACCTGGTATAAAAGAATTGTTTTAAAAAAATTCCTATGAACGCCTCTTA
The DNA here is from genome assembly GCA_028454255.1 of Halictus ligatus. Taxonomy (NCBI): domain Eukaryota; kingdom Metazoa; phylum Arthropoda; class Insecta; order Hymenoptera; family Halictidae; genus Halictus; species Halictus ligatus. The sequence continues at coordinate 11,433,373 of CM052137.1, forward strand.
ACATTTCCGCAGAAATTAGGAAACGATTGGTTGGGTAGTGTTAAATTGTTCCATTTTTCTTGAACTTCTGAAGTCACTGAAGTGTCTCTGTCAGTCACTGCTCTTCGATTGATGTTTTCACAAACTTAATTAATTATCCAGAAAAGCGATTCCACTTTGGTTTTCTAAGAAAGGCTTCCGCGCACCTTGTCCCCATTGTATCGCATTTGCAAAATTTGCTTAAGAATCTCCTATGATCACAAGGCACGGTGTTTCCGGAATGAAATGTTCCATAATAAGGGAAAGAATCGCGTTTCTCGAATCCAGTTCAGGCTTATTGTTGGCCACCTAATCCCAGGCAGCACCTACCATCAGCCACTCCACGTGGCGTGACGATGGATGATCTACGGGCGAAATTCATGCAACTAATTGCTTTTGCCCAACGATGTAGGTGGAACCTACGTCCCCGCAGCCGTCGGTCGACCGAGTGTCAGTTACGTTCGCCGTGGCTGACGACGACGACGAGAAACAGAGGGAAACTGTCGGAAAAGCGAAGCTAAGGGAAAAGACGGCAGATCATCCGGACGTTGGAGACATGCAGCGGATATCTATAGCTGGTTCGTAATTGCCACTAATGTTTCGTAAAAGTAAGTTAAAACGTTTAAAACGAGCCTGCCAATTCGTAGGAGAATCACGGTGACACGAACACTTGAATTTTCTTTTGGATTCTGTACAGATTTCTAAAAGCATCTTAAAAATCAACTCGACTATATTCCTGTGATCCGATGATCCCTTAAATTTTCATGTTTGAAAAATTGGTGTCATTGCATTGCTTTAAAACATGGTCTCGTGTAATTCCAGTCATTTAACCATTTAGCTGTTGAAACCTCTTTGAAAAATGTGTAACTAAATTGCGTCGCAAAATTTAAGCGATCACGAGTACATTCGTCAAACACACAGTATGCGAGACTGTTATAATATGGAATATTTCTAACATCTTGAAGTTTACGAATATATTCTAGTTCTCACTAAAACTGCAATTTAAACAGCAAATTGTAACTACTTCTTACGCATGACGAGTATACTCGTCATAAAAAAAATATTGGCATTTATTCATGACTCAAAAATGAGTATAGTGAAAAACTGGTTAACTGGCTAAAGAACCGGTTAGCCCTTAGCGCGCTTCAAGAAAAAAAGGTAACGAATCTAAGAATCTGCAGTAAAAATGTTTAGCTTCATACACGGAAATCATTTACGACAACAAAATTATCTAAAAAGTAAGGAAATTACTTGAAACACCTACGTCCAGAAAAGCTACCCATTATGCATAATAAAAAATTATTATCTTCATATCGTAGAATAGAGTAACTAGGAAGCATATTAACAGTTAGGCAGCTGTGAGACTTGTCGACAATTATCTTTTACTATCCGTTTTATCTATTCCCTCTCTTACTTTCTTTTCTTTTATCCTATATTATCTAATTTTGTGCAATATCATTTTCAATATCGTATACTATTAAATTACACACAAAAAAGAAATTGAGTTTAATAATAACTACTTGCTCAGTGAACCTCCTCCTCTACGCTGTATAGTGGTGTATATGGTATATAGTGGTGTGTACGTTTACTTTGTTTTTCGTCTTATGTATTGCACGTTTCTTGGGTACTGTTTATGGTGATAATTACAGTATAGTAGTAATTGTTTTCAGAGGAAGAGGGCGATGAGGATGATTACTCTGCGTCAGCGTGTGCGATCATGCAACGCAGAAGTTCTAGCCGAAGGCAAAGTAGACGGAAACGACGGCCATCGTCACCTTTCAGTACCGAAGCGGAAGCCACGCTCCGCCGAAGATCTTCTGTCTACACCATCAGTTCTGGGGAGTCAGTGATTCGCTTTTAAAATTTGCTCACGCTGCCATTTAACGTTAAATTAAGTCATTATTGAAGTAAATTAGAGAGAAGTACTTATTGGAAACCAAAGGTCTATATCTATCTAGAAGAAAAATCATATACAGTCTTTTCTCGATATATGTTCACAATATATATTTATTTTATCGGCCAGATATTTGGGACGTACATCGAGAAAAGACTGTACATCTCTCTGTATCAATTCCATATCTATCTACAAGGAAAATAGAAGAAAAATACAATGGTTCCAAGAAGTATTTGAACACAACATGCTCAATTTCTTATAATTCTTGCAGAAAATTTTGATTTTAAAAGTCTGCAGTCTAGTAATGTGTTTTAATGCTTGGGATCATGTTCTGTTAACAAATGTAGAAAGTTGAAAGCAGCATCTGTTTACAGAACAGCGATTTCTATAGAGGAAAGCGGCAGCCAAGAGCAGATATTCGAGAAATTAAAAATGCATAAAGAAGTGTTGAGTGGTGTTAAACAACAACCATGGCCGCTTCGTCGGAAGATAAAACTTGTGCGACAAGCAAAATCGTATGTTCGAAGGCACGAGGGTGTCCTTCAGGAACGACTTGCTCATACGAGAAGCACCAAAGACGCCATCGCGCGTGTCTCGCTTTTCACGACAAAGGTAACGTTCATTAAACAAATTAAATAATAATTTGTAGTATACTTTTGAGCAAATCTGCCTCTATAATTTTCGAACAAGACTAACTTTCAAAAAAGTCATTAGGTTCAATACTTCGATTAGACATGGTTTGTAGAAATGGCAATACTGCCGAAGAGAATTGGTCAATCTGCAAACATGGCTGATTCCCTGGGAACTTCGAATCAAGGAGATTGAATCGCATTTCGGTTCCGCTGTTGCTTCCTATTTCACTTTCCTTCGATGGTTGTTTTGGATCAATCTCGTCATGTGCACCATCATTACTGCCTTCGTGGCTATCCCAGAGGTACAACAGACTGCCTAACCGGATACCAAATTGGTACAGTGAAATTGAATTAGAGAAGGTTGTCAATCAACAATATTCTGTCTCTGGGGAATTCTTCTTCTATCTTCGAGATTAATACTTCTGAATTATTTCTATTATTTGTGTTAATAGTGTCGGAAGAAAAAATTGTTACGAGTGAAATATATTTAACCGCAGTCTGATAATTACTTTGAAAAGTCCGGACAGTGATTTTGGTCTCACAACAGGTGCTCACCGCGGATCCAGCCACAGCAGGCGAACGGAAGATCATGCTCAGAGAAGAGAAAATCAAATCCAAGCATCTGTTGACCTTATGGGAGTTCGAGGGGATCTTGAAGTATTCCCCGTTCTTTTACGGCTGGTACACCAATCAGGACTCGAAGAGTGGCTACAGGCTACCTCTTGCCTATTTCGTCACCAATTTAGTCATCTACATCTATAGTTTCGTCGCCATATTGCGCAAGTAAACACCAACGGGTGACTTAACACCTAAGCGACCTTATTTTCTCTTTTGGTACACAGTAAAAATTAAACAAAATCAATTAACCCTTAAGCGAACGATCGCTACACTCCTGCTAATAATTATTTAACGCGTAACTATAAATAATATAACTATTTGTGGATTAAATTTTACTATTTCATTACGGTTCTACTCACCATTTCGATAGAGATATGAATATTAAATATAACTCAATTGGTAAAAATTGATTATAAAAATAGTATAAAAATCTAAAAAGAGAATCTTTCTGAATTATAAAAAACTCAAAAATTTGACTGTACATTTTAAGTTCTGGTTTACCTCCTATCAAACAATTTTCGAAATTATTACAATGGAACGAATAAGATTTTATTCTGGAAATATTAATAGTATTTTAGAATGGTGAATGAACATGTATGACGTGTTTCAGAATGGCGGAGAATTCGAGACTGAGCAAACTCACCGAGAAAGAGGACGAATGCGTGTTCTCGTGGAAACTGTTCACAGGATGGGATTTTATGATTGGAAATCCGGAAACTGCTCATAACCGGATGGCTAGCATTGTCCTCGGCTTTAAGGAAGCGTTGCTCGAGGAAGCTGAAAGGGAGAAAGATGAAAGAAAGTAAACTCTAAAACCAAAAATAATTCATAACTATAAACTACAAAAGAAATGCAATAAATATCTGTCGTTCTGCTATTCGGACAGAATATTGTACGATTTTCTTTTTTATTCAATTACCTGTGTCCAACCGATTTCTATTTTCCAGTTGGAAAATCATATCGATGAGAATTTTTGTGAACACGTCCGTGATGTCGTTATTGGCACTGTCAGCGTACGTTGTGGTGAAAATGGTAGCGAGAAGCGCCGAAGAGTTGGAGCATCCCGATTGGTGGAGGCAGAACGAAATCACAGTGGTGATGACCCTAATCACTTACGTGTTTCCGATATTCTTTGAGATACTGGGTTTCCTGGAGAGCTATCATCCTAGGAAGCAGTTACGAGTGCAATTAGCTCGGTGAGCTGAAAAAATTACAGTACAGTGTTCGCTCGATATATGTCCAAAACACGGGTCTAGACAAGGACATATATCGGACAGGAAATACTATTCTTTGTTCCAAACCGAACGTAGAAAAGGACAGCTAAATGGGGACAGTGGGGATAGTTCTGGGACTTTTCTCAGCTAGGCATTTGAGACATATATAGAGTACACACTGCACATGTGTGCGTGATACAATTCTTCGTTGATTAATTCTTTTGTTCGTTCTTTAAATTTATTTTGCAATAAAAATAAATGTTTGTGCGAATACAAATTTGATTGGGATCTGTGAGATCTAAAAAAATCGCTGCGATCAACTTTAACTTTACAGTCTAGGTTTTATTAACGCTTAAGTGAACGGTCAAAATGTACTTTAAAAATGCAATGATTCAATTAGATCGTATTTAATATTATATTTATATTGAATATTCATCGATATCGAAGCAGTAAATAGAAACTTGGCGTGATAGTACGTCTACATCCACAAATAGTTATATCTACTATTAATAGTTCCATATGAAATAATTATTAATATGTGGCCGCATTGACCTCAACAGTTCACTTAAGGGTTAATTAAATTAGTTTTACTTTACGAGATTTCTCAATCTGAGCTAACGTGTTAAACACCTCCATTGGTGAACACCTCCATTTACTGTTCAAATCTGATGTGTTATAGAATAATGGTGCTGAATTTATTGAATCTTTATTCACTGATATTCGCGCTGTTTGGTAAAATAAATCCAATGGTAAGGGAAGTAATGATTCTTACCTTGGTGACTTCAAACGAGATTTTTTAGTTCCTCTTGTTTTGCAGATGGAAGACCTGGGAGACCTGCAATCGACAGTCACGAATTGCTCATACAAACAAATCGAATGCGGCAAGGAGATGACCAAGTCGCGACAGATTGCAACTCTCGCATCCTTAAGTTTAATATTAGCTGGAAACGTGACCAGTTTGCAATACAAAAACGAAGCGAGTAGGTGCCTCAGATTTCTACGGAGCACAACAACAAGCTAAGATATTTTTGCGAATCATTTTGTTTGTTAACCCAGCACTGCCATCGGACTCAATGCTGCCCAAAGACTTTTATCTCAACCCCATACTCGACGCAAAATCGCTCGAAGAGATTTACAACGTCGGTGATTATCCTCCGTTGGATTACGAGAACTATGACATCGACGATTCAAAGACCAACGGGCTCAATGGAACGGACTCTTCATCTTCAACGGAAACGATCTTCCAAGATGGCAACTTCACGTCCGAGATTTCTGAACGAAACGACACCTTGGAACTAACTTCCGCTATCATCGAAGACAATTTCACCAGCGTTTATTCCGCCGACTTATTTGACGACGTTAACACAACGTTCAGTATTAATTTCAACGAGTCTTCGACGACGCTCTACGACGAAGCGACTAACTCGACTTTTAATACAAGCGACGTAAATACTATAAATGATGAGTTCAGTACTAATTCTTCATCCGAGGACACTGCGAGATTTGCAACCGAGACTGAGCCGACTGATGCGAGTTCAACTACAGTAGAGGCTAGCACCGAATCGCAAATTACGACTATGTTTATTGAAAATTCCAGCGAACATACGACTGATGGGGAAACCACAATTTTCGATTTCACTGATGCTCCGGCGAACAAGGGAGTGATTCCTCTTGCGGAAAATAATTGTGTCAAGTGCTTTGAGAAGATTTGCAAGACCATTACGCAGGACACAAGTGAGGGAAAACAGTTTGGCGAGTGCTGAAGTTATGTCGGTTGGCTTCTCACGTCGATGATGAAGAACCTTCAATTTCGAAGAGTAACAATTCGTTGGATCTACCTTAGACATATTGAGAATCATTCAGTGGTTAATTTTTGATTAATTGTTTAGAGATAAAATCTCAAACATGTCGAGTTTATCGGTATTGTATCTCAAAAAATATATTTTTCAACACAGGTTTATATAGGATTGATGAAACACGTTACAAAAATACAATAAATTAAGTGATCACCAAAAGTGGTCATCAAACGATTTTGGCAAATTTATACTGCGAGTCTGATCATTTATGTCAACTCGAGTTTGCAGCGACCATTTTTGAAGGAGTTACTGGGTCAATTAAATTCAAAATTAAACAGAAAATTGCATAAGCGTTTCGGTTAACCGATAGAACTTGCGCATTCACCAAACTTTTAAAAATGTTCGAATTACTATGTCAAATGAGCAATATTCTCACGTTTTCTTGCTTCAGTTGCCTCGCCAAAGGTGTTAGACCTGAAAACGCGAAAAAAGCTACGTCGTTTATGCTGGGAGACGATGTTCGGCCAAGAACTGGCTAAACTCACGGTCATGGATCTGGTAAGCCGTAATGAACATTCTTTAACGACCGAGCACCTCGATCTTCATTGATTTGCAATGCTTCAGGTACTAACTATAGTGTCGACGCTCAGCGTGGACTTTTTCCGGGCCGTTTTCGTTCGTTTCATGAACAGTTTCTGGTGCTGGGACCTCGAAAAGCAATTTCCTCAGTACGGAGATTTTAAGATAGCGGAGAATATACTTCACTTGGTAAACAATCAAGGCATGATTTGGATGGGAATGTTCTTCAGTCCCGGTTTAACTGCGTTGAACTTGCTGAAGCTTGGCATCCTCATGTATCTACGCTCCTGGGCGGTTCTTACCTGTAATGTGCCCCATGAAGTCATTTTTCGTGCTTCAAGGTAATCCAAACTCAACTATGAAGGTTACTCGGAGGTCATAGTTACTCAGTGGTCAATCGTTTCTGCATTTTTCCTTCAAAATTGTAAGCCAATTAGTATTTTAATCGGAAAAGACTATGAAATTGTAAATGGAGTCAAAGATCTTATTTAAACGCGTTCTTCGATATTTTTGTACTGAACTGGGCACTATTCATACTGACATTAATTTAATTTAACATAATTTAACTTATTACTTGTCGACTACAATTTTGTCTACAAGTTAATCATGAAGGTTGCTTAGAGGTCACAGAGACATAGATGTTACTGATTTTTATGATTTCTTGTGATTATTTAATAATTGCTGAATTTTCCATTCACAGTCAATGCGAGGGATAATGGGCCATTTTAAAAATTGTTGCGGTTTCAGAGCGCTTAAAGATTTTACATTCTCTGCACAAGTTTGCTACTTTCGGTGTAAACAAGTTGTATTTAAAGTAGATGTACGTTTCTCTTGAATGCTGAAATTTAGGGAAATATTCGAGATAAAAAGTTTTTAAAAAAGAGTCAAGTATTTGAAAAAAATTAAAGTTGACGCCGATGTAGATTCAGTCGCAGTTTTGAGGTCAAGAGTAGCAAACTGGTTTATCGCGCGAGTCGAAGACAAAAACTGGTCTACGGGTAAACAAACCTTATAGAGAAGATACTGAGACTGCGTAGAAACATAGCGCGAATTTGTAGTTTTTGACTTCCACTAATTTACTTTAAGCGCCTACGTTCCATAAACAGAAGCAGTATCGTGAGAATTTCTGTGTTATCATTTGAATAATCACGAAATATAATATTTGATATCCTACAGGTCCAATAACTTTTACTTCGCTCTATTGTTAACGATGTTGTTCCTGTGCGTTCTTCCGGTCGGCTACGCGATCGTTTGGGTGGAGCCATCTTGGCACTGTGGCCCTTTTTCCGGTTACAAGAAGATGTATCATTTGGCGACGAAACATCTTACGAATTCCCTTCCGGAACCGATACAAAGGTACTCTTTCGCACTCTAAATATTACTACAAAGTGTTTTCGTAATATTCTATATTATTGTTCGCAGATGTCTTGATTACATCGCTTCACCGGGTATCATTATCCCACTGATCGTTCTGATGACTCTAATTATTTACTATATGGTGTCCCTTACCGGGTCTTTGAGGGAAGCCAACGACGATTTGAAGGTGGTAGAGAAAACCCTTTTTTACGCAACGCTTTTTACCTAAAAAGCTAACTCCACTGTGCTTCAAATAGATAATAAAATATTTTTAAACAAAACTGAGAAGAGTAGACTACCAAGTAGAAAGGCGGTAATGACTAGACTGCGGGTTTTATGCATTTATGGCAAAAATGGAAAACAATAAAGATAGTGTAAGATTTTAAAAATACTGTTGCATCATTTTCAACACATTAATAAATTATGAAAAAAGGAAACACATGTCTTGTTGCTTTGTACATCTTGTAATTACTGAAGACAATTTTATGATTTTGCATAAAAATTCGCAGTCCAATAACGAAATTAAAATATTTCTCTTTACTAGATTTGGATTCCGTGTGTTCTAGATACAATTGCGCCACGAACGCACAGAGGAACGTCGCAAGTTGTTCAAAATTGTGAAGAAAAGAGAGGACCTCGCGGACGCATCAGTTCTAAAATGGAGAAAAATGCTGCCGGCCTTGTCCAAGCAACCAACGGGAGTCAAAACTCAAAAAGGTTCTCCAGACATCGAAAATCTACTCTAAATATTCACAGTATCAATAATAATGTATAATCAATTCTGTCACACATATTCATTTCGAGTTTTCTATGCATTGATGGCCAACAGGTGAACCGGAAGTTGCGGTGCCAATCGAGAACTCGATCGAAATGCACACGAGGAATCGCTCTTCATCGGAAGTAGCCGAGTTAACGGATGTCGAAGAAGACGTTCTACCCCATGATCATGTATTCGCTCATCACACCTTGGAAAGCAGTTACAGAGACAAGGGTGCGATTAGCAGTCGTGCCAGGTAATTATTTTTTTACAACCAGACTATAACACTAGTTAGCATAAATTGAAGCCACATGATGCCATTTCAAAAAGCATGATCATCAAGAATCATGAACAATTCCTTCAATCTTCGATTATCGAATTAACCCTCACACTTAATAATAATAATTAATCCTCGAACAGTTGTAGAAGAGATATTAAGTAATACTCAACCAAATTACAATGTTTACTCCATATATGCCCAAACCACGGGTCTAGCCACGGACGTATTTCGCCCAGCTTCGAGGCCCTTTACAGGGTATGTCTGGGACTTTTATCGGCTAGGCATTTGGGACATGTATAAAGTAAACACTGTAAACGCACTTTCCACTTCAAATGATTGCTTCGTTTATAATTGGGCATTTGAAAACGCAAATAGGAAGAAATAAAAAATTGTGCGCTCTCTATTAGGCGTACAAATTAATTCGTAGCCCTTTCTCCGTGAATTGATTGATTATTTATAAACGAGCCAAACGAATTTCTCTCGTATGATGATTGAAAGATTTAATTTCAAAATAATGTTATCATCTATTAAGAGCCAGGAATTAATATGTATACCTTGAAGAACGTACGCGGGTTAATAAATTCATTCTTTAATCGAGACTGAAGGGAATGCACTACAAATCTTCAATTCGAAAAGAGATATTTAGGATTTTCAGTTTTTCTCGTCACGCGGCTGGTAGGAACAAATTTTCGTGCAAAATACATTTCTTTAGAAACTATACGATCCCAATTAGGACACCAAGGACTCTCCACGACTCCTGGGAATCTCAGTCGAGCGAGTGCGCCGTGATTCCCGAGATCCGAATAAACGAGGCCGAGGGAAAATCGGAGAGCTGTCGTCCGATCCAAGTGGAAAATCGCGATCCAAGTGACGCGAAATAAACGACGATAGTCGACGAAAAGAAAAAAAGGCTGTTCACTTCTTGTTCCTCCATTCTCAATGGGTTTTAATACTGAAATGATTTATTTCGTTTTCTCGTGCGTTAAGTTCCATTTCACGTATATCTAGCGCGCTACGCGTTGCGCGGTTCGTCGATTGTAAAATCTTAAAGCTACGCTTCGTCTTACACGGTTTCTACGTTGAGGTATAAAATCGAAGACGAGTCCTCCGGTCGTGTACGTCAGACACGTTGTAAAAGCTTTCATACACTGGCATACACATTCAGGAAACGCTCGCATACGCGGGGTCGCCGTGCGCGTCCTTGGAAATGTAAGAAGGATCTTTTTCGGCCGTTTTTTTCGCTCTCCACTGAAATGTGACAGAGATTTATGGAAGCTTCTAGAAGTTTCGAAAAGGATCCTCCTTTCGACCCACAAAGGCCTCCCGACTACTAATTACAGCTAAAATACTGACGACCCAGGTGGAAATTTATTGCACGCGGAATGACCCGTTGTTCGTTCGATAAAACATTACTTTTTATTATCTTCACACCAACACGCTTCAATCGTCCTTCCCAGCATATCCTATTCTTTACAGAGATTTACTAAAATCTGACGGTGATAAGGAGACTGCGGATTTGTATGCAAAATTTTGGAGTGAAATAGAAATTTATTTTCTTTCTTAATACGTTTAACCCTTTGCACTCGAATCTATATTAACTCCAAAACGAAACATTTCTTCCGACCTAGAATATTTCCCTCCTATATATTTCTTTTCATGTTGTACATACGAAAATGGTGCAGTTTTCTCGTACGATACTGAAGTATTTAGTAATTTATTAAATACAAACAAGTTTAATAATGTACAAAAAACTTTGAATAATGATACAGCAGTTTTTAGTGGCGCATTGCAGTCGCCATTCGAGTGGTAAGGGTCAATAGACTTAACAGTATTTGTAAATTCTTCTAAACTTTTTGCTGCTTCAAATGACACCTCATTTTTGTAATAAATGCATAAATTCCGCTGTCTAGTAAAAATTGTCTGAATCATCCGCTGGAAACGGGAACCAATTCATACTTTCTTCAAATATTTTTGATTACTTTAACGAGTTGAGAAGAGTAGTTTGATTTTCGTAAATTCTGTTAATTTTTTAAACACCGCTCACCTATTTTTATCATACGATGAATTATTAGAAAAGAGAAACCAGTCTCGCAAGAAAATCGACTTAAATTAAATACCTTCTCACGCGAAAGAGTTTCTTTTTCTCTTCTTGATACGATACTTTTACAAATTGCCCACGATCACATCGATGAAACAATAAAAAAAACTAGCGGATGCATATACCCTAAAACCGAAGTGCATTCCACCGTTAAATGCAATAACGGTCGATCGAGATATTTTCGCCACCTAATTAGTAATACATGCGTCATTTGCGATACAATAAATATTCAGAACACATTCCGACAATTAATCGTTAATCTTTAACTTCCTAATGTCTATAAAAAAATTCTATACCTATTTTCATCATTCGCTCTGTCTCTTACTCACCACTTTTTACAAGTTGCTAGTCTAATGCACAACGTGCAAATCATTTTAGATTCTTGGTCCAAGCGAGACCATGTGTACGAGACTAGTTCACGCATACTTCTGCATTCTATTTTACGTTCATTGATTTATTGTCGTTCGGGAGATGTAAAACGGTGTAAAAATGTTTGGAAAATTTGTTTACAACGAGCCTAGCGCTGTTCTGTCATTTTTCTGAAATACTTGAACACACCTCTGTTATTTATGGTCAAAGAGAAAGAATCGCAGAAAAATGTTTCTTTCTCTGAAAATTTTACCAAGTTCAAAATAAAATACCAACGCGTTCTTAAACTCTTCAAATTCTTCCACTGTGTTTTATATTTCGTTTGCCCATTTTTGTATTAAATCCATAAAAAATATGTTCTTTTTAAAAAGGCTATCCCTTTTTTCTCGAATAATTTTAATGGATTACGAAATACCATCATTCTTACCGTCCTTCATAAGTCCCTGCTTTAAAAGGGGCTAATAAAAGGAATAAAATAACATTAAAAATGTTAAATCACTCCTGGCATTTAATTTGTTTCTTCGTAACCCTATCTGGTTCCAAAAGGATTAAAAGATTATCACGTGCAGGAGCATTTTCCATAGAACCATAAATAACTAGAGCATCCATTCCCATTCAAGAGCTCTTCACCTTGCATAAACAATTTCTCTCGTGAATAAAAAAACGAAGTCTAGAAACTGTTTCCATCTGTCACACGAAAGAGAAAAGTTTCTCCACGAACACCATAGAGCTAGAACACTCTATCGTCCGTGAACACTGGAGTCCGAACACCCTCCCGTCGTCCGTGAACGCTGGAGTTAGAACACTCCATCGTCCAAGGTCAACGAAGAATACCGACGATAAGAGGTATCCTGATCGATCTCGGTCGGAAGTTGTCATCGTTCGTTCAGATTCGGATTGTATATCGGTCTGCTGTTGAGGTAGTTGACCCCGGAGTTCTGAGTGGTTCGCACCTGCATGTACTTAGGTCGCTTGTTCCTTGTGCTCCAATGCAGGTACGTGTACCACCCTGCCACAATGGCGCCGAGCGCGTTGCAGGTGCAAGAGAATATCAGCAAAATGGTCAGAATGCTCTCTACCTCTGGACAGTTCAAGTCCATGTATCTGACCGCCGTTTCGGTGGAGTTGGTCGCATCATAGCGAGGCCTGCACACGCAGGTGGCGTTCAACACGCGTGCAGGGTTGCATTCTAACCCCATCAGTCGCGCCAGGTGCAGCGCAGAGAATACGCAGGCGATGGAGCAAGTCGCCGTTGCAAGAGTTGCCAGAAACACGCTAATTACCTGCACAAACAAAGAGAACGGTTTAACGTGGACGGGGGTAGGTGCGCAAAAATTCATTATAGGCACAGGGATATTGAACTTTCGATTTTTATTGGACTTTTTGGGTTTTTCTTTTAAGAAGAATTAATTTACTACATGAAGCGAAAAAGAAATTTCTAGTAATAATATTGCTTTATTCAGCCTTACAGCCAAGAATTGGACTCGGTTTACAATATCCTATAATTACAACAAAATAAAACTTATCCACGCATTCTCTCTCTCTCTCTCTCTCTCTCTCTCCCTCTCTCTCTCTCTCT
>CM052137.1:12128500-12439697 GCA_028454255.1 Halictus ligatus
AGAGAAACCCGGACGTTCCAAGTACACGTAGCACGGGGCAAGAACCGATATAGATTTTAATTTATACCCCTCGTTTACGGTATACGCGGTTAAATACACTGTTTCATGCAATTAATCAAACACACTATATCAGAGAAATACTTCCTGTAATGTATTCTATTTTAGGAAATGGAAGGAACTCTGAATTATAACCGGATAGTTGTGTATCTTTGAGTAGTTGTATTATAAAGATTACTACCCCGATTTATTACATCACGTCACTGTTATAATATTGATTAGACTGCGGATATTTATACAAATTCAAAATTCTCTACCTCAACTACAACACAATGGAATAAAATCAAAATTTATTTCCTACCTTCACCCTTTGAGAATATTTCAATGAAGAAAACAACGTTAACAATTAAAATTAATACATATAAACGTTACTCTTTGAATGAGATTTGTTGTTGAGTGTTAGAAATTCATACGCATAAGTAAGTATATTGAAATATTAGGTCGTGAGGTTGTTCGAATATGAAGGTACGGATTTCGAAGTTGAGATCAAGAATATTAAAATAGCAAAAAATCTAAATACAATAGGCAGTTGTAAACAATGATGCAAAGAAGGAGGAGCGTACAAAGAGAGAAGGGAGGTGAAGCCAACTCAATAGTTTTCATTATTATGCAATAATGAAGGATGATATCAACAGAAAAGAATAATAGAGTTTTCATAATACGACTCTCACCAAAAATTATATTAAAGAACAAAGATTTATTGGTTATTGGTTTCGTTCGTATTTATTGTCCACTTTATTTATAAAATAATAAAATCTTCAATGAAATCATAAAACGATTTAAACTTCTCCAACACGAATTTATTCAAATTTATATTTGCATAAAATATTATTACTAGACTGTGAATTTCATGCATTTATGACAAAAACATGGAGCGATGCACAAAGTAAAGTATGATTGCATTGCCTGTGACGTAACTAAAATATTATGAAAAAGAATAAATGTCTACACGTCTTCTGTTTCTTACGTCTGGCAATTGACTTGGAACAAGGTACTGTTTAATTATTAAAGTACTGTTCAATATTATGTTATTAGAAAAATGTGTCACCTAAACATAAATGGCGACTCGCACAGTTTCGAACGTGGAGAATCGAACAATGACAAGACGGCACGACGGAATCTGAGTTGAAAATGAATGCGGAGCGAAAAAAAAAACTGAATAATTCGTTTTCACGTGCAACGAAAAAATGGCCGCTCAGCGATGGTAGTAGTAATGACGCTGTGATTGCGGTAAAACGGCGCGAAATGCGACACGGGCCACTATACACCGCGGAAACCTACTTTTCCATCAAACGTGCATATCCTGCCACGCGGATTTAATTCCTGCTCTTTCATTTCACGGAGAGCTCGGCACGATATGAAATCTCGCCCCGTTTTCGTACTTTCGCGCGCATATCCCCGGACCGGAGTCAAATCTCGAAATCTTCCTTATTCGAACGGCGGCGCACTAATGCACGCGGACCGCTGTGCATGTGTCATTTTCCACGTTTTTCCAGAGACTTATGGTTCTGTCGTATTTCACTTTCGCGTGGGTTCACTTTTGATACACGGTCCCCAGGCAGTATCGGCAAAGTGGGACTGCTTCGAATAAATAGTTTTCTGAAATTATTTGAAAATGTGTGTTTTCATCACAAAACATAAATGAGTAGGGTACATGTACGTCGTAAATGTGGAACATCTGATTTCAAAAGTGTTCATTAATACTTGCATCTATGTTTCTAAATTATGATGAAGAATCTAAATCGTTCGTAATAATTATATTTAATTTTGAATACCTACAAAATATGTATAGCAATTATATAAAAATGGTATAAATTATAGTTGCAATTATATAAAATAGCAATTATATAAGAACTGAAATATAAATAAATATACTTGAGTTTTTAGAATAGTAATTTTTAGAATATATCGAAATGTGTTCGATAAAGTTGATGCGTTAAAAGACATTGTTTAAACATGTTTAATTGTTCGTAGTGTTTATAAAAAACATCAAATTTGATAAAAACCTCTTGTTGCGATATTTTCATTCAGACTTTACGATGTTTAAATATCGTGTGCTGTTTCATATGACCTACATTTATCCTAATTAACTATTAATTATTTTATTGACTTGGTGCACTGATAAACATTATTTGATATCGCTAAAAGTAGCATCGTATGAAACACGTAACTCGTAAAGTTGATAACGTTAATGTATATATTGATCCTTCACAATTATTTAAATGGTGGACTGGACACAGTTAGCAGCGTGATTGAATTGAATATGAGCGGATTCATAATATTACAAAACAATTGTCAAAGAATATAATTACAGCGACAGCGGCACCTAATAGAACAGAACATGATAATACAGTTAATCTCCTTCGACCGGAGTGCAATTAGTGCTTTCGCCACACAGAACGAGTATGCTAATCCATTACGTTAAATATTGGTTGAACCTGGCTGGAGCTTCGATTATGATAATAATAGTATGATAGAAGTTTAGGCTGGTTAAAGTTATAGCAAGATGAAAATATCAATTAGATTTTGCAGGAATCAAGGACACCAAATATTGTGCGAATACTTTCAACAATTTCGTGCGAAGTTGATCGTGTTAACAAATATTGCATCGATTTAATCTGGCATAATTGAAATCCATCTAATAAAAAGGAAATTACGAATAACCCGGTTCAACATTCTTCCGGACGACCTGAGTTTCGTTCCATATGCATAGAGCTCCTCATTAGGCTTTTGTAAAATTCATAAGAATTCAGCATAATCGGAATTTATCGTGTAGCGTAAATTCCGACTGATTTCATTTTGCGATTGTGAAACGTACGACTTTTTGTTTCCTTGCTTGCCTTAACCTTGACTTGCAGAAAACGCAAATAATAGTTTCCCAAATACAGTGATCAAATTATTTGTGTCTTCGGTATGAAATCAATCTTTTGTTAACCCAAAAATTTTTAACTTTTTTTTATATAATCCTCTAGATCTTTAAGGGCGAAGCCCTTACCCGTAAAAACCGCTTAAAATCGCTCAACTTCAAACACGCATAACTTTTGAATCAATTAATTTCTCGCATTAAAACTTTGATTTTTGACATTTTCTTGTCAAGATCTACAGGATTATATAAAAAGTTACAAATTTCTGGGTTGCCAAACTATAATATTGTCTGCAATATTGCTAAATATATATTTGCAAGTCCAAAACGTCGGTAATTCATAAAAGTACAATAATAATTCAATGCATATTTTCTACATTTCATTAAAATCTGCTGACATCACTTTTATAACTATGAACTATACATTCAAGGGTAGCTTGATACCCTGGCCCTTTGCGTTCCTAAGACCTTCGGTATTGTAACACTTTGCATTCCTGAAACCCTTGGTATTGTGGTCCACTGCACTCTGAGACCCATGGAATGATAGCTGTGTCTATTTCAGATGACCCTGGAATGTGGTCCTTGGGAATCTTGACAATGCGCGGACCCCTAACCCCGTACATGTCCGAGATCATTTTAAAGATGGAATGCTCTTACAATATAATTCAGAAATAATCTCCTTCAATTCGTAATGAGATAAAAAATATTTTTAGAGATTACTTTAAAATTGGCCACAATATGCAAAAGAGGAAATATACACGTGACTCATCAAATTATTAAAGTTATAGTATGAAAAATGTATTTATTATATTTGTATTTTGGTAACATCAATACTGCATAAACTATAACAGGAATTAACAATGTGTACATCGACTTTCATTTAAAAATGAATTGTTTCAATGTTATTCTTAACTGTTAATTCATATAAGTATTTCTAATAGTTTAATCATTTTCCGCGTATTTAAAAAAGATTGGTCAACTTGAAAACCTGCTACAAATTTATCTTATAATACAAAAATATTCATTACAGTTTATTCATTCATTGATACCATTAAAAAATATCTTCTATAGCGTCATAACTAGACAGCCAATTTTATACATGTACGACAAAAATGAGTGAGGGAATTGAAACACATTGAAAGAATTTAAAGCTATTGTTACATTATTTGTAACTCATTAAACCAATCAAAACAGAAAACAAATTTCAATTTCACTCCAGTTTGTTGTGAGAGAGGTAGGAAATTCTCATTTTACACAAAAATCATCACTCTAATCAAAGACTATGGTGCAAAAGCTTGCTCAGTCTAGATTTCGAAAATTGTGTAATTTTTCCACCAAAAAATCAAGAATATATAAAGATATATCAAACTTCAACAAACAGAATTTCACTAAAAAGGGACTTAGGAGATAATTAATTTGATTGGCCAGTATACAGGGTGTACCAACTAAAGTTTTACTAGATATCGACTTCATTTCTTTTTTTTTTTATTAAATGGTTGTGGGCTAATATTAATGGTTATGGTTATTGGCTAATATTTTAGTCTTCCGTTTAATGAGAGGTATCGCTATTACAACTTGCCTTTATTTTATAAAAAATATTGGGAAACCCACCCCGAAAAATGTTACCACAAAAATGTGTAGTGCATACCAAAATATTAGCGCACCTTAATCGTTAAATTAAAAAAAAATTAAGTCGATATCGTCATTAGATTCTAAGAAAACAGTTTGTAATACTTTAAGTTGCCACACTCTGTACATGTAGAGCACAGTAACCGAAGCTGAAAAGAACTCTTTTTCCTGTGGGAATTCTCTATCAACATTCGGGCGAGTTTGTATTCCCCGTAATTACATGTGTTCAGCAGGAAACCATAGGTCGACTCCGTAAACGAACTCGCAGAATATCTGGAAATCGGTCGAGCAGCCCCGAAAAATCGCCGTAGATTGTATCGTAGTGATTTCCATTACCGGCAACTGCTTTGAATTCAGATTCGTCGCTAATCGAATTCATTTCCGAAAATTTCCCGTTCCCGCTTTAACGCCACACCCACACTCCTCTCCCCCGACCTTTTACACGTTTTTCCTGGTCAATGACGCTCACCGCCGTGAATCGTGAAAACCGTAATCGCATTCCTCTGAAGGTTACGCCGGGAAATCGAAGGAATTCGATTTTACAGTAACGATACTACGTTACCCGCGTGCTACGGTACTCGCTTTATTGGGTTATACTTTTTCCCCGGCGCGGCAGACCCGAGCATAACGAGAAATAATTTTTGAAAGTAGTCTCCCGGCAATTTTTCCGGAAAGCCGATCAGTAACCGTGATACATTGCGGTCGCGGCAGATCGCACGTTCGAATTTGTGGCCGCGGATTAAAATTCGGCACTGGACACTGTTACTAGCTGCAAAAATAAAGATTTACCGGTGCGATAAACAATTCCGGTTTTTTTTTACACAATGCGTGGCGTATCGGGTTCAAATCGCCGTTCAATTTGTTACGGTGAAATACCCGACAAAAACGTTAAATCTCTTCGGGGTCTAATGGTTTGCTCATCATTAGCACGAGGTGAATAATGGTTTTATCAATGTATGGCTTCGTTCCAAAATGTGAAATGAAAATTGATATATTCGTTGATAAATGTATATCTACATGTGCAGTTAGGGCATAGTATAAAGAGATTGTGTTAATTATTTCAAGGTCAGTTGAATTTAATTTGTTTCTTAATGTCAAATTTATATAATGATATCAGATTTGATAAACTTGTATGTCTATTAATATGATGATTATTATGATAGATATAAAAGATAAAAATGTTCACATAAACGCGTGTTCTATTTGATCTCATTTCTAAGTTATAATCATTTTTGTGTTTCAATAATCAGTGTTCTTATACAGTAAGACTTATATATTTTAAATGTGTACACACGATTATTTCCCTCAGTATTATAACTGTAAGCAAATATTTCAGATAAATGTTGCATATTTTATCTGTGGGGGTCACATTTCCGTTTTTTAATAGAGCTATATATTTTTTATTGTATCTTTGTATAGATAACATCGAACCATTTTCAAAACAGTATAGAATATTTTGCTTAGATTTGTCTTTCTCCATATATTCTCATAATTATTATTAAAAATTCTGTTTTTTTTTTCAATCTTCGTGGAAATTCTTTTTCCACGTTCTTCAGCGTTTTTAAGTTATTCTTGCACATACAGTAATTACGTGTTAATGCAATACTAGTGTTTTCTGAAATATGTCCCGCAAGTTATAGTGCATCCAGTATATTTTCTGTTTCTTTCTCCGATGAAAATGCTGAAGCAGAACCATGCTCTCGATTCCAGCGAAATGAAACGATGGGAAAAATCTTGAACACATTGCCGCAGCATAATCAAAAGCGTCCAGCATTTCTTACCTCAGTTTCGCCCTCCCCGAACTCCGTTATCCCATTAGGCAAGATTAATCGTTAATTTCGTAATCCTCCCACTTTTATCGCAGTTGAATGTTTCCCCCTTCTTCCACCGGCAGCGAGTTACCGCGAGGCGGGCTCGTGGCTGTAAACGAGGAAATTTCTTTAACCGGCAACGAATGCCGACTGTAAAATTTATAGGTGAACGACCAATCAGAGGCCAAGCCGAACGAGCCACGTAAACCCCGGGAGAAAATTATCGCGGGCCATAGAAACGAAAGAAGCGAGAGATTTGATAACTCCTAGCTTCTCAGCCTCCACGGCTCCGGAATAGAAAATTTCATTGATTGAATTATCTGGTGACGTTGCAGGCTGCTGCTAGTGTCGTAATCGTCACAAGTTATTGTTTCCGTAATAGGCAAAGAGGATAGTGTAAGTATTAACATAATGTAGTATTAGTCGTCGCCGCAGTTTTGTAACCAAAACACAAGGATCCTTAGCAATATGTTTATGATTGACAAATAGAAACAGTAATAAACTGGTGTGTTCAAATAGTTATAATAATTCTAGTAAACTATTATATTTATTATATCAATAATAATTTATGAATTACGATTTAATTATAATTAATTTATAATTTATTTTTCGAGACACAACCGAAAACAAATAAAATTCTCTTAACAAAATTTTCGCCACAATCAATGTAAGTAGGATGTAGTTTATACTAATATATGTAGATATAATTATTATAGGCACAGTAATTAGGTGCCTCACCCTAGTTTAGATCTATCAGATAAATGAAATTTTCTCGTGAGAAACTTACAGCTTTCGCTACCAAGTCCATGTACATACCGTCGATTTCAATGATTGATGATATAATGCTTTTAGTATACCAAAACATGAAGAGGTTTATAAATAGAATCTGCTTTGGAATTACCGCCGATTGAAACTCCGAAGAGGATTGCGAGTGCATTATGTCTGTATATGATCCAGTGAACTAGCTGCCGGCTAGTAAATCATAGTGAGATTCGTGTTCGGTGTTACACGTGAGTTATTTACAAGAAATGTCGCAATAAATAATTCCGCCGACTGTGAGGATCGCGCAATGATCCAGTTTTATTTTTATTGGGACCGTAAATCGAGCTCTCCATAGGGAGTTATAGAGCTATACATTAGTATTAATATAAGGTCTAATGTACAGCGTGTCCCAAAAATATTGTACTTCCTTGAGAGGGATAATTCCTGAAATCATTTGAAGTAACTCTTTCCATTGTGAAAATGTTATCCGCGGCTTTATTGGGGCGTTATTAACGAAAAACACGGACCAATCAGAGCGCGGCTATAGTAGAATAAAAGCTCCGCGACAGCTCCCGCTTAGCGTGGCGCTAGCATTGGCTGAGTCAGTATCCGCGCTCTGATTGGTCTGTGTTTTTCGAAATATAACATTTTTGGGACGCCATGTACATTAGGTTCATTGCATTTAGGTTAGTTGCATTGCTTGAAAAAATGTAAAGGATGACCTGCCTCAGTATTCGGTTCGGAAAGTAGCGATCTGATATTTAAGGGTGGGAACAAAGTGAGCTTGCTCAATTCGGTTTAGAATTAGTAATAATATAAGAGAATAGCGCAGCTGAAACTCGCACAAAAGTTTGCGATGAAAAGACGTGCCATTCGAAAACAAAAGAAGTGGGTTGCTATGCAATGAGATTGCAATTTTGAACGTTAATGCCCGACCTCAGATCGCAACTCGAACTGTTCGTACGTTTCAACAATTTCACTAGAAAATTTTTCATTTTGTGCCTCGCAGTTTCAATCTCATGCCAACTGAATTCTTTCTTTCGCGTTTAATTGAGTACGGAAAGTCCATAGCGAATGATCGAAAATTATGAGTGGTGGACTTTTTATCAACAAAGCAGATAGGGAAAAACTTATTTATTAAAAGAAAGACAAATGCTGTTGGTATTTGCTCTACAATTTCTTGTAACATTTTTTGTCGACGGCTTTAAATTATTTAATGAGAACGTCAAGTCGTTCTTATAAGTCTTCTGGATATTGTTATTCAGAATATTTATTTCTACCTATTTCTGGTTATTGTCTCGTTTCCTCCGTTATTCGAATCAAAAAACTTTAATCTCGAATCAAAGTTCTCGAATCAAGTTATTCGAATCAAAAAACTTAAAACTTTATTCATCGTCATTCAACTATATTTTACAAGTTTATCTTTATAAATATACAGCCTTTTATTATTTAGTATTTTTTTCTTAGGAATTTACAGTTTTGTCATGTCAATCCATGAATGAATTTTTTAAACAATTTCAGTCCTCGAAAAGACCATGTCAGAATTTCACATATTTTTTACATAACTGTTTTTGATGTAGAGAGGCAAGGAACACGACTAAAATTTTTGATGTTGTATAAATATTGTCATAGTTTGTAAACATTACACGCAGTGTAATATTTATAATTCGTGTCTAAAATGTGACTTCGTATTATCTGAACGTACAATATTCAGTTTAGTAGCGAAATTCAAATTAAAAAATTTGATCGGAATAATTCTTACACATCAAAGGGCAGAATCTCTACATAAGAAATTCTTTAAATAAGAAACGATTAAAAATGTTTGGATATCGCCTAAACGAGGATTGAAGAAAACCTACTACCTTCCGATCGATACAAAATCGTTTCCTGATTGATGGGACCTCTTGAAACAGATGTAAAAAAGGTAGCAATAATATCGATCGTAAACTCCGATTACGACCCCTCCGTTCGTCTCTATTAAAACGAAAGTATTACTCGCGAAATGCTCGGTTGAAGCTGTTGAAAATCTCCGTTTAATGTTTATTGGAAAACTCTTATTTCACAGCGTGATTTGATATATTCGCCGCCGTTCTTTTGACGCGACCCCGACGACCAGAGGAAGATTTTTAAAAAACGTGAAACATTGGGAAAGTTTATTACAAATTATGAGTTCCGAGGAAGGTGAATTACTTTTGGCGTAATCGGGTCCAGAAGTGGAAAAGTATGCTTAATACTCTTGATCGAACGTACTTGAAAAAGAAGTTGGATACCATTTTAAAGACTGTAATTTTCGGAGATTTATATGCTGTCGTAAACATTTGACCCTGAAGAATTGAAACGGATTTCACTAGGTGGCATTTCGACGGAATTTTTCGATTTATAGTGAATCATATTATTTTATAGCTATATACAAGTATATTTACGAACGTATTTATGTTATAAATTAATTAAATCACAGATTTGTAGATATTAAAACCAAATTACATTTAAATGCCGGTCATTTAACAGTGTTACGTTTAGTGTTTTCAATTTAATTCATGAAACGTCAGTCTAAGAAATTTCTATTTCTAAATTCTACTTTCGAAGTTTTGTACAACAACCCCTAAACATCCATTCGAAAATACTCGTTCGAAAGCGTTCGGAAATCATTCATTCAAAACCACTCAAAGCATTCGCTTGAAAATAGTCGTGCGGAAACATTCGCAAACCACTCGTTCGAAAAGTATCGCAATCGCTCGCTCGACAAGCTGCAACCAGTGCCTCTGCCATGTTGAACGAATTGCCTAATATTAGTTTGGCGTGCAATAAGTCGCGAATCAAACGCATATCACGGCAGGCCACTTAAAAAATTTATTAATCGCACTATTTTAACTTGTTCGGTAGTTTTATCGTTAAATAACTAATGCATATGATAACATTTGTCTTATTAATACATTTATATAGAAAATAATTATTTTTGAAAAATTGAATTTTTTTTCTCTATTGTACGATTTTATAAAATATAATTCATTAAACCAGAATCACAATAAGTGATTCCAGATATAATAGATAAGTTCCAATATACCTTCGAAACAACCATAAATTGCAGTTACACTATTACACTACGTCGTAATAATGGAAAAATTATTCACCTTCGTACAAAGCGTCTGTACGTCAAGATTTCGTTTGTTAAACTCCTTTTACTAAAACCTCTCGATAAGTCGAAATCTCTTCTTCAGAAATTCGAACAGTATTACACGAAAATGGACCCTTTAAAAAGGAAGCGAAACAACACTTCGGTCAGAGAACTTTTCCCCAATTTTTCGTAACTTCTTGGCACGGCAATTCTTGAGAATCCGTTGTGTCCAAGTACGAGGATACTTTCCAAAACATGGATTTACGACACGTCCATGGTCACTCGGGATTTTCCTAACTGTTCGTACTCCGCACATTTGGTCGCCAAATATCGGAAACGAGTAGTTCACTTTGGATTTATAAATCTTCGACTCTGTCGCGAATTCCACATTAGAATCGAAACACTTGGCGTCAGAACTCGGCACTAAAGTTCGCGACGATAAAAAAGGAAAACCCGTTATAGACGGTGACAAAATTCTAGTTCACAAGATGACGGAACAATGCAGCTTATACGTGCATCAAATTTGAACACGATTGATATATCCATTTATATGTGTGAAAGATGTGTTTAAAATTGTAGAACCTACTTCTACAATTTTAACTACTTCTGATTTTCTCATTTGATTTTCTTTTGTTTTTACCACAAGAAATTTCCTTATCAAAATACCATCTAAATACATTGTATGCATTTATGAAAAAACTTAAGAAGTAAAATTACTCTTAAATTACTTAAACATTTCAATTCTCTTCAGAGTATCCATATATTAATATCTAACTAATTAAAATGTCGAAGAAAAGAAATTTTCAATGTCTATGAAATGGCCATTTCACGAATTCAAGCATTAAACTTTGGAAAATAATTTTCTAGATGTTACACTTTTAAAAAATTAGTTTACAGAATTGATTTCCAATTTCTTTTTAACACTTCTTTAACTTTTTTATTGACAAATAGCCAAATCATTGTAGATTTCTACATTCTTGGACGACCATAGATAAATTTACATTTGAGACATAAAGTCATAAATTGTAACATTATTGAATGTCATAGAAAATGTTCCAACTTCTGAAAAAAGTTCAACTCATTCGATCCGCTTTTAGAAAAGTTGTTCTCTTTCAACAAGTGAACAAACCCTTATGTGTTCAACCGCAAGCCTGGTACAGATGAAAGAAAATTCGAAATAATTCTGAACAAAGACTACAGCTTTTGCATACAGCTAATAAAGTTGAAAGTCCAGGCTCGGAACGATATCCATGCGTGCGGTAGTTAACTGGTGGCTGTTCACTGCGACGCAGCCGGCAAGAACTCGTAAAACGAAATCTCGGCGAATCGGAATCGTTGCCGGTTGTAATCGGGTCTCGGGTAATTTTGCGGCGATGATAAATCCCGGCGAAATGGGCCGGTCTTTCGGAAAACTGCATAAACCATCGCGCGGAATCACGTACGGCCGCGCGCTCGAAAAGTTTTTCCGAGGGGAGCCACGCTCCGCTTCCTCGAGGGCTCTTCTCTCGGCCATTTGATATTCCAAGGTATTTTCGTGAGAGCGGAATTTCGTGTAAAACGTTGATCGCGAACGATACACAGCCACTTTGCTCGCGGCTTTTCATGCAGGCACGAAGGAAGAAACCGAGATACGAGAGACCAGGAAGAAAGAAGTAGAGGATGAGAAGGAAGAAAATGATGATGACGAAGAGAGAGAGAGAGAGAGAGAGAGTGAGAGAGAGAGTGAGAGAGAAAAGAAAAAGGGGAGCAAGGGTTGAAAGCGCGTTACATCGATCCGTTGTTTACAGAGCGCCGGTGGCTGTGCGTCCTCGGCCAGTGTTACCCTTGGAATTCCAACAGAATTTCCCGGGGATCATCTTCATTGGAAAAACTTTGCCTTCCTTGATCGGCATTTGAATATTCCAGCGAATTCACTCGTAACCGTCGAGCTATTCGTATTTCCCGACGAAACTACCCTCCCAGACACTGTGCCCTCTCGACCGGATACCGAACAGACTTCGAAAAGTTCCTCGTTTTCGCGGAACGCAATAAACGAACCATATCGTTGTCGTGTGTTCACAGGCTCCGCGAACTCGCCTCTGTTTTATATCTCTTAAAAATTACAACGCCACGCGAACGCGCCCCGCGCTTCGACGACACTGCTCATCGGTATTTTATATCTCCTCGCTTTTCATTAGCGAACTTACGGTGCGTTTAATTGCCACTTAAACTTCTGCTTCAGATGCAAACGTTGGCGCCCACGATCCCACGTTTCGTGTATACTTGAGAAACGTCGCACTACGATTGCCGGAGCTGATAGTACTTCTGTGCTGAATGATTCGAGCGAGGGAATCATATATTATATGACAATGATATAAATTTTTATCACGTTCAATAATGTAGTTTTACTTGAGCGTATATTTTTATGCCTCAAATATCAATCAATTTACATAAAATTATTCATGGACGTAGAATCTGCATATACAGTGTCTATTTCTAACCATATGGCAATACCCAACATTTTTATGTTGCTGAATAATGTCATAACTGTTAGACTTCACAGTTACCTATATTTTTAGGTCTCAATCAATTTATAGTTATTCACGAAGTGAGAAATCTATACCAATTTTAAAATGTTCAGTTTTAATTATTTGGCAACATGAACGTAAATAAAATTTTAAAACCAAATTAAATATAAATAATTGATTTCCTGGGAGCACTAAAAATATATATCATTCGATTTGAAAGGACAGGTCGACTCACATAATATTCGACTCGGAAACTTCGACTATATTTGTATGGTATACAAATATAATCTTTCATGATCGTTGTTTCGCCATGGTACTTAACAACAAATTATTTGTGACTTCAATCTACTTTCCTTTCCATCCAGCACAGGTATGTCATGATACATCATGTAATTACTAAACCAGTAATTAATAAACATGGTCTCGTGATATGGCGGATCTAAACTAAAGTTATCTATGTCATACACTCATCCAATTACTAGTTCCAGCAACTTCGTTGTGCTTTGAACAATGGCATGATCAGTTGTGAGCAAAAGTAAAGACAAGAATAGTATTTTCACCGATTCACCTAACACAATTGTTTATTCCAAATTTTTATTACTAATATGCTTAATGTGTTATCTCTTTCATGGCGCATTCCTACTTTGCTAGCACATTTAGATCTTTAATTATTCGATAAACATTCGTATAGTTTCTGATTATTACAGAATCACTGTCTATGGATGTAAATATTCATTGTAAACGAATTCAGACCTTTACATAACAAAATACGAAGAAGATGGAGGAGGTTAAACTTTACTTTAGGAAACCAGGAATTTGTAACTTTCCTTTCTGTAATCCTGTAGATTTTGGCGAGGAAATACCTAAAATCCATGTTTTTTCAATCCTAGGAGATCAGTAGATCACTAGGATTTTCGGTATTATTTCGTCAAAATCTACAGGATAACATAAAAAAAGTTAAAAATTTCTAGTTTTCTGAGGTAAAGTTAAGCCGAAGGAGAGAATTTTCAGAAACCGGAAGAGTCAAGCAGCATCCACTATAATAAATTTGATCTTCTTAGATTTGGTTTCACTAATTAAAGTACTTTAATTTTATGGGAACTTTTGGAGTTGATATTCGGCACTTTACGTGTTAAGTATCACATAAAATATGCGAGGTTATTACTTTCTGAGACTTGTGTTTCATATATATATATGAACTTTAGAAGAGTCGTCTTCAGACATTCACAAAACTTCGGAATATGAATCCTGACCGTACATGGCTAATCTATTTTCATTTTGCGGTGCACGGTATAAAGAAGTATTTTATTGTGCCGGCGAGAAATGGAAACGGTCGATAACTTTCAAACGAAATAACCAACTATAAATCGTTATGAAGCACGTTTGCTTTAGGTGTTCCCATAACAACTCGTACTTCCTTGTTATTAAAATGAATTTGCAAGTCTTACATTTGGTAAACAGGTACGTTATGAATTCGAACTAACTGTCGGGCCGAAACCCAAATAAGTTCGGTTGTATTCGATATTTTTAATAAAAAACTGACTTCTCTATTAAAGCAAATTAATAGTTATAATAAATATTTATTTCTATTAAATAAACTACTAGTGGTTTTCTGTTAGTTATACGATTTTGCAATGGATCGTAACTAAGCTCTTGATTCGCCGAATTTTCAAACTCAAATTTCTCGGAAAGGAGGAGACAAATGAAAAAGATTTATTCTATATTTTCTCATACAGAATCATCCCCTCCATGTTTACACCTTTTTGGGACACCCTGTGGAATAAAATAGTTTAAGCAACATTAAAGTTGTTTTCTAAGAGAACGATTGACTTGAGATTCATGGTTCCTGCGAGACTTTTGTTTGTCGCGATAACTACTATACGGTGCAATAAAAAAAATAATTTTGACCTTGAGATTCAAGGTTAAGGTCAATTTTGCGGTGCATTTTTTTTTTAATCTCCACCGATCCATAGATGCTTAACAACGTATAGCGGTCACGATGTATAATTATGAAACACCCTTTACTCACAAGTTTTTCAAACGAACACACCGCTTCATATCTGACTAAATTCAGTGCAATGAAAGCCAAACATAATCCAACAAATGGTTACCATGGGAATCAAGGTGCATGGGTGACCGGGGGCATGATGAGCCACGACCGTATCCTGACTGAAACGGTGCCATAAATCACCCCTTAACGCGGATCGTTTGCTTAGAAACGAGAATACCGAGCGGTAGCCTATCAAACGCGGCTAAATGAAAGCCGTTCTTGTTTACAGCCAATATAAAGTTCCATCTGGGCCGGAAAATACCACCAGGCATGTATCCTGCGCGCGTTTCGGCAAATAATTTCTGAAATTTCCCGTTTGACGCGGTAAGAAACCGCCCGGTTTCTGCTCCGGAAATTGATCGGAGGTTTTCGTCTAATAGATTCAACGGCGGATTCGCATGCATTTCGTGACGCGTCGCCGAGCGTAGGGTTCCCAGCGTCTCTACACGCTTTCTCCATCGGTTTATCGGTAATTTAATTATGTCGTATAAC
Source organism: Halictus ligatus (assembly GCA_028454255.1). Lineage (NCBI taxonomy): Eukaryota > Metazoa > Arthropoda > Insecta > Hymenoptera > Halictidae > Halictus > Halictus ligatus. The sequence goes on from CM052137.1 coordinate 12,143,787, forward strand.
GACCGCAGTACCGGCGGCATCACGCAGCGTCGTAATTACTATCTCGTCCCTAATAATGCCGGATAATGCCCGGCGCTGACTCTGCGACGCGTACAAGTTAGTCTGTAAATTAGAGGCGTCCTTTTGGCTCGCCTCGTATTCCTGATTTATCGCAGGTGGCCCTGCTGTTATCGTTCCCTGCACACTCCTGCGACGCACAGTGCTCGGAACAATCGATCTGCCTGTTGACAAAAGCAGAAAAACTGTAGGCGCTGAAGGAAGAAAGTTACCATGTAACCCATCGCCAGGGTTTTGCGTTGACATGAATGATTATTGCATCCTTCGAGTATGCATTCTACAAACCCTTGTGCCCGATTTGCTATTTCTATTTTCGAAAATAATCTTCTGCTACTATTGAACACCTTTTCTGTCTCTCTATTCATATTAAAATTAAAAAATCTACCACCACCAATTATCAGTAGACTGCGGATCTTTAAACAAAAAAATAATTCTAATAATTTCTTTCTGCCTTTATTGATTTTAATAGGCTGGACCTGGATGCATTGGCATTCTTGAATTCTTTTGCTCTGTCTGTTATTCCAAATAGAAGCTGCTCATTTTCGTTAGACATGCATAACATTTGCACTCCGGTTATTAAAATATGCAGAATGAATGGTTTCAAGGGAACAGTTGGTACGAAGTGAACATATTCTGTTCTCTCTGGAAACCGTTGTCTATGGATCTCTAACTCTACTTTCTATCAGAAAATGTGAAAATGAATGATTTGAGAAAAGTGCATTGGTTCACGCAGCGGTTGAAATGGTGGCTGGCAGATTGAGAATTAATTGAAATTATACCGAGTTTCTACACATGGTTATTACGGTAACTGTCCCAATTATCTCTTCATTTAAAACGGCTTACGTGAACAATGTAGGAGTAAACACGAGGAAAATGTACCGCGTTACTGAACATTCGCGTCTCAAATGCGATTAAAAAGTAATTGGATGTAAATCGATTCGAATAGCCACCTTTGGAATTAGTTAAGCGTGCCGTTCGGTGAAAAACTTAATGTGTTTATAAAGACACTCGCGCTGCTCCTTTTAAAAGATCGCGGTTATTATAGAGGTAGATGCTCTTAAGCTCGTTTTAAGCCTAATTGATCCTTTCAAACGGAGATTAATGTCACTGATCAGAAAATGTTTTTAATACTTTTAATACGTTGCCTGCGTTGCGTGCATTTTTATCCATTAGTTAAGAGACTGTGGGTTGTTATCGATTATTAACCGACTGCTTCTGTACATTTAGACTTCGATGAACAAATCGGGAAAATTCGAAATTAAATAAGCAAAAATACAGTCAAGATAATGTGAAACGGAGTAATACATTAAAAGTACGAAATAAAATTACAAAATTAATGTATTAAACTCCATGTAGTTTAAATTCGAATGCATTTCAATTTTTAATCTGTTAATCAATGTAATTTTGAGCATACATTCATGGACTTTTTATACAAATAAAAATATTAATGTGTAAAGATCCACGAAATTTAAATTTTCAATCCAATTTTGCTAATACGTTCATCGACTTTGTATGGCAATATTTTATGTAAAAATATTGTAAAAGATTGGAACAGTGCTACAAGTGCAATCTGCAATTACAGGAAAAATGAAATCATTTTTGGAGATGGAGATATTTCTTTCCATTCGAGGATTGTGATTAATTGCCATAGTTTATATCCGTGGCTAACATATATTGTCATTATAAAAAGTGTAAAAGTTCTCATACTGCATTCAGAGAAATCCTGGTTGGAGAAACCTATCTGGGCGATGGACATATCACAGGATAAATTACAATGGGCATCAATAGTTTTCAATGTGCGTGTCATCAGGAGCCACACGAGATTGCAGCAGCACAATACAAATCGTATCGGTAGACTGCGCGTGTGCATCGATGCACGCGATGATGCGCCGCAACATTATCGCGTCGGTTCTATTATAGATTGTACTGCACGTCCGTTTACGAGCTTTATCCTAAAAACTATCTAGCCTAGACCTATTCAAGCAAGAACGTCCCGTTGTGATCGAAAATCCGCAATAACGTAGAGGCAGTGATAATTGAGTAATTAAAATAAAATTCGTTGGGCACCTTTTAAACATCTTTGAAATTGTTTCATAAATTCTATTCAAATAACTTGAAAATGAATTTTGAATACGAATGATGAATGATCATGTAGCTGATCATGTTTCATGATCTGATTTTTGAATTTTCCAATGATTATACTTTCAATGATTACTGCTACTTAAAACTATTTATTATTGCATTTTGCTAATATGAAACAACCATAATTTAAAAATATTCATAATTGTTAACTAAACAATTGCTTTTCAATTTATTCTGCCTGTCAAAACAACTTTTTTACGTATTATCTAGACTGCAGATTTTTGTGCAAAATAAGAAGTATCTGCATTAATTGTAAATTACAAAAGCCATATACGCATCTACTTCTTTTCTGAATCATTCTAGTAAGTTGTAAATAATACAATAATGTTTTCAGATTCTTTAAATGTTTCTAATCATTAAACATATTTGTGTCTAATGACTGAACGTATCCAAAATTATATAAATTTTCTGTGAAAATGTCGAAGATTAGTAGTAAATGAATTCTTAAGTTTCACAACAATTCTGACAAAGCAGTAAATCATAACAATGATAATACACAAAATAGAGGAAAATTGTGTAAGACAGATAATAAAAATAAAAATAAGTTTGACATTCTGGTATAGTTGCATGCGATCCGTGAATACATAAATCAAGTAAATAGTCAATAAAAGTAAATAAGATTGTAGAATTTGAATAGTTCACACGTGTAAAACTAAACCACGCGAGCAAACTGTTAAATTGAATAGTGTTCGCGTAGACCCAATAGGAAAATGACGTCATGTTTCAAACGGTTTGCACTAGCATTGATCGAAGTTTATCGACCGTGTGCAATAAACATTTTTCGATTGTTGTGCAATCGCAACGAATCATTTGGCAACGTATGAATTGTGTGTGCTCGTATTAATGCACACGGAATAGCGTGCTATAGGTGAACTGAATACATTCTCTCGAACAAAAGCGATCGAAATCGATCCTTAAAAAACAGCACAAGGTCATGACGATGAATCAACACGGTGAGGCGACAATTATTGCTTACCGGGTCAATTACCTTTTCAGCAAACGAATGGCATTCGTTTTGCGCCGGTATTTGAGTTGCGAATTAATTTACTTGCGGCTGATTCATTTTGCTACTTAATCTACGGCTTCACCCTTTCACGCTTTGCAAATTGTAGACTGTTAGCCAATATAAACTGTGTTTGATATAATTGTATTGCTGTTACATTTAATTAGTAATATGACTAACAAGAGTATGGATCATAAAAATCAAGAATCGAAGGAATTATGGATATTTTTAATAAGATCTACTTATTTAGAATAGGGATTATGGAAGATAAAAAAAAACATTTTCACATTATAACAAAAAATTATACTCTTGTAAATAGAGCTTGTAAAATATAAAAATGAAAATTTTCCCAGAACTGGAACAGACATTTCCTTCGCCAGTACTAAACAAATTCTTAATCATTCTAATTAAACTGCGGATTTTGGGGCAAAATAAAAATTGTGTGTGCATTCATTGTAAGATACAGAAGCTACGTGTAGACATTTATTTTTTTTTGTATGTAGTATACTACTACAGTAATATTAAATAATTATTTCAGTTGAATTAATATTCTGAGTACGTTACTTATTTTTAATATTTATCTGGTTATTTTTTAGTTCAAAGATTGTTTGTGTTTTTCATGGAACTTTTTTAATAAAAATTAAAGCATAATTTATTTTTATGATATTCCTATGTTGGAAATCGTACTTTTAATATTCTATACTTTTTTAATTTCTTAATTTATTATTATTATTGTGCGAGTTAATTGTATTCTCATAATTATTGTGTTACATTTATTTCATCTTTTAAATCCCAGTATTTTATTATTCACTTTACTCATGCAGGAGTCACGGATTAGTTCGCGTGCAAAACAGAAAAATACACAGCCAATTGTTTTGTTACACATTTTTAAAACTGATAGCACAGTCGAAGTCAGCACTGTATATTTTTCTGAACGTTGTAAACGAGAACGCCGTTGATGAATGTTTACCGAGTAAACAAGAATGATTGACCAGAATATAGCTGTGTACCCAATTCCGCTGTATAATTTACCCGTGGAAAATTGATTATTCAGAGAATCGAAGAATTATCAAAATTATTCATATAATACATGCTATCAAAAATAATTCTCATGGATATTCATTGCTAATTATTAGCAATCAGTTTTGAAATGGACAGAGACGTAAAATAATTTGCCATAGATAATCGGTTCGACGAACATTCCTTTGGTCGGAACAACTGATTGTGTAATTTGGAAAAGTAATTTGAAAAACTAAATGGATATTTATGTTCTGACTCCTATTCTATTACCACGCCACTCTTTTAAATATTTCATTTATAGCACATTAAAAATGTAGTAGCTGTAATAACATGCTTCAGCATTAATATTTCAACACAATTTGGTGCAATTAACACTATAACTTCTACATAAATTATGGAAATAAAAAGTAGTGTAAAAATGGCGCAGTTTCCAGGACCATCATGGTAATATTTTATACTTTGTGTTCCCATAGCATGTGCTTTCTAAAATGAACAATATTTTGATATTATTCTGGTTACAAACATTTTTTATTAAATGAAAGAAATTTTCATCCCGTTCGAATTTTCTTGAAATAATTTGTGAAAATGCACTATTATAAAATCTTCTAGTGACGAGCACAATGGCTAGAAGATATGACAAAACCAAAAGGCACACAATTTAACTGTTTATCCAGGCATAAGCTATGAACAAAGACTTAAACCGTTGTGTCGATAGCGGTAGCATAAACGTGAACTTATGTGAGTTCGTGAGCGTTGTTGTATACGTGTGTAAATTCGTACCCACACGCCGGGATGCTGCAAATTCGATGGTCATTAATTTGTTCCGTAACAAGGCACCCGCGAAAACCTGCATTTAGGGGCCTGGTGAATGCGCAAACCCAATGGCGTGGATCTATCGCTTCGGTTAGCCCGGATTATTTAGGGGCGTTTCAATCAATATCCTTCGCAAAAGTTCAAGTTGTTTCGACGGCTAATTAACTACACTTGTTATCATAGTAACCCCATAAAGAGCAGGCTAATATAAAACGCGAAAGAACCTCCGTTATAGACACTAGTTGCAGAAGAAAATTCATCATATAAGAGAAATTTTATTTGAGAAAATGGATCTTCTGAACAGCGATTAAAGATCATAAAATTGTTATGGATCATAAAAAGCAAGTAAATTACAACCCTTTTAGACCGTATGTCACCTAGGTCCTATTTCAAAAACTGCAAATGCTTCGAAACAAAATGATACAATTTCATAATAAATCACTGTGAATAGATCTCATCCTACAGAAACAAATAAATACGTAAACACTTATTGCTAGTATGCTTATTTTTGTAGTCCTGCAATGGTCAATTAGCTATAATATTTTCACTGTTAAAACTATAAGCGTATAATTTTCAAGATGACTGTTAAATTGAATGATGAATGTTGTAACTAAAAAACAATGAACTTTTTGATGGAAAATCTAGTCATTTCACTCAAGATATTGTCATTGTGTTATTTTAAATATTTTTATTTCTTTACTTCTGCATTTATATTACCTTTACTTTAGGTAAGTACATTTTCACTGTAAGAATGTTCCCATTTTTCATTTTTTTTTTCTTTATTAGTCTGGTCTGTTGTTATCATAGCAGTTATAGAGGTATATATTTTTAGTTGTGTACTTCCTAATTGAAATATTCTCATAATTTTTAATATTAACTGTATATTTACACCAAAATATTTGACATATTCCCTTAACGTATAGTAATAGAAATAGTAAGTATGTAAGTATGTAAAAATCACAGAATTCAGCTGGTGTCGTGGCAGCTATAAAAATAGATATTTTTAGATACTTCTGGATCATTGTTATAACTTATAATATTCTATACTAAAAAATTCGACGGATCCCGTCAATGTATTCCCTTAATTATGTTTTCCACATAAAAAATCACTGAATTTCACGTAATTTAAGCTCTAAACCGCTTCGGGAAAATCACTGTACGTTATACTAAACGATCATCGTAGGACCAGAAAAGTTTGGCGTGTTATTAAGTGGGTGTAACTTCGTGTGGTTTTCATGCAAGCTATATCGAGTACATAGCACGAACAGAGTAAATGTTATTGCAACTACTGGCGCGATCGTAATAGAGAACATCGGAGCGCAACATGGGCTTGTGCTTCCGCCATGAATTTTGTAATCCTGTAACCGCGTTACTGTAATTTACACCTACTAAAATATTAATCTAGGAAACGCGTAAAGTCGACGACGTCTCAGGCCGCTCTGACAAAGTTACTTTTCATTAGGCAAATTAGGCAATCTCCTTTTCTACCTTTCTCAGACCCGAGAACCTTCCTTACATACTAATGCACGGTTTCATATTTTTCTCGTACATCGCGCAAAGTGTAACAAACAGTAAAAAATTCGTTCGACGAAAATACAATAGAGTTTTTCACCGTTTTTCACCAATCCGGGCAACAAAATTGGTAAAAATGTTTTGTTTCCACAGAAAACATTGATGTCGGTAGATTTAGTTGAAACGTACTAGACGAGTTTTTTAACTAACGTCTGTTTTATAAATAAAAATAAAATTGTAAGAGAAATACCATGAAGTAAAACTTTATTAAATAAAATTGGAATATTTTTATTAATTGTCATTTAGGAGAGGCCTTACTTGAAAAGTACGTCTGGTAATTTTATATAACAATAAAAATTGATAAATTTTCAACTCGAAGAATTTTTTAAAACTCGATTTTCTCGAAAACGATGCGTTTTTGACTTATTTTCTCATGTCGAATCACTCCTCCACGATTGTGCTACCAAAACTGGGACACTACCCTGTATACTAAACTGCCCCGAGAAGCTAAAAATCCCACCAGAAATTAAATTTCAGATTGACACGTCAATAATCCAGCGATTCCATAGAAATCATAGGAGACAGTATAAGAATATATCATAAAAGAAATCGGTTGCAATTTCAACCTGCGATTTCAAATTGCGAGTAAAACCAATAGACTCCCTCATAGAGGAGGATCAATCTCGGGGCTTGCATTCGACTGGCTTGATCGTAAGTTAATGTAACCGATTTCATAAAACGTGCTATCGATACGAGCAAGACCACGTGGGAAAAAAAAGCTGGATAGAAAATTCACTGAAGATATCTGTAGCCTAACGATGCCATCAAACGAAGGAAAATGGCCGCCCTGAACGAGCAGCAAATCCTTGCCCCTCACAGGAGTGTTCCTCAAGATGGAATCGCGTTTCTTTACGTTTACGATCCATTCTCGGGTTCGCCGCGAAAGAGAAAACGCTAAACGCTCACGGGTTTGATGGGTGCGGGTCGATGCTACAATATTGCCCCCGATTGCTATACCGAAGTCGAAATTACTGTTAGTTTCATCACACGAGTCATCGAACTTTGATAGCCACCGATGCTCACGTTCAAGCAGCGAATCGAGCACCACGCATAACCGTGAGAGCAACAGCGAATCCCAGCTTCATGCCAATTTTATATTTATTCTTTGGGTCAACCACTTTACATTTGATACGTTTCCAATATGACTTTATTATGTTTGTTGCGGACAGGGCGAAACTTTTTGAATGCTCGTAGAACTGTTATGGGCTTATACATATAAGGTTATAAATAAAGTTGGAATGGTAATTTCGTTGGAAATCTACGGACAATGTTATGATATGACGACTTTGCACTCTAGTGAACAGGACAGAACAGCACAGAAACAATACAGAATTTATAAACTGTCTTTCAATTAATATATTAATGTTCCTCTTTATTAATTATTGCCTGTATGCTCTATTACCTATGTGTATGTTCATTGTCAATTATTCACATTGATTTTATTCCATTTCACAAATATGCTGGCAAATAGTGGCAATTGCTTCCTCTTCTGATAAACAAATGACGACTAAAACCGTCACAGTATCTTTTAAATTATCAGATGTAATATTAATAAATTATTATAACCATTGTCCCATGGTCTAATTTTGCTTAAAGGAACACACTTTAAAATGAAGTGTGTTTCTGAGGTTAATTTAGAAGAGAAGGTTTTGCGAGAATTGGTTAACCACAATGAAATTTGTATAGCTCCTTTTGTCCGTCTCACCCAGTATATGCGGGATGGTTGACTACAGGTGGGTGTCATTTTCGTGTGATTGTGTACGCCGAAATGCGACAAAAATCAAGAGTGACGGAACTGCGGGAGTAGCTTCGTTTCAAAGTTAAAAACAATTAAAAATCCGGGTCAGATGTGCCTGACGCCCGGCAATCTGCCAACCGTCGGTGCATGCGAGGCAAGTCAGTCAAAGTCCAGTGGCGGCGGCACGGTAAATTCACCAGGTGGACCACACGCTTATATCCGCGAAATTATGACCGACACTATCACGCGATACGGTCCTCTATTCGCAACGATTTTTTCTGAAATAAAAATAACGAATGCGACGGGAACGAATAGACCGCGGACTATATGCATTTATGACAGAATTGACAGGGTATGTAAAAAGGCCTTTCGATTTGACTCTGCCTCTTGCAATCAATACAGATAATTTTTATTATGCATAAAGATCTGCAGATTACTTTTGAAGAATATAACGGCATTATTACAATTGTTTCGTATTGGGTAGTTATAATTTAATGTTGAATTGAGTACGTAGACTGTGACATCTCATTTTGTTTGTAACAACTAGACTGCAGATTTTATGCATCTGTAATGAAAGAGAGTAGGTGAAATATAAAACTGTGAAAACATTAGAAGTTTATTAGAAGACTTATAAGAATTATTAAAATAAAAAATTAAGTTTTATTTCATTTTTGTTTTGAGCAATTGACTTCAATTCGTAGAGTACATATGTAAGTAAAATAAGAATTTTCTGAGATGTTTATAGTATTTTTGTATCGTTTGTGCCTCTTAATGTCAAAACAATTTACCAAGTACATAGCGAGATTTTGGACGACACATATCTGTGTCGCTCGTGTCAAAGAACAATGTTCGAAGATCAATTTCAACAAACATGCAACTTAAGCGTACATTCATCGGACAGGTCAGTTTCAATCGGAAACGTTGGAATGAAATTCTAAGGCAAGCGGTTAAAATAATATAACCTTGTCGGAAACAATTTCTCATAAAATCGACACGTACGGATTCAATTGGCACGTCCGAGTTATTTTCCTGGCTCGTTCCACCGCGGTTCGCAGCCGGAATGTCGACACCAACAAACATTTTCGCGATCGCAAGAACTGAAGGCGGATTCCCGTGAAAACAGCCCGAAGCCTTGTAATTCATCACTCAGCCGGCAGCATTCCGTTCGCGAAAGCTCGGCTTGATCCCCGGCAACGAGACAACTTCCTCGAGCGAGGTCCCGGCCCCTTTCCGCCCTCAGAAGTGTACATTTTTTATTAATCACCGGCGGGGCTCGTTCTACCGTGTAACTGTTAATTTCGCTTAAGTGAAGAGCGCCCTATTTATCAAGCGGCCGGTGTGCGCGCGGCTGGAACTTGAAATTTTCGCTCGGCTCGATTTATCAAGCAACGTCCGCGTCCGTTTTTCTCCGACGCGAGCGACCTGCCGAAGAACGGGAGGAACCGAGAGGACGTAACGACGGGGATGAAACAAAGACGAAACGAAGAAGTCGGACCCCACGGGCTGAGTTATAGTTTTCTGGTCCAGGTGCACGGGAATGCGTCCCGTAGAACCCACACCGGGATTTTAACTGTGAAAGGTTCTTTACGGACATCGATATAAGAACGCGCGAATTCCCACGCGTGATATTTCCCCGGGTCTTACACGTGTACCTCCACACGAACGAAACTCCCACGGGAATGGCCTATCTGCGGCTACATTTCGTCCGACGAGACGAATTTTCCAATAATATCGATGGAACTTCCATATGACGTTACGCCTGTCTTCTTGGACCTATACAATTGTACCGATCGTTCGAATGGCGAACGCTTGTTTCGAGTTTATTGAAGTAAGAGAATTTCTGGTGGATGGTCGAAACGAAAAACCCATGAAAATATCGGTACGAAACCTTCTGATTTTTCAGAACGATACTTGAAACGATAATTGAAAGGGACATTGAAGTTGAAGTTCGTTTTTTGAGTGATAAATGGCCTAACTCACCTCCATCTGAATTTTTGCTAAGACTGGATATCATTAACAATTGCTTTCCTCCACTATCCAATAGAAAAGATCAAGTTGTTATGTCATGTCCATTAATTGAAAAGCTAAGTGCAAAAACTGGACCATTTTTCAGTAAAATTGCACGTATTGTAGTTTTACGTATTTTTATATTCAGGGTAAAATGTTGTACTTAAAAGGAATTTGCAGTATAATACTTTGTATTATCGTGCATGCTCTATGTGTTTATTTATCTCCACGTAGGAATTAATTTTTGTGTTAACATACCAAATCTGGTTAGGTTCTATGATATAATAAAGCGATAAAAATATCAATGACAAAATAAAAGTAATCTCCATTAATTGCAAGATACGGTAGCAACTGGGACACTTATGTCTTTTATTAACAATTCCAACGAGTTGGAAATACTACAAAGATATTTTTAAATTCTTCAAACAATTTTACTTTCTCGCATAAACGCATAGGATCAGCAACTGTGATAAATCTCGAGACTTTAATTTTCGTTTCTTCGAATGGATTAATTTTGTGGAACTCATATTGTAGCTGTTACATCACAGCCACCGAGAAACCTCGTAAAATCGTAGATTTGCACGGAAACCCGGGTCGCTATTAATTACAACGATCCCGATTTCGTCAGAATCGAAGTTTTCCCATTTCGATTCTAATCTTTTCATTCCAATTCGAATTTCCCTTGCCGATCTCTGATTATACTAATTCCTAGGTTGATCTTGTAAGAACATATTCCGGCCTTTCAACAAATTCATCACCGCGAGAGAAGCGTCCCCAAGTGGCAGAGAGAAAAAGAGAGAGAGAGAGAGAGAGAGAGAGAGAGAGAGAGAGAGAGAGTTTCAATTCCATTTGCATGGGCCGATATTGATTTAAGTAGGGTCCGAACGAAATTGGAAGTGGCACTTTGGAGAAAGCACGACCGTCTTAAATAGATCAGATGAGCATCGTTTCGCGTCCGAGCGATTCGGATCGGTCCGACCGGGGCCTCTCCAAGGGATTTTATAACTATGCAAATATCGCTCGGATGTTATATAGACGGGACCGGAAGAAGCTCGACGTTTCATGAGAAGCGATTTATCCGTTTAATCGAGTAAAGAAGTTAGATTGGGTTTGGTTCATATTTCTTTTTTCCTTCGCCGTGGCGCGGCACCGCAAATCCTCCTCCCATGGCCGGGCGTGGTTTTGCTAGATAAACGTTGAGGAAAGTTACAAGAAGCTGAAACTGTATTATCTCCGGAAGTAGAGCTTCATTCCCCGTGAAGTCTTCATTCCATATAATTCCACAATCGATTGCCCGGATAGATGGAATCTTTTATAAAGCAGCCTCCGCCCGCATTTATATTAAAGGCTAACATGTAACGAGTTACGTTTGAAAGATCGACTCTGCGCAAGCCCCCTAGTAAGAACTGCAGCTGACGCGTCTCCGAGCATCCTGCTCGAGATGTGCAACAGGACAGAATAAATTTGTCTTGTCATCATTACTCCTTGTTACCCGTCACCGAGTGCTGTAACGGCAAATAATGCATTCTTACCTTTTCTATCATTTCTAGACCGCAGATCCTTCTGCAAACTCAAGATTTTACAGAGAAATATACAGAAACTGGAGTTGAAGAAAATTCTGTTCACTTCAAAAACGTCAGTTGAAACATCTTCAAACGTCATCAGTTTGTCATTTTCTGGAGATTTTTTCGTGCTGTAAATGCATAAGTTACTAATAGTTTAATCATTAATTCATTCTAAATCTCGAACGGTAATTTATGAAAAATAAGAAAAAATTTCTTTCTTTTGCTATGAAACTTCCTGTAGTAAAAATCAAATAGAGGCATTTATGTGATTCATGAATATAGGTACACGCTTTTGTGTTTTATACAAAATACATATTATAAATGGACAAAGATTTATAGTCTACATAGTAAGAGCAATAGTTAAATCCTACTATAATATTACCTATCTAATTGTTTCACTAAACAAATTACTGCTGACACGTGTTTTAAAATCTGCAACAATATAATTTGTTTATGTATAATTTGTTATGACAGATATTAATACGGTCAATATAAAACTGTAAACAGATCAAAAGAATTGAAAAATATTAATGTATTGGTTTCAGCATATAAAAATTGATACAGGAAAGAAACTTCTGTTCCTTGCAATGTATGCAAACAATTTTTATTCCTCATAAAGATCCGTAATCTTGTTTCAAGCATTCACGGGATCCATAAATATGGAAAATTCGCAGTGATTTGTTCAATTATTAGCCCCTTATATCCTACACAGTACCACACTGACTCGTTTATGCGCACGTATGCAGTCCGAAAGTTTCTGCGATGAAAAATTAAATTTCCCAGTGCATTTTACGATTCAATTTCTCCCTCCTCAAACGGAAAGTTTCATCGGGCACTTCGCAAAGCAATATTTATTCAAGAACTTATCTATCTTTATGGTTGCGAGGTACCATCCCAACGCCGAAGAAAAGAATAAAAATCTGAAGTCGGTCCGTCATGGTTTTGCTTCATAGATAAGTAATGAAACGTAGGACGAGTGGAAAAGAATCATAACATATCATAATAGCGAGAGGCATAACTTTTCTTTGCGTCAACGATTCCGCGCGGATTATCAAACTTTCCTTCTTGAAATTCAAAGTTCCCGGAACCCAAGCAAGTTTTCATTCGCGCATCGAATCAGGAACTTAATAATACGCCTGGCAACCTTGGTTTCGACCTAACTGGACCTGTTGTTTCGAACTCTTCGGCATTATTCATATGGCCGCGAGCGACGACGCGGGATCGTGTTCTGAAATTCTATTAAACGAAACTTCTCGCCTTGGAAAAGTTCAACGCCTCTGTAACGAAGGGGAAAAGAAAAGATGCTGGGAACCGTGGCAATCGTGCCATCGCGGGGAGAGAACGCTGAGACGACCACGGTTCGATTCTTGTCTGGCGATACAGTGGAATCTCCTGTATTCGAACTAATGGGATGACATGTGTCCGGATAAAGAAACATTTAACTTGTCTGACACGAACTTTTCACATTTATTTCTATAAATGTGCTGATCATCGGCCAAAACAATTAACCACCTTTCGATCTTTTACATTTCATTGTAAAGAATCGATAGTTTGTGTATTTCTTTTTAGACCGCATAAAAGTTTGCTTGCCAAATTGAATTTAAAAAAAAAAAAGTAATTTTATAAATGTTTAATGTGATCATTAGACAGCGGATTTTATGCATTTATGACGTAGAAACATTAAAACTGACATTTATTAAGTAGAAACATTAAAAGCATTTAAAAGTACACAATTTAATATAGACATAATTTATAAAAGAAACTACATCTCTGAAACTTATTGTTGGTCTAACATAGCTATTCAATACAAACCTCAACTCCCATTTATTATTAAATCTAGAATATTTTTGATACCGGGCAACTGATACACAGTGTTTTTATGTACATTGTAGCTTTTTTGTAGCGACATTTCTAACGGTTGTCTGTTAGAAATAAATGCTACTAGGGTACGTGAAAATGGCTCCCACGTCTATCTAGATTAGGATAGTTAGCTCAATTTTCCAGCAAACACTACATAAATATATTTTACAATAAGATGCACATATTGATTTTTTTAAAGAATACTTTAACACTTTGACTGCCAACCTGGAAACCTCAAAAATTCCATAAAATCAGTGTTATTTAATGAAATAAAAATTGAAAAAAATTGAATGCATGATATGAAGTAGTTCTCCAACTTTCTTATATTTTACAGATCGTAATCAAATTCGGTACAATAAATATATTAACGTAAAAATTTATTTAAAAAACTGGACAAATAATTCCGTCACCCACATATGGGTGATATGGCAGTCAACGTGTTAATAGCGAGCGTTCGAATGATTGCATAGACCGCTGTGCATACGATCGAAAATTCGGCAAGCAGAGGTCGGCGACTGGCTGTCGCCCGCATTCTAATTTCTGAAAAATCACGAACGACCAGGGTCCAATAGAGTAAAAGTAACTGTGGCAAAAGTAAGTATCTTGAGCAAGTTTTGCGGGTCGATTCTCGAAAAGCACTCAGCCGGGTTCAGCCGGTTCGGCACCAACCTCGAAAAACCGAGGGCAGACATAACGATCTGTCGGTACCGGGCGCTAAGGGCGCGCAGAGAAGACGTGCACCCGTCGCGTCGCATCGGATCGTTCGCATGTCCTGCACGTCTCGCCGCATTACATATGTATGACGTACATTTCGCCAGTTCCACCGCAAACGTCAGCCGTCGTTATGCGTGTGTACGTTACGCCTGCCGATCGAATATACCGGCGCAAAAACTGAATGGAAGAATGCACCCACCAATAAACATTCTTCCACCATGCGCTCACCGCCTATGGACGGCGCAGTCGTCCCGAGTCAATAATTTTTCTTGTTTTTATTATTTCTTGTACTGCCGATAAAATACATTAGAATAAGATATAGATTCTAATATTAGAAGATTTTAATACCATTTATTTATTTATAATTTATTTTAACATGGTCGCATTAACTGTGAAGGCATTACCGACCACATCACTTACGATAACATAATTAAAATACAACTTATACAATAGAACATAATTAATATTAATATAAGTACCTATAACATAGAACTATAGCAAGTCACATAAGAGGAGGACATTTCTAATGTTGTTATAATGCTGTAATAGATATGTTATAATTACCCTGCCGGATTTTATGCTTTCATAGCAAAACTGAGTAGGTCAAACACAAGTTGGTGATTTTAATATTACTGGTATACATTATTTACTGTGGATGGAATAAGAAGAGGTAGATAAAATTGAATTGATATAATTAAATAATAATTTTAAGGAATCACTCGCAGCTTGTTGTCTCTGCTCGCTGTGCCCTCTTGTCTCAAACATCGTACAACCTCACATATACAACTTATTAAAATTCTTAACAGAAGTAATCAATTTTTGTGTAGCTCCCCTTTCTCACAATTGATGTAGACAATTTTTATTTCTCAAGAAGATCCGCAATCTAATTATAATATGCAATTATCAACAATTTCTTAGTTATGTTGCTAGTTCACAATAATTTTTATTAATACTGAAGCTATTGAATAATATTGTTTGTAATTAGACACTGATTGATCCGTGTTGTTCGTTAATAATTCCTCAACAAAGCCGCGGAGAACAATTTTTGCAAAGAAAAAGTTACTTCAAATGATCTCAAGAATCATCTCTTTTAAGGAAGTACAACGTTTTTGGGACATCCTGCATTATTGCAAAGATGAGAGTGCCAACCACGCGTGACTCAATTAATAATCTAATCTCACTAACTCTTACTTTACCCAATTATTAATCTGTTAATTCGTTCGTTTCCGTCGAACGCTGTAATAAAGGAGCTTCCTTATCTACAATAACAATTCCGCAACATTCCCAGGAGATTTCTCGGAGAAATCGGATTGCGATTTTTCGGAACCGACGTTACCAACTTTACCGTCGGTTAGGACAGTTTCGATCGACAACGAGGAAAGTTTCCGATCCGAAATCGAGTACCGGGTGCTTTCATTACGCTGATCCTTTTAACGGGGCCATAACTCCTGTCAAATCCTCGGGAATCCGTGGGATCATTTTTATCCGGAGCATTAGCGGAGCAGCGAAGTTGAAGACGGCGCGCGGAGGAATGCTTCTTTCGAGCGAGCCTGGGGAAAAGATTTCGGGGGTCGGATCCTTTGTTTCCAGTCGGAGAGCTGCTTTCAAGCACGCCTTGTCGCGACACTGTCACGCGTAAAGCGCAACACGCTTCGCGCTTATGCAGTTACAGCGACGGAACCGATCGGAAGCTCAAGATCCCGAGGGAAATAGCCTTTTGATCCTGTCGAGAGCAGCGAGCCTGTTCGAGTGCCTGTTTAAGATCTGACATTATGTCAACCCATCTAGATTGTTTCCGTCTTTGAGCACTCCAACCCCCACCCCCTCGGTCACTTTTTCTCTGTCTCTCCCGGTATAATACAAAGAAACCTTCCTTTCCCGATACGTTTGCAAACATAAATACTTGAAAGCTCGATATTTCGAGCTGGTAGAACGCTTTCGTCGGGAAATCCGCTTCGGGATTGTATCCCCAACAGATGGAGATGTCTGTTATGAAACGTACGTTGTTCAAGTTGCCGTCAGAGAATTTTTGGACGTTCTCGTTGTCGGAAAAATTTAAAAATCTTTGGTGACGCTGGTCGAATTTGAATGTTTCTAATAGTGTTAGTTAGTGTTAGATAAACAATTTTCTTTTGTTTATCCATAATGTGTCAGGTATGATGAAAGTCAACAATAAAGTTGTTTATTTGTTTGTTTTTATTTTCATAAGCAGAATGATAGAGTATTGATATACTTCGAACGATGAAGATAAAAATAGAAATTGCCGAAAAGTAAAAAATCAACTCTTGACTGTCATGAAGTCATACTATGTTCAAATTCTTTGAATATAGTAACTATCATCGAATAAAACCCACCTGAGAGATTCACCCTTACGTTAGATGGCGGAACTTAGGTTCATTTTTATCCAAATCTAAATCCTAATTTTTCTAGTAGCTAGTTCAACTAATTATCTACAATATTAGATCCACTAAGAGGATTGACGTTGAACTCAAGGAAGTAGATTAAAAAATATGTAAAATATATACAATAAAAAGAAATTGGTGTATACAGTCAAAGCAAGAATAAGAAAAGGGTGTTAACTATGCAGTCACCAACAGTAATAGTGAGATATGTTATAAAACATATTAATATTAAATTGTGATGTGCCTACAATTAAGAATAACCAGTATGTGAAATATTCAATTTTAAGGACCTCGGAAAATTTTTCATCGCGAACACGAACAATATGAAGTCTGCCAAACGATCGCGCACGGGAACGATTGTATCGATCCCAATTAACATTGAACACGCACACCACTCGACCGCAAGAGAATAAATTACCCAAATATATGCGTATGTATTTAACAAGTTGCTTTGAAACGCACTGGCCGCTTAACTCGGCGGCCTGTAAATGATTTTGTAACGAGCGCACGGGGTCCCGCACTATTTATAAGTGAAACAGTACCGTCGACAAGAAACGGCGATTATTTAATTGAAACGCGTAAGAACTGAATCGTATTTCCATAGGAGAAATATTTCCGTTCAAAAACTCGTCCATTGTTCGCGGAAATATATTTTATGGAAATTATTCCTCATGCCGAAACAATATAACCACGGTGAAAACCAAATGAATGGTCCCGCGAACTTAACAGTTTGCTGCACGTGAAAGCTGCTTTTCTTTTGTTACACATTTGCAAATGGAAGCACGGTAAATTGTCGGAACGTGCAATTCAATATGCGCGAGAGAGTTACCTCCTTGCGTTGATCCGCTTGATAATAAAAATAAAATGATATTATTTGTGATGTACTATACATTTCGTTGTATTGAAACAGTTAATATACTGATTTAATTCCCTTGGATTTTTTTTTGTTTTTCTTCTTGATAATACACGATATTGTTTTATTACATTTATTCTTATTGTGTTGTATGTGTTATTTCAAGTACGATGTGTCAGTAGATAATGTTTCTTGTTACTTAGAAAATTGTGTTCCAATATTTATTAGAATAATGATTAGAATAAGTATTATGTACATTCTTCCAAGATATTTTAGACAAAAATGAGCGATGGATGGCGTAAGTAGAGGGTCCAAGCTTGAAAATAAGTCCCAGTATAATGTACTATTATTTCTTAATGAAATTGTCACGGTTTAAACATCGAAGATTTTTCGCAAAGCGGAAATGTAATGTTCAAATACTTTTTGAATGTACGGTAGTTCATAGGGAAATATTAACTTACTATTTAAGGAAAGAACAAATAGTTCGTTCCTCGGCAGCAGTATTGTGGTTGTAATTTAGACGAGCATTTGTAAAAGTAAAGGTCATCAAGGGAGTATGGCGGCGGCGCGGCACGGCGTGCGGTATCAGGGACGCTCCGCCTCGCGAAATTGCGCCACTAAAAACGAACGTACACGCGAGCTATTCCCATCGAGATAACAATTATCCTGTACTCGCCTGTATCTGCTACGAGGAATGTCTTGTTTTATCTTATTGCAACCTTTTCCCGAACGAGTGCTTGTTCCCTCGCCATTATTTTACTAGCATATCCTATCGGTAGCGATGCTGTGCTGGTTTATCGAGAATCGATTCTGATAAAAGAATTCTACACATTTTTCTCTCCTATTCGATGTTGTTTTTTTTTTTAATGTACCTTAATCCTGAAAACGGCACAGCAGCCTGCGTATGCTTCTAGATTTTAATGGTACCAACAATTGAAGAGCTGATTACCAGACTTTTACAAATAGAAGATAAATATTACGTGTACAAATGAATTGGTAGCCTTTTTCTTCCTTTTGTTTATTTGAGACGTTTGAATTTGCAGCATTTTTGGGAAAAATAAGTCTTCAGTTGCCTACCTAATATATCAAGTAAAAATATTTTAGAGGGAAATGAACCCTGCTTTGCGAAAACAGAGGCTCCAAACTTTAAAATGAGTCCACGCTTATGATTGAACTATTTATTCTTATAAAATTATCGCAATTTAAATATTGACAATTTTTCGCAAATCGGAAATGTAGTGTTTAATTACTTTTTGGATCCACTGTACATCCTACTGTCGAATATATTTTCCATTACATTTTGTGCATTTACTCCATCTCATAGATAATTAATGAATCTTTAATTTGAAAGATGAAAGATTTGGATTTAAAATTGCAACGTATTTATTTTAATAAAAATGAATTAATTTGTACACATAATAGAAGTTTGTTTCCATACAGAAAAGTTTTCATAGTTTGGAAACAGTGTAACAATATATTTTAATTCTTCTGATAAATACACTTACTGTTTTGTAATCCATCTAATCTCTTTTGTTATAAATGCATAAAATACACAATCTACTGATCACAATATGCAGAACATTTTAATCAAAATATATTAAAATCATGAAATTACGTTGTTTGACATTTTAAATGAAATTGATCTCTAAGAAAATTGCAATATTTACATATTTATTTCAAATGTTAATGAATTTGGCAGGTGTCACTTTTAATAAATTCAACGATTATTTTGAGTTTTGTAAACTGGACATGTCGTCTGAATTTTAATATGTGTTCATACGTTACAGGAATACTCGGAAAATTTTTTAATTACACATTGCAAAGAGAACTTCAAAGGTACATTTTTTCTTATATTATTTTGCTTGCGGAAATATTAAATTTTTCAATTATTTTGCTCGCGGGAACATTACAATTTTCACTTATTATTCTGCATGGGGGAATATGAAAATTTTCCGTTTTAAAATCTCGTATTAAAATATAAATTGAAGAAGGAATTGTGAATTCCACAGAATTACCTATTACAAAAATGAGGAAGAAAATGAAAAAATTGGAATATTTGACTGTTTTTCATACGAAAACTTTTATACCTTTTCAATCCAATTGTTAATTAATTAATTAAATATTATTAACATCTGTTATGCATCAGTAAATATGAGTTGAAATATGCAAATATAATACATTCTGCAAATGCTACGGATATATCTATTGAAAATTAATATTTTTTATTTTTTATTTGAAAATCCGGTCATCAAACGAAATATGCGTTAAATTATGTTGTTCGTAACAAATTGTTGAACATTAATTACAATATTTGAAGTAATATAATCTATTCTACTACCCTACGTACTTGTCTGACTTATTACAGCACTTATCTACTTGGACAGTGCTCACTGTGTTGCGTGCTTAATAGTAGAAGTTCTAAAATTTTAATTAATTAATTGTGAATTAATTATTAAATTACTGATTTTAACCTAACAAAAAAGAAATTTATCGTCACAAATAATCAACTCATTTCTTTAATAATTCGTTACAAAATCCGCAGTCGAATAATTAAATGAAAATCAGAACTTTGGACATTCCGTTTTATGGCGAAAAATTCACTGATTCAAAAGTTTTGCGTGGTATTAAAACATAGAGAATCGTCAGAGACCAAAATGGTATTAAACTTATTCTAAATAGTAAAAAATTGTCTTTCATTTTCCTTAAAAAAAGTAGAAAAACGAAATTACTTACCGAACAACTTAATATTAATTGTACGGAAAGTTTTACGATTTTGTCAGAAAAGTGCCGTTCCTGCGGTGTACCGTGTGTATAAGTGGTTCAAGATAATTGATATCAAAGGACCTCGACGAAGTTTCAAATATTCACACTATCTGTTCCGAGGCGAAGTCTCGACGGAAACTATTCACCCGAGGAGAGACGAGGAGCGTCCACTTTATACGAGCTGAACGACGTCGACGGTATCGCTTAGAAAGGAAAGCTTTCGACGAGAATTTACGAGATATTAACTCGCATTTCGGCGCAAAAACAAGCCCGTGGACGACGCTTTAGATAAGCATTTATAAACCGGATGATCGCCAAGAGAGCGGCGACCGGTATCGCCCAGGTTCTCCGGTCGCGACTAAAAACCGTGCGCATGAAATTCACGGCGTGATAAGCATCATTGTGCATCCGGTTTACGTGCCGGCTGAAATTGTAAAATGAATTCTCCGTGCCGTACATACGGAGCCGCGATTAACCAACGTCCCAGGGAGCCTCGGACCGGCTGGACAATAAATTGTCATCGCGACGATTCATGGGAAGCTTCTGCAACAATGAAGTAGCTTTGTTCGTTCTGTTTGCGTTAATATGCATGTCGCAAATACACTGTACAGTCAAGTACATTTTCATTGGCTTTTTACAGAATCCGATTGACATTGGAAAAGACAATATGTATCACGTTGTTTCCATCTTAGAATGTATAAGTGGGGGTGTCTAGAATTGTCTAGACATCGTGTCTGGGTCTGCGCTGCGATCGAGTGGAACACTGTCATTGTTCCCTAAAAATTTATTACGGACTTGGGTACGGCTGAAAGGTAAGTGTCCTGTTTCAAAATGGAAAAGCAGACAAGCTGTACCCCACTCAATGACAATTGACGCATCGCAGGCCCACACTCAGCGGAAAGGCGACACCAGTTTCGGGGAAAGATCCTTGAAACAAGGAATCTTTGTGCAGCATCCTCCGAGGCTCCGTAAGAAAATGAAACCACGGAATCTGTAGGCGTTGCACAGTTTTTGGATTACGCCCCAAACTGGTGATTCGTCCCCTAGTTATCCCTACCAAGGAAATTATCTCTTCCCGAGCTTTGGTAGGGAAATTCCAGGACGACTAGGGCAGAACGCTACGAACCTTCATTAGGTTAAGAACATTTTAACATTTGTACGGTTTGAACATTGTAACCTTTGCCTAGGACTTGGCGTAGAACTTGTGCGTTCTCAATTGTTTGTTATTAAACTTATTGTTACGCCTTTTTAGAATGTTTTTTATACAAACCAGCGCCATTCGTTAACGTTCGATACAGGGGGCTTGTTTTTAATATAACGTTTAATTTGATATTTCGGGGCTGGAGAATTGATTTGATAGAAATGTCATTCAACACGAATTTTACAAGAGTTTCTGTTGTATATTGATTCAATGCAATGCTGCAATCTAGAGACATAGAATCAATTTAATAAAAAGTTGATGGATGACGAATTCACTTATACAATGGATTCAAAAAGTGTTTGAATATAATTCTGGAGAAATTGACAATTTTTAGCCTGTTGCAGTTTCGTAACAAACAATGGTACAACGATAAAGCCTGGACTCATTTTCTCCAATATATTTTTACGTGATGTAAGAGATGAGAAACTAAAAAACCATTTTTCCTGAAAAAAGCTATAAATTGAAAGAAATACCGTATTGTATATTATTCTATCAGATTTCAGATGGCGCGCGTATCGAGAACAAACTATGCAGTTATGCTTGAAAAAGTATTTCAATTCGATGCATAAATCGATAAAACTGTTGCGCTCGCAGAAACCGATAATATTCGCAGCATATTAACGGGGAAATAGATAACGGTGTGCCTACATACATACGTGGGATGTGCTACGGAAGCTTCAATTCGCATCACACGTCGGAGGAACGATCCGCTGGGAAAGCTCTTAGCATGGTGTAAATATTTTAACTACAGCGAGCGCATTTTCGAAGATTACTGCATGCAAATGCCGTAATTCTCCCAGTCGCATTGGCATTAGTTAGTAACACTGTGCAAATTTGTTGCGAGCAAACAT
Source organism: Halictus ligatus (assembly GCA_028454255.1). Classification (NCBI taxonomy): domain Eukaryota; kingdom Metazoa; phylum Arthropoda; class Insecta; order Hymenoptera; family Halictidae; genus Halictus; species Halictus ligatus. The sequence goes on from CM052137.1 coordinate 12,166,348, forward strand.
ACGTTGCAAAATTTCGTTGCAACACGCTGAATTATTTCTACGGACTCATTTCTACACGTTAGTTACACACGCGTATATTTCCTGTGTGCTCCTATACAAAAATATTTTCAAGTTCTGTTGGGTCGTGTAATTGAAGTAACTATCTTACATTACTGTATAAAAATGGAAAGAATGTATTCATTCTTATTATTTATTTATTGCTTTAAACCATATAAGGGAGCATGTATTTATTCAAGTTTTTAGCAATTTTTATTATATGTAACAAGAAACGGATGTATAAATAATTTGTTATGAATGCAGCTTTACAATCTCAATAATTGTACATTAAATAGTTTGGTTTTCACTTCACACGACAAAACTATTAAGTTATGTTACAACTTATAAATAGAATGTAGATTTTTATGCAAAATAAAAACTTTTTAAGAAGATTATATGGAACAATATTTAAATGAAAATGTATTCCTTCTTTTGATCATTTGAATAAGTAAAAAAAACTATAATAACATGCTTAAAATTATTTAATATTTTGACAGTTTCGCATTTCCTCTACTCATTTTTGCTGTAGTATGAAATACATAAAGTCTGCTTATAACTAGCAAAAAAGATAAATACATGAAATAGTATTTATATATGTGAAATTATTTCTAAAACTTTTGTCTCTTGTTCGCAAAACCATATTTCACAGTAAAAATTGCAATGATACAGTAGTACACCATACTATACTAATCGAAAGTTGTTATAGGTAATCATCTCATCAAAAATATTCATGGCATTAATTATGCATAGATCCCGATAACGTTAAAAATATTTCTGCAATTGCGGGTTCGATACTATTAATTTTCATCAAAATTAATTGTCCACCGGTGCGATAATCGATCACGCCTCGACACGGCACAATGATTTATCGCTAACGTTTTTCATTTCAATCTGAAGTGCCCGCATGCAAGAGTAATCGGGTACAGGGAGTGATTTCTTCCCGTTTCAGGGTGAAAGACTCCAATCTATCACCACCTCACTTCCTAATTTCCGGCTACTCGTTCACAGATCCTTTTGGTAGCCACGCAAATTAAATTGCGGATCACTGGTTAATTAATACGATCTACTGATCGCAGTTCTAATCGAAAATGAAATATCGCATCTACATTTGATCAAATCAGTGCACAACAAGAATTTTAATGTCAAATCTGCATCTCTATGTTACGGGATTGGATTTAATCAATGTACAATAAATATTCTTATATAAATACTGTACTCCTGAATTTCAGAATTAAATTAAGTCAATGTACGTTTATAGCATTTTTATTTAGAAAAAACTGGGTTTTCAGTTTTTCATCTGTTGCATCGTGTAAAAATATCTTTGTAACATTTGTTACTAAAAGAGCGTCTTCAAAAATGAACGATGAATGGAGAAAATAGACGCCACAAGCTTGAAAATGAATCCACGTATATTGTTGAAGTTTTATTATCGATTAAATTATCGAAGTTTTAAGGCGTGGAATTCGCTGGTTCAAAAGTTATGCGTGTTTAAAATTCAGCGATTTTAGCACGTTAAGCGCGGAGTTTGTATCTAAGGACTATACAATCTCATACAATAATATATACAAAACGACAATTTTGTCTCGCTTCACAGCCCACTTCAGTAAAACTTCAATTCCCTCATTATACATATATTCTTATTAATACTTTTCAATACGTTTTAGAAATCGCACGCTACTCCGTTAACGTGGAAATTTTTGTTATTAAAGTTGAATAGTAGCCTGAATTTATAAACTCGTACTTCACTTGATTATTGATAACGAACAGTGTAATATAATGTTTAATATAAATTTTTGAAGAAAATGGTAAAGCATACTTACTATTGGAAATGGTAAACTATATCGTATTAGTCGCAGCAATAACCGTAACAAAATAATTGTTTCAGCTGATTTGGGATTTACCCGGATCACCGATAACTCACATAATCGAATTGTTAATAATGGAACCAACTTTGCAAGCCCCGATTGCGTACTTACCTTTGAACAAATTGTATGAAAAGTGAAAAGGGACCTAGCGTCAACAACGAATTCATTTTATTCGAATTACTTAACAATAAGATCGACAATCGGAAAGTTTTACAATTGCATTGAAATAAATAATCAAAGCTCTGATATTGCGCTGCAACGAAATGTGCAAATAAATTTCGATCTTTCATGCAGCTTAAATTTATGTTAATCTGCGCGCAAATGGATTTTGAAATTTTGAATATGTATGAAAACAGGATAGGCATAAAAATGTTGAATAACGTCCACATTATGTCAAATTGAATCATGAATTTCTGCAATATCATCCATTTGAAACGTATGGTGAGTTTTTAAAATTTGCACATATTCAGGAGTTCATAAAAATTGAAAAAAAATCCCGCACTCGGTGCGGTCCACATATTATTCCCTTCAGCATTCAACTGACATACATTTAAATATTCATGTGTCTGCTTTTTACTGCTTTTAAGAAATATTTTTCAAACGCCATTAAATAAATTGAAATACACTTTTGTGCGAATGTAAATCCTGTACTTTACCACTGACGACTATTCGGCAGATTTTATGGTGCGTATACGCACATGCATATATTTAAAGCGTGGCGCAATAAAAATTTCAACGATAATTAATATTAATGATACTGTATGTTTTATTTTTCGCTTCACAGACTCTTCAAACGGAAAAATAAATATTTGACTGAATTCAATTTTTATAAAACTGGCGGTGAAAATGGAAATTGTAATAAATATTCATATTCAAATTATCAGTGCTGCAGAAATGTTCATAAAAATTTTAAACTTTCAACACAGGTACCCGTCGCAACAGGAAACATGATGCATTTTTATATTATACAATATTATATATGTTGCTTTTCGTCATGACTCATTGATGTATTGATACATACTTATTAACGTTGGACGAAAGCATTATTTAATTAACACAGTGATTGCTGCAAATTTTATTCAGAATTTATATGAAACAGGTAAAAGTGAATTAATTCAGTAAATGGCTAATCTATTGACCTAGCTATTTTGTGTAAAAAATGAGCCACTGTTGTCTTAACATTTCAAGTGTTAATCACATACATTATAAAGTGTTAAATATGTATACTTGATGACCAGACTGTGGATTTTTATGCATAATAAAAATTGTCTGTATTAATTTCTAAATAGAGGAGCTACATAGAAATTTATTTCTTTTCTTAATAAGTTTATAGAGTTGAAAACAATACGGCGCATCATTAATTTTTCCCATCAACTCATCACGCAAACTAATTCTTGTTCGATACACTTTTCCCTTGAATGTTCCCTACAGATAAATGTCACTGCAGTAAGTGCTCGTCAGATTCTTGTCCGTTACTAATCCCTACATAATTTTTATTTTTGTCGCGACTTTTTCATAATTCTTTAACTACGTTTGTGTAACATTTTCTCTTATTTACACTCATAGAATATACTGACATATATTCGGTTGTTAAATCCTGAGACACCGTGTATACGAAAAACGGTACTCTTGGTCCCACCCGTTTCGTTCTCGAGCCGCTGCGAGCCGAAAGGATGAGAACGTGGAGCGTAAGTGAGTAGAACGGCAGGGTTAAGTAATTTTCCAATGGAGCCGAAAGCGAAGGAGAGAATATTCCTTTCCGTGCCATGAAAGTTACCTTCGAAAGTCGAGCGTCGTCTGCGCTTCCGCAGTCGCGGTGCGTCACCTGCATTGCCGTAGACTGAGCCCGGGATTTTACGTCGTCCCGACGGGTTCCCGAAGGAAGATTGCCACGACGGCGACACCGACGACGACGATGTCGGCGACGGGCGACGGCGATGAAGAAACCTTCGGCTCGTAAATACGCAAGATATGCCGTAAAGTTTAACGATTCAAGTTCCATGACGGGGCCCGGGCGATTTCTCTTTCCCTCCGTTGCAACGCGACGTGCCGCGCCGCGCCGAAAGAGGAGAGCACCAGGTGTCGAAAGTGTCATAAACCCTCGGTCAGAATGGCGGTGATCACGGCTATGAGTCGATAAATTTCGTCCCGTGAACTGATAGTATGCCGCGTGACTAATAATCGCTTTCGACTCACTAAATTCGCCGGAGTTCGACAACGCGCGCTCTACCACCCCCGAAACCAATTTTCCGATCGTCGAACTTCGAATTGCTCGACCGAACAAACCTCGTTCGCATGGGTCGTTAAAAATTTTCGAAATTGACTCGAATCTGTTCCCCGGAAACTTATTCACGTCTCGAGTACTCGGTGGGACTGTCCTGTTGAAATTTCCAGGGTTCATGGAAACTCGCACGAGGGTTGATGTCAAAGGAGTTATCGCAGCGGGACCATCGATCAAATTGGAACAGTTAAATGACAGCTAAAATAAAGCTGAACTATCGAGGCCCCTCCGATAAAGCGTTCATGCCAAAGAGCGAGAGAGCGAGAGAGAGAGAGAGAGAGAGAGGGAGAGAGAGAGAGAGGGAGGGAGGTTTAGAACCCCTTGCGTGCCAATGAAGGTACATCGATCGAGATTTATGCAGCCGGAGCATATTGGATGTTCATCCTACGATGGATAGAAAGCAGAGCGTGGGAGGTTCAATTTTAGGAACTTCTTTCTTCGTCGTAGTAACAAGTTCGCGGAAAAGGGCTCCCGACAATAGGGAGGGCTATCGATTTAGATGCTACCGGCAGATTGCTATTTTTCGAAAAAGCTGAAATGACCCAACATGGCTGAAACTACCACCCTGTCACACGTTCACGTAGACCGTATAGTGTAGGATTTTGTAGAATATAATTTATTATTACAGGAAAAATACAATCGGTGTTATTTGTTTTATAACATGCGACATACCGGCGTACGGACATTGTTTAACATTCATCATTCATGCAAAAGTCTATTATATTATATTACATTTTGAAAATAACAAGAATGTGTTTATTCAGATTTTCAGCGGTTTTATCATGATAAACCCCCTGGCAGAAAATATTCGACCAGAATTGTAACTGTGATTGTTGAACGAATTGGTCGTATATTAAATATCAATAATTTTATACAGTATATACTAATAACTGTTTTGTTTGATTTATGTTCGTACACACTTTAAACAGGAATAATTTCTTTAAAATTGGACGAAACGATTAATTTTTGTGTTTTTTAGAGATCTTAGAAGATTACCAGATAATACGTCCGAAGTTTTTTTTTTTAAATTACTATTCCGTCGGAATTACGAAGAAAAAGTGAATGTCACGACTTTAATCTTCTTTATCTGATCCTGTCAAAATTTATAACATGTCATTCGTAAATCTGAATATGTTATTCAGGATAAATCAATTTGTAATAAAAATTAGGAATAACATTTTCTCTGCTGCTGCATCGTTTACAAGAAAATCGAGTATGCAAATTCGTTGGTTATGCGTACTATTCAATAGCAATCGGCTGACGCGTCTGATCATGAAACGCGAATCCGTGTAAACTCGTGCAAACTCGTATTTCGATTTTGTTTTTAACGAAGCGTCCACCGAAAAAATGTTATTCGTTATATAGAAGGCCACTGGTTTGGAAACCTTTGCATATCACTATCCGTAACTATGAAATATGTGTTATTTCCAGATTTTTTAAATGTAATTTTCTAGTCGATGAAAAATGTTTTTACTGGAAATAACAAGTTTCAAATTTTTTTTTTGAAAGTATTTATACGTGACCAATTATGATTCCTAGTAGTATTAATGGTATATAGAAATTGCCAAAATATGAAGTAATATAAAAATATACCATTAAAAAGTTGAAATGGTAACGAATTTTAAATATGACGAAACAGTAAGAAATAGAAATAATAAAGAACATAGAATTACACAAAAATGTGGATGAAAATTCACAACCATGCATGGGTACAATAGATATTCGTTAGATGTATGATTTCTGATTTTTATGAAACGTTGGAACATTAGACAAATATGATAATTATAATTAGATAAATGTTAATTAAAAGGTGAATTGTTTTGATTTTACGAAATATTAAATAATAAACTGTTTACCTATATATGAGAATTATAAGCAAATTTTTAACCCCCATCCCCTTTAAATCAGTGTTTATTTTGCTCATTCTGTATATTGTGGAAAAGCAATTTTTACATCAATAATTTCTTTATATTTATATGACGTATTAATAGAACAGTGCGATTAGAAGTCGACAAAAATAATGGCACGTACAATTGTTTTTGCGATGAGAAAACTATTTAATATATTGAAAAATATCGGGACAATACAACTGTGTGTGCAATCTCGCTGAAGAGACGAAAACAAAATAATGATTATTAATGTTCGTGAAGGGCGACGGATATGCTGTACGAATGTTAAAAACATTGTTCACCCGAGAACGGCGCCGATTGCAAATTCCATGAATTCCATCATACGTTTCTTCATTATTGAAATATTTTCCACACGGAAAATATACATAATTGCAGAGATAAAAACTTGATTCATTTCCGGTTCTCGAAAGATTGTTGATTCTTAAATTATAATAATTTTGTAAAAGCAAATGGTGCAGCCATTAGGCTGGACTCATTTTGTCACTCTAAGTCTATACCTCCGCAAAGCAATGTTCTTTTTTCAAAAATCGTACATGAATGTTTAAGATGTCGTTGAAAAAATTGTTCAAAATTCTCACGGACGTTTGAAGATTGTGAAAAAGGTAGATTATGAAACTAGAGACATCTAGCTTTAAAATGAGTCCAAATTTATTGTCGTACGATCATTTTTTACGAAATTGTCACGGTTTAGAAGAGGCAATTTTTCGAAAATCGGGAATTTAGTGTTTAAATAGTTGGGCTCACTGTACGTCCAATGAAACAAAATTGAAAAATTGCTCATAAATTGTATGTAAATTATAAAAAGGATGTATTGCTTGTTTCATCAATTTTAACCAGTTGAAAATAATCTAACGGTATACAAATTCAAAACCGTATTTTTACGGTTCTATATATGACTTATCCATTTTTGCCATGAATGCATAAAATCTGTAACATAATTTAATAAATGTGAAAGTGGATATAGAATACTACTAAGCCGCTCAATTTGCAATAAATGGGACAATAAATCGAATTGTATCATTTATTATATTATATTATTCCCATATTACAAAATGTCGCGTATAATATTTGTTTCTTGTTGCTATATTTAAAATTGCTAAGCGGAAGATGTTACTAGATGTTTTTTATTGGGTTATATAATTTTGTCAGAGAATACCTTGCTGCACAGTACCTACTGTAAGAGTTCTCATATCCTCCCACATATTTTACCATTTCCATCCGTTCTCTTTCCTCTTTCGAAGTAAATAACCATTGTACGTCGCTTTACCTCGGAATGAAATAGACTCTCCAGTATCAAAAGCAGGCGACCGCCACCTTTGATATATGACGAGCCGAATAAAAATCGATTTCGATACCTTTCTCATTATTTCAGGTTCTGCGATACCTGTGTTTGTGATCTTTGAAAAATATCTCACTTACGTAAAATTCTTAAAATACATACTTCAAGTTCATTTTAATTTCTTTCATGTTTCTGCTTTTCAAAAAAAAACCCCTGTAAGGATGCCTTTCAAATTCCTTTTACACGTTGTTTACCTCCCTGTAATTATAATTACCTCCTCTTAATTACAAGGGCGTAATAGAATATACCACCATATGATAGGATATACTGGAATATACCACCATATGATAGGATATACTCGAATATACTAGAAGATAAGAGAATATACTAAAATATACAAAAATAAGCTAGAATATACTAGAATACACTAGAACATAGTAGAATGTACTAAAATATACAAAAATAATCCAGAATATACTTGAACCTTCTAGAATAAAATATTGCTTTTCGGAGAATCAATTATTTTTGAGATTTTCATTCAAAAGAATGTGTACATTTTTAATTCTATCATTAATCCATAACAACAATCATCGTTCCTCGTAACTTTTACAATTAAGTCACTACACAATATTCACATTATTCTTAATTTTAATATTAACCTTACACTTTTGCAATTGTTTAAATTTCAATAAAAATTTGTCAATGAATGAAATAGTAATATTCTCTACGGTATTTTTAAGTTTTTTGGTTTAAGTTCCTTAGGGTTAGGGATTTTTGCAAAGATATTCATAAAATTTTTGATACATTATGTTATACTCTACCATCTCGTAACCAGCATTACTATAAACAAATGTTGCAACGATTTCCATGAAATCCATAAATACATCGGCTTCATGAATCTCCCGTAAGTTGCAATATTGGAATATTAGTTACACGTATTTACTCGAGTAAGGCTATTAAACTTTTTATTTAATTGAATGCGAAAATTGTCAGAGCACGTGCAATGTCTTTTTGTACGAATGAAATTGTTCACAGCTTTACGAAACAATTCAAGCATTACAAAAGCCTTGTCTCGGTAGAGTGGAGCTACTATAATTAATTCACATTTTCAGTAAGTCAAACGTAAAAATCGCTGAAAGCAGTTCGCGTTAAATTGTAAACCCTTGATGTTAACTTTAACCGTGTTTACCTTTGCGGAGCAGTACAAGCGTTACAAACTTTATCGGACCAAAGCAAAGTTATTCTTTTTTTAATAGCGGAATCTCGAAGTGTTCATTGTTTTACTCTTTGAAAACGCGTAGACGGTATTTGCTGGAAACGAAAATTCCTTTCTTTCGAAACGCTTTTGAAAACAATTTTAAAATAGTTCCCGAAATTTCTGTCAACTACAAACGGTATAACGCAGCTAAAATTTAACGTGATAAAACATGTATAACTTTCTATTATTTTAGAAATGGATATGGATGTGAGAAAGTGTCGTAATATACTTTTTCCACTGATACAATGTAATGCCATTTTTGAAATATATTTTACCAGTAAATTAAATAATACACAATATTGCTAGACTGCGGATTTTATGCATTTATGACAAAAATGAATAGGTGAAATACGAACTGTGAAGAGATTAGAATTAAATAATCTTATTATACCATTTTCGACTTATTGACGTTATTAATCAAAGAAGTACATTCTTATTTATCTTCTGCTCGTTATACTTAGAATATTTCTATTTTGCATAGAGGTATACAGTCTACTTTTTATTTTTCTAATTTTCACCCACAAATATACTCTTCTTTGTTCTAAACGTAAAAATTACAAAAAGGAGTTCGTCTGAAGCTTTGATTTATTTAAAATATATTCTCTGTAATAATAAAAGTCATTACGTCAGTCTTCTTCGCTCGAAATATAAAAGTTACTGAAAGAAGTTTGCCTAAAGCTACGATTCATGTAAAATAAATGGTCTGTATTAAGTCGGTGTTAATGGTCTGTAGTCGTTACATTTGCAATCATTTTTAGAAGCTTCCATTCCTCGCTATTAAATCTTTCAATTTCAAAATGAAATGTTGTACAGAAAAATTTTCATGAAAATCATCCTTTGTCACGGTATCGTCACTATGCTGAAAATTAGCTGGTAGAGTTCAACGAATCGCTCTGCTTTGGAATCATATTCGCTTAGCTTGCAGACATGTTCCACGGATTTTGTAGGTTGAATTAATTGACGGGAATGGCGTATGGGCCTTTAAAATATGGCAGAAATATCCTCCCTTTATTTTTCTGTGTATTTTTGCATAGAAAAATAAATCACGATAAAACGTGGAGACTTCGTCTCTTGCTTGAATTTCCTGACATATTATTTGCTTAGCTTTGTGATAACATTCTCTTCGAAAAGCAAGGTAATGCCTCTATCAAATTATTTTCGAAGCTTCAAGCAAACAAACGATTACAATTTTAAATACGGAAAGGTTCTAACAAGAATTAATAATTTTACATCAATGTTTCACGTAACTTAAATTCACTAAAGTTGTTCTACATGCTATTGCGTCATTTAAATTTCTTAACTATATCGAGTTGTAACGTTTTATAAAATTCCATGAGCCATAAATCGATAAATAAAACGATTATTAGATTTACAATTTTGTAACGATCAAAGCACAAGCGAAATCTAAATTGCTGATCGTGCCACGTATTTTGCTTAAAAGCAGGAATCAAAATATAAATTGCAAAATAAAAAACGGGAAAAAAGAGTTGTGGAAGCTTTTAGTAAGTATGTTTAAAATGGAGGCCACAGAAGTTTTTTAGAAGACAATTTCGCACTGTAGATGAATAGAACTTGTAGAATATAAAAATGAAAGTGGTTCTGTGACACAAACAGATATTTTTTTCAAGTAGTCTCAATTATTGTAATAAATATTGCACACTATTCAATGGATAGTGCCATAGCCATATTAAATAGTTATATGACAAATGAAATAAAATTGATATGTGTTGCTGTAATTTTAATAAGTTGATATTCAGTAAAATATCAATTGATTTTAAATATCAACTTAATGATATTTTTTATTTAATTGATATTTTGACTTATGTTAAGATATTGAGATATGTAAAGATATTCTTTATGTTTCTCTAACGAAATCATTTTTCATAGACGTTTTAAAATAACTTGTTTGAATAAAATTTGCATTATACAGTTTCTAAAATATCTGTTCTGCCAGAACACATTCTAAAAATATGCTTAAGCGTGACAAGAGTACAAATATTTTCTTAAACGAACCATATAATTTCGGATAGAATATTAAAAAAAAAATAAAAGACAACTTTCATTCGACTCATTTCGATCCTCGTTTAAAGGTGTCCTTCGGTATATGAACTCATTCAGCCAGGAGCGGCAGCAGGCCTTGAAAGCATCGGCTTTTAAAGAATTCCCTATCGTTGATCAATGTCACTGACCATGAAAAGATTAATCCTTCCTACGTGCAATGAAACCAGAATAGCGTTCGCAGTTCTGATTTCTACACCTTTCTCCTTTTCATTCACATTTTCCAACGAAGTAACAACCTCTGTTGACACCGATTGTTCGAAGAATTCAATTCTGTTTGATGTTATTCTCCTCTCGCGATTGAAACGACTATCGGGCAGAATTTGACGTGGGTCAGCGATCGCTACAAACTGAACGAACTTTTTGACGGCTTCGGAAAACGAACAAAACACGTCCGCGCTGTTCTCCATGTACACGCATATTACATAGAACCCGTAAATCGTTGCGCAAGTGATGCGAAGAAAATTCTATGGCTTCAAATATGCCAAAACGAAGGAATAACCTTTCGTTGCACAAAGATTCACCCTTCAGTATAGTGAATTTCAATATCAATCGTGTACTGGCGTATCGAACCGATATCTGGTGTAGCTGATTTCTTTGTTAACCGATATCGTATTTCTGTACAGTAGACACCCGTATAATGCAATCAGAAAACTGTTGAAAAAAGACTGTACATGCGTACTTTATGTCGGCATAAATGAAAAAAAAAATTGTTTGAAAATACTGTGCATTTACTACTGCCACAGAAGATACATATACTCTACTTTACACAATCCATTTTCAATCTTATTTATCTGCGTATTAAAGGCCTGGTAATGTACACGTACGATAAGTACCACAATGTTAACAAGCTAGAATTTATTTTAAACCGGCAATGAATTGTTTGCGAATATCTATACGAAAATATTTAAATTAATTTAAATTTGCATACAGGCTTTTCCGTCTAAAGCGACGCATGATTTTTCGCCCACTTGCAGCCATCTGACAAAAAAAATTTTACAACAAGAATTGCATAGTATGGAGTGTACATTAGATATCAGTAAAGAAATTCGAAAACAGTTTGTTTTCATGGCGAAATCGAGGTTTAAAACGCATATTGCATGATATTTTTACTACTATTAGGAGCTTCTAGTTGGTAATCTTTATTCTAAAATATTTTTTCATGATGTAGCTAGCGAGAAACTGAAAAAGCATTTTTTCTCAAATTGCTATACACTCAAACGTCTGTGAGAACTTTGAACAATTTTTTCGTGACTGAAACCGCATATTTAAAGATTGAAGGACGACGTCTTAAATATTGATATACGATCTTTGTTAGACGTTTCTGCGAAATAGTTCCGAAAAATTAAAATTCCTTTGAAACAATGAAATAAGTAGAAAATCTAAATGAACAAGTTTTCATTTTCTACTGCTAGCAACTCATTTTTCTAATATATTGATTGGAAAAGTATACCGCCATTGTTTTATCGCTTCCAGAAATAATTCTTTATCAACCCGGACATTTACAATGGGAACCTCATTTAAAATTATCAAGAGATTTTTCAATGTATTTCCATTTCATTTATCGATAGTATTCGATTATGTGTGCTATCAATTCACTTATTTGAGTAAATATAAATAGCTAATCAATTTAATTTTCTGCCAAAAAATTAAAGTGGTATCCAACTGCCGTCATTTATGAGTTAAAACAGAGTTTACAAAACTGTACATATTCAACAGAGCGATATTGCACCGGATTTTCGGTATAACACCGGCCGATTTCGTTTGGCGTCATGAACGGCCACCGAAAGAATTTTTCACTGTATTACCGGATGGAACACGCAAAATTACTTTCGGCAGTTTTTCTGCGTTTCCGGCGAACGCGATTAATTATTGTCAGCCGGCAATCATCAATCAAGTGACGGAGCGTGTACACGTAAATACGCTTAAAAGAATTATGACGTAGCGGCGTAATGTCCGGCTATTTTCGAGATTTCAATTGACACAATCCGTCGCTTTGACACGGCCTGGGCCAGTTGTTACAGCACGAACTGTTCCGCCGCGTAGCGATTGCTCGTTGAATTCGGAATAAATAATCGGACTACGAGCGGATCCGTTCACGAACGATTCGATATAAAACACTTTATTTCGCCGGTGAAGGGAGGGCGGGAGATTTTTAGAGGCAAATACACGGCTTAAAGCAACATTATCCCGGGAAATACGGGTGGAACGGGTACAAGCGCACCTGTCTCACTCGTCTGTCCGCGGCGACGTAACGAGTTTGTCGTATTTTATAAAATGTTTCGCCCCGTTCCGAAGAGGGGATGTCGTCGAGCCGACGGCTAACAATTTGACAGGGTTACCGTGCCGAATTTATGGACGACGTATGACAACCAAACGCATATTTTATAGTCACGCGAGAACATTCATTTCAATCCTGCGTACGACGCGTGTCCACCGTTCGCATTTATATATGATATCGTGCTAGCAGTTCGACAAACTATATTAACCCTTAGCACTCGAATGGCGACTGTAAGGCGCAACTAAAAATTGCTGTATCATTATACAAAATGTTTTTTACATTATTTAATTTCTTTGTATTTAATAAGTTACTAAACATTTCAGTATTGTACGAGTAAATTGCACCATTTTCGTATGTACACCATGAAAAAATATATATAGAAATATATATAGGGAAATATTCTGGGCCGGAAGAAATTTATCGTTTTGGAGTTAAAATGGCTTCGAGTGCAAAGGGTTAACCCTTTGCACTACGATTTGTTTTACAGTTACAGTTATTAAGACTCCTTTGCTGTTCGTAGTTTCCTGGAAGAAACAGAAAAGAAAATTACACTCCAGTCCGTTCTTCAATGGCCATATGTAAAGTGTTTACTCTATATATATAGAGTATATATATATATGTCCCAAATGCCTAGCCGATAAAAGTCCCTCGAAGAGAAGCTCAAGAAAAAAAGCTTCTATCGCCGGGGAGTGTAAGGTCGCGTGGATCAAAGAATAATACTTCCTGGCCGATATATGTCCGTGACTAGGCCCGTGTTTTGGACATGCATCGAGTAGACACTGTATTACGATAGAAATTTAAATTATTTTTTGTACAAGTATTTTATTAATTTTGTACTTTACGTCTCATAAGGTTTGCATTGTTTTAGTGTATGATTAATTTCTTCGATGGAGTTGATTCTGTTTCAACACATTTCAACTAATTAATTATTCTTTAGCAAATACCGAAATGAATTGAAGAGCAATATTTAAAAAATTAATTCCACCGAAATTTCGTTCGTAATAATGCCAGCCGTGTCATGATTCGGTTTAAAATTTTCTAATTATAATTTTAATTCTGAGACACTGTTCCACCATTGGAGGGGTTAAGTTCCATTAAAACTAGGAATACAACGAATTTCTCACTAGCACCGTTAATACGAGCGTATAATTTTACAGCATGAAAGGATAACTTTACTTCATAGCTATTTGAACAAGTAACATGTATATTTCGGTGCAAGAACTACGGTCATTACTTCACCGCGCGGCGGGAAATTTTAATAGGTATGCACGCTGCGCGTTCAATCCGTCGGAAACGGAAAAAGGAGCAAAATAACAAAAATCATGGACAGAGCAGGTTAGTTGAAACGGGAGTCGCGAAATTTCGTGTACGTGCAAACCGTGAAAATGTTAGGAGGGTCGGGGAGTTTGATAATCGAGAGCAATTAATTAAAGCCGCGTCCGACAATGCGAGGATTCCTTTTTTTCCCTCGAACAGGACCGCCGACCGGAGCGGACGCGAAAACCACTTCCGGGTGCACGACCACTTTCAACGTCCGGTTATTCGTCCTGCAAAGTTATTAATGGCCAACAGCTGCCATTCGCGGCTCTAGCGGCCTTTTACCTTGGCTACCCTAATAACAGTCGCATGAGAAATGAAACATCCGCTCCGGGGAGGAACGCGATAAGGAAACGCATCGGTTTTCAATGCCCACGTAAAAATGTTTCTTTTTCGCTTGACCTGCGTCTAGCATCTAAAATGAATGCCCTCTCAGCCGAGTGCCGATGACGCAAATTGATACTACTCGTACAAGACTCTGTCAAATATGAACCGGATTTTGTATTGTACAGCAACATTGCTGTTCTTATCTACAGGGTGACCCACGTAACACTCTTCACGATTTTTCAAGTACTCGCGATAATCAGACAAACAAATAATTTCAACAAACGTTGATCAGTTTTCAATTGGCTATACATTGCAATAAAAAAAGTTCGAAAAAATTTTTTTATTATTGTCAAGGTCACCTTCATTTTTTTAAATGGCACCTTGTATTTCAGATTTAACAGTATTATAGCTCGTATCAAGACGAATTCAACGATTTAGTATATCATGACCTTCTGATGTCCTTGAAGGCAAAGAAATGAAAATTTCATTAAAAAATGACAGAAATCGTGACATAGCCGTGAAAAGTGTTATGTGGGATACCCTGTATATAAGACAGGAAGTTCAAGTTATGTTTTACACTCATTGTGCGTGATGATCAATCGCTTATTACACGAATAATTATCATCGTAACTATATCGTGTTAGGTGTCACTTTAATTAGAAAAACGAGACGAATGCGATGGCAAAAGTTTCATTTAGAAAGTAAGAAATTAGGTAATTTGCAACCTTTTGCAACACTTTACTGCTTTCAAGGTGGATCTTGCCAGTGGTGGGGATAAAATTTTGACAGTTACAGCAGAGAACTTCGCGACAGTTACGGAGAGAATACTGTAGCTGGAACGATGTATGAGCGCATACAGTTAGTGCCATAATTGATGACTCACTTTGAATCAGAATAACTTTTTTAAAAATGCACTACACCTCGTTTATTAGTTAATATGTAATGAAGATTTTGAAACAATTGCGTTAAGTGCAAATTACGAAAAAATAGTAAAAAATGCTTTTTACAACTTGATTGTTCAGGTTTGTAACGAACATTTTTAAAAATCTGTTTTGTTTTTTCTTTCATATAAGTTATATGCATGATGAAAATTTCATCGAAATTGATTATGTAGTTTACGAGTTATAGATTATTAAAAATGGCGAAAATTACAGATTCTCTCGATGTTCAGTCTATTTTTTCGGTTTTATTCTATCATTCGACGATTTCCAACATTTTCAGTTACTTTAGACCATCGAAATTGATGGAGAATGCCTACTTCTTTGTAAATAATTACACAATCCACTTTCTTATCTACAATTTTCTGTATTGTCAGTAGCTCAAGGTTCTCGCATTGTCTCTTGCATTTCTCGCTTCTATTGTAACACGCAGCACGATTCCGCACCGTACTACTACAAGCATTAATTCTTCTGGTCAATTACTCAAGAATGCAAATTATACGCTTTGATAACTTAACTATACAGTGGAACTCCATTTATAGGAACTAAATTTTAGCAGTGCATGGATAACTGAATTCTAGCTGAGCGAAATCCTTTTATATAAACATGAACTTCTATTAAATGAACGAAAAATCATTATCATTGGTGGGACAGAGGTGGACTGCTATTATGTGAACCATCTGATTATGTGAACCAACTTGTCTCCCGACAGCTGCATATAAATGGAGTTTTACTGTACTTGTGGATCGCTAGAATGCAATACTCGTACTCTGAAAAACCTAAATAGTAAAAAATAAAGTTTGATTTGCCTATTACTTGTCCAAAGTCACCAACAAAACTCTAAATTAAAAATTGTAGACTAACTAAATCGATAAATGTAATTGCTCGATTTATTCTATAGAATCCGTATTTTCTTGAGTATCTGCAATAAATTGATGTAAAATAAAAATTGTAAAAATTGAATGTGAAATGAAATAGTGTTCCTAAATTCTTTTAAAGTTTTACTGTCTTCTATCTCACACGATCAGTTTTTTATAAGTGCAAAAAATCCGTAGCCTCGCTATTAGCCTTTAATATTTTTTACCATTGTTCACAAGGAAACGAACGGTAAGGTAGACTGAAATAAAATCCATCTCTCGCACTTCTGAAGAAGCTACGAGTCGCTCATTCGTACTCTTTCGAGAAAATGAATCTAAATCGCAGCCAGTCGTCGCATGTTTTCCCTCTTGCGTTTTAAATAAAAAATGTGAGCATAATTTTTGGTTCGTTAAATTGAAGATGGTGAACGGTCTTCCCTGTAGAATATAAATTATTTTAAAGGAGAGGAAGCGGTCTTGACCGCACACAACAAAAGAAAAATGAATATTTGAACGCGGCAGAAGCGTCCCAGTTTTCTGTATTCCGTTTGTTCGCTCTGGCTAAAAGGAATTGCTCCGGGCTTATTGCTACCGCCTTTCCTCGATTCGCATAATTATGAGCAAAACAAAAAGGCTGCGGTCCCTCTTTGGAACGTATCTAAGCGAACTTGACGATTCATACTATTAACATTGCCGATATCAAGCTCGTTTTCCCGTTATCGCTGTGATTCCCCTATTTTTCTCCAAATTGCAACTAAAAATATAAACAAATTCTTGTTAACCCGTATGTCATTCTGCGACGTTCCATATCATTGTAGACCTTAGATTGTTCAGCTTCGGTGCATATTTTTAGGCTTCACATGTATATTAGTTTATAATTTTTCAAGGAATTAGAGATGTATAACAATTTTGCTGTTTCTTTGCTATTTGAAAGTAGGACATTCAGATATTCGCATAAAGGTTACTGTATCTGGGTTAGGTATAGGTTAAGTATATAATATAATTGATCAGGAATAAAATTAAGCGAGGAATGTCCTCCTAATTTATGTTTACTAAAATTACTTTAGATTTTTTGTCTCGTTTAGCCTCTTTTATAAATTTATCTTCAATAACTTTTTCTCATTTATAAACAAAGTAAAGAATTTTATTAATTATAAAATCGTCATCGGCAATGAGTCACAACTAAATCGTCAAAATTGGAACATATTCATATTTTCAATCAAACACATTAATGTTACTACCCAATGACAAAAATCAATAGATCAACTGCAAAACAATAAAAAAACATTGAAATCATATGAACATACTGTTGTATCAATTTCAGCTGATGAAAATTATTAAGGGAAGATATAACTGTGTACATACATATTTTTGGCTTGCAATTAATAGAATATGTGTCGTGGAGAAAAATTCACAGTCCAGTTATTAATAATAGAATTCGCTAGCACTGGTATAAAAGGAAGCGGAAGGAGCACACCACGATGTGAATAAGTCGCATGAGCAAATTTTGTGCATCGTAGGTGTCATCGTCGTGCCTGCAGGGTGCAATAGCGGCAGAAACGGCAACGATCAAAATGTCAGAGTGGGAGTTTTCAATGGGGACGTAGAATTCGAGCGCTGTCGTCGATTTTTACTTTTCCACCGACGGACGAGGAGTTTTTCAACGTTGCCGCCCAGCGTTTTTTTGAATTTCGTATTTCCCGCTGTAGATAATTACGTGCCGCGCGAAAACATCCGGGACCGTCAATGCGCGCACGTTCATTTAGCGGGCGAAATGCTAGAAATTAATAACGCACTTGCCGCGTGGTCGGCGCGGGTAGAAAAATTTTTATAAGCAATAATGAACATGATGTTTGCCATGATAACGAGGAACCGAGCGGAACGAGCAAGCTTGTCTGCTCTAACAAGTTCGCTGATTTCGAAAGAATATAATGACTTGCTCTTGTTGGACTACAAAATTCAAGAAACTTCAGCCAAATTGTTGTCGAACTCCTTTTTCTAACAGGGAGTTTTTAAACAACGGTAGTTTCTTCAATAAATTTGCATAGCGTGGGCGAATCTTCTAGGCTTTCGTGTTTTCTTCGAGTAAGATATGTACACAAGGGTGACCTGTGAGAAATGGAACAAGTTCGCTAATTTTTTGCGATTCGTTAACTCTTTAGGGATGACGCGACATCAGCGCACCCTCTCTCGGGCGAATATTTCAAAATTGATTACTAGACTGCGGGTTTTATACGTTCATGGCAAAACTGCACTCAACTAAAGTCAACTGAACTGAACTGAACTCAACTGAACTTAATTGAACTGTATATAAAACTGTGAAAACATTATTAGAATTTAGAGACACTACTGTTGGCTCATTGAACTGATGAAGAGAGAATGTACATTTTTATTTAATTTCTGTTTCTTAGAATGGAAAATTCTTACTTTGCATACAAATTTACAGTCTATTGATTACACCAGATCAGGTTATTAAATGTGATACACTTTCATATATTATAGTTTACTTTTTAAAATCAGAACATAGTGTTGTATTTTTCTAAAAATTGTTCTGTACCTAGTTTTTACTGTAAAATTAATGAAATATGGATAAAGTGTGGTATGAACATGTAGTTGTTATGTACGGTATATAGAGTGACTCATTTATCTCGAAGACTTCAAATTACTTGACATGTTTCCAACAACGAGATACACAGTAATAAATCATTGTCCTTATGTACACATATAGGTACGTGTACAGGCAACGTTCATCGTGTAGCAATATTTCTTCGGAGCTTCGTAACTTTTCTCATTTCCGGTTTGTCGTGACCTAACATACTTAAATACGTATCTATTTTAAAGTAAATTTGATGTTCCATATTATTACTGACTCAGTAAATTGGTACAATAATTATCTGTGGACTGCGGTCTAAATTGCCTTAAAACATATAATGTAAAAGTCAATGTACAGTACGTATCATAAATATATGAAGCCTGAAAAATTTTTATAACTTAACGCGTTTTAGAAATAAATTATACCATGATATCATTTCTTAGATAGCGTCATAAAAATAAATATTAATATGGTACGCACTACTACTTACGTAATATGCAGCAGAATATTAATTACTTTACTGTTTCGTGTTATAAGAAATGTTTGAAATCTCTAAACCAGATAGAACACTGAAACACAACTCATTTTCGAAAAATATGTTTTTTAATCAGACAGGGGATTCAGGAACACTATAAATTTTTCCCAGAGTTGAGAACAGCTGCTACTTTGCTATCATTTACAAGATATACAAGATATATGTTCCTTAAGTAAATAAATATGAGGATAAGCAAATATAAGGATCTGTCAAATTTTTTCGTCGCACTGTACATTGTGAAGATTTTATAGATTGCTAAATACTAGAGTACAAAATAGTGAGAATCCCCACGTTCTTCCATCGCACTGCGCCACCATATTCTACGAACCAAATTCAGAAAACCGTATCGGATAAAAAGACGCGAGCCTCATGACAAACCGTAATAAGTTTGTTGTTTTATTCCGTTTTATCCGCAGCTGGGTTTGTCAGAAACGCATCAAATCTTCCATCCCCTGATTGAAGTGGGTCCATGGAATATTTATACCGGGAGCGAGGACTTAGAATGCGCCAAACGACGCAGTTTTAACGCATTCCGTTTGAACTTTAAAACCATTTTCGGGGAGTGCATGATCCTCTCACGAATAGCGATACACGGGAAGAAGGAGTGGCAACAGTGAAGTGGAAAAGAGACTGCGTAATGTTTCGCAATTTCTCAGGGTCTTCCTTTATGAAACTCGTTTATGCAACCCGTGGAGCTCCGCGTACGTGCCGTCCCGTATGAAAATTTAACAAGAGTCGCGAAAGAATGGAATTAAATAGTTAGTGACTGTCTTTACGAACCGTGTAGAAATAACGGCGCTCCGGTTATTTTGTTTATGTCTTTTTTTTGCGTGCGTTCGTTCATCTTCCCTCCTCTTATTTCTTCTTCCCCTTCTTTTCTTCTTTTTAATCCAATGCTACCGACGACACAGTTTGAGGGCAAGAGGGAAAGTATACTGCTCGTGGGATTATAAAAATTCTTTTCCCCGGGTAATCATGGCTCGTCCTGAACCACTGGAACGAGAATACCGCAGTTATCGTCAGCGAATACCGGTGAAAGTAAACACGCGACTATCTTTTTGTCCTGGAAATTAGGCGTGTTTAATTATGCAACGGCAGACACATCCGCTGGGGCGCACGAAAATCCCAGTGTACTCGTGACGCGGATATCAATCCCGTGCTCCTGTAAATATTTTGGTAACGCGATTCCCTACCCAGGCGCAATATTGTAAAATCATGTTACGGAATAATTTAGTTCGAGCAAAATTTTGAGAAATTTCTGCGTAGATATTGTTTCAGTCTCAATACAGGATGTTTCATTTAAATTTGCGAAAACAGAACATATTTTATACTTAATTTGAATGGCACTGTGTGGTAAGTATCCTACAGGCCTTGTTTTTCAAATTTGCACAATAATGTACAATATGAAGAAACTTTTGAAGCCATTACTTTCATTAAGAAAATAAATTCATTTTTAATCTGAATGTAAAAATTAATATAAAAATTTCAATGGGAGGTCATTATTATCATATGCGTGATCATTTTTGTCTTCCTAACGT
Source organism: Halictus ligatus (assembly GCA_028454255.1). Classification (NCBI taxonomy): domain Eukaryota; kingdom Metazoa; phylum Arthropoda; class Insecta; order Hymenoptera; family Halictidae; genus Halictus; species Halictus ligatus. Next base: position 12,187,421 of record CM052137.1, read on the forward strand.
CGAGAATACGTAGCGCCATTTAAAAGCGTGCAAGTAATTCTAACAGTTCAATCAACTAACATTTTTGTTCTTAGTTTGAAAGTTGATAGACTTTTGTTCGAAAAATCGTGTTTAAACCGCTCTGTATCTTCATTATTTTGTCTATACGTAGACAAATGTATAATCTAATTCTTCTTGTTGCAGGTAAGCAGCTTAATTAGTTTAGTGCCTTGGGCAACGCATGAGATAATTACCCTACAGCAAAGGTTCCTTTGTAAGTAAGCAAATTTTGTATATTGTATATAATGTAGGTAGCTGAGAAAGTGTGGAACATTTTCTCATAAAGATGCAAGTCAAAGAACATAATAACTAAAATTTCCAAAAGCGAAATGTGACTCTATTGTTTATTATTTATTGAGCGGTTCCCTCGAAATCGTTGCGAAATTCTGTTAAAAAAAAATGTGTGTTAAGAAATCACTTTAGGTAATTAAATTGCACACTGTCGACCCAGTGAACAGACTCAGCAACAATTCGCCCAAGTGCAGAATAAACCAGGAAACATTTTCTCGGAGTAAACACTTAAAAAACCAAGGTCGTAAGTTTGTGCAAGGACCCGTTCCGGAAGGAATATTCATCCCTCAGAATCGAGATTCCCTTTTACCGGCCATCAGCAGACCCTTTGATCACCTTTCAGATCTTTATTTCGCTCTTCAGCTTCCTCGAATAAGACGAGTACCGCTGGCAAGAAGAAAACGATCGTCTGCGCCGCGCGGTCTCTAATAAAACTTTTCGAACCATTCAGAACGAATGGAAGATGACTCAAAGACTCTTTTCGACAACCAATCAATATTCGGTAGATTAACAGTGTCCCCTTTGTATGTACAATTCGTGTTCTGGTGCCAAAGTATAATGGACGTGTTTACTCAAATACGGTGAATCCAAAAAATATTCAAACTTTTCGATATAATTTTCAATTAAAAAAGAAGTATATTAATTCAAGCCTCTGCTGATTTCAAAATGCGATATATAATAATTCGACTGCGTATTTTTATGCAAAATAAAATTTGTCTGCATTCATTGCCGTATTCAGGAGCTACAGTGAATTTTAGTAATATTCGGGCACTTATAAAAGTTCGATAACTCTTTTAATTCTTTACCATATGATTTGGTTTTTGTCTCCTTTTTTTTGAGAAGTTAGAAATTTAAAAAAAGTTTTGATAAAATTGCAAATGGTCGGAATCACAGAAAAAATACTAAAAGTTGTATTTTATAATTGTCTTATGTGTGCCTATATCCTAAATTTAAAAAATGTAGACATTCCTACACGAATCGAAATTCTACACGATATTAAATTTATCTACATTTCTGTACGTTAAGTAGGATAAATTCATATTCGTATTCGAATTGCGGAGTGTGTTCGTGCAAATATTAATAAACAGTATTCCAGAAATATTTAAAAACTAACTTGTTAAAGTAGTGAGAGAATTTTATTCTCAGAGCTTTCGATTTACTATCTTTCGTTTTCAAGAGAAAAACAGCACGGAATGTATATCTAATTAGGAAGTTAATCAAATATGTCTGCATATGTTCAGCACATGTAACGAAATTACACCATTTCATTCGCCGATACCAATGTGCAGAATCTACTAGGGTACATATTGCTATTCAAAGTCACAACGAAAGGGTAAAATTGCTTCAATTATTAAAACCATCCACATAGTTGCAAATTGAACGAAAAATATCATCTAGATAACATACTTTTAGCTTTTTTATTAATGCCCTTTCTCTCCCATCCAAGTGATGATATATGAACGACGATATCAATCAATTTTGTTTTTTTTCCTCGTGCTGGAACTAGCGCATGATTTTTAATGAAATCTTTTCGGAGATAAAATGAAATAAATGACATATATATTCTTTTATAAATGGAAATACGGTATGTTTTACAAATTAAAAAATATTCTAGATATTCGTTAACAAATGTATCCATATGATTCTTTTATATTCGTTTTCATAAATCAATTAAAACAGTATCTAAAGCATTAGGATAGAATATAAAAATTCACTTGTGCTTTCTACTATGATAACAAATAACATAATTCTATTCTTTAATTACGTTCACAACCAACAACTTAATGTATTCTTAACTAAAATATTTGAATATTCCTAATTAGGATGTAATCAGTTCTCACACTTGGATTATTGTAATCGTGTTTTTGACATTTTATGAACTATCTTTAAATATAACAATCCGTTTTGAAATAAAAATAGGGTGACAATGGAAGCGAATAAACTGTACAAGCTAGAAACATAAAAAAAAACGAACGAAATCGATATCTTCATTGGATTTTGAGGAAACAGTTCATAACACTTTATTTCGCACACCCTGTAGATTTTGAAACATCCCATACCATTCTATAAACGTCGCATTTAAATGAAAGAATGAAGTTGAAAGCCAAATAAATCAAACGATAAATAATCGTGCCGTACAAGTTTATTCGTTCTCCTACGTCGTCATATTGAATTTTACTCGTAGACACGCATCGCTTTGGACGCATCGACTGCATATTACGATATTGCTGCGAGTTATCCGATTCTCCCGAGTGTATTAAATACGATCCATAAATACGAATATCAGACGGTTTGGGACAGGAACAGAATTATCGTCAAAAATGGAATTGAACCTGGCCCGTTATCGGCTTACGCATTAAACGCGTCTGAAATATTGTAATAGTCCGACAGCGATCGCAACTTTGCGAACTCCATCAATTCGGCTGGGACATCGAACCGAAAAATCATTCGTATACAACACTTTCAATTAGCATTCATGATTTCCTGTATGTCCAACAAACTTCAGGCTACATTTGTAATTAACGTGAAATAACAATTTCATCGGTAACTCTATCGCCAAGAAAAATACTTAGCGATTATGCATAGGTCCTTCTAAATTATTTTATTTATAATTCTTTTCCAATAATTCCATTTTGTATGGTGAAAAACGTGTAGAACACATTTTAATTTTCTACTGGCATTCTGTTGCACCAAAGTGAAAGATACTAGAACAAGCGGAATGTACGGAAAAGTTTCAAAGATTCAAAATGGAAGATGAAAGATAAAATGGACCGTTGTTGGAATACAATCGCAGGAGGAGGAACTTCAGAGCCTAGAAAACTATGCTGAACCATTACACAATTAAACTCGGTTTCAACGTCGCGAGATCTATTTGCCTTCGGAAGAGCGTAATACCATCAACACGCAGTTGCTACGAAACATCAATATTATTTTAAGAAGTTATAGAACTTCCCAAATCCACGGGATTGGGTTTATCCTAAACACAATGTTTCCAGTGTACTGTGATGTCATTGTAAACAATATACAAATATAAGTACAAGAAGGGTAAAATTAATTTATCTATATTTAATATTTAGCCATCAATCATGCAGAATCTGTACAGCATGGACTGTGAATTTTTACTTGATGCTATTTAATTTGTGGTCGTCTTAGTCACTGAATTATAACTTTACTTCCGCTTCAAATCTTTTAATCGCACTATTGGAAATTCATTAATTACTTGTAAGCTGAGGTAAATGCAGTTTGTGAATAATCGACAAAACAAAGAAAGGTCTACGAATAGAATATGAATAGGCATCATTATTCAGGTATGTAAATGCTATCATGAAAATCGTATAGAATTTAAATAAAATCCCACTTTTATAAGTCTGCGCGCACCAGTTACGTTTCGTGCTCGGAAAGTTTAGTGTTGAATAGAAAGAAATTTGGTAATGCAAGAGCTGTTTCGAATGGCAGTATAGCAATTTTTTAGTAGCATCTTGGAGCTTAAATAGCAGAGCAGTAAATGGCACGAACTTCCGGGACGACCCAACGCATTACAAAAATTCGCAATTACCGTTATGGCGGTCGAAGTCTGCGCAATCTGCTGTTGAAGGGTTCAAGCGATACTTACTACTTACGATAGTGCTTCCGTGTGCGAGTATGGCACGACGTTGCCACGCGTTGGCAAGTTTATTGTTTATCGAATTCGGCCGTTGAAGTTCTCGCCGGAAAGTTACGAGTGGCCTTAGCTTCGTTCGTTCTTCGTGCTCATGGCTTGCGAAGTTGCAGCCTCCCGTTCAACCTCTCTTGATCTACTCGCGAAGAAGTTCCACGACAACGGCGTGTTGCCTTGATACCGCGGCACGCCGCGCTATGCCATGCCATACCGTTCTAATAAGTTTATACAACGATGCGGTTATTGTTATTTTTATTGTCTAGCGGCGCACGCTGCCGCGGATAACACCACGGCTTGGTATCGCGCCAAAAGTGGTACCGCCCGTAGCCGTTTCAGTTTTATCGCGACCAGCCTCGCAATAAAACGCGACGACGGAGTGTACTTTAAATTAAAAAAGCGAGATGCACGCATACACGCACACGGTCCAGGAAACGATCGAATTTCTTCGGCCACAGGCGTTTTTATTAACATCGGAATGCACGGGAGACTTCTTTTTTTCTTAGTCTGCTGGCCTCGCGGAGAGCGTTCTTCCTTCGGCGGTACCATTGTGTATTTCCTGCGTTGAGCATTTTTATATAGTATAAAATAAAACCGTTCCTGATATTCTTTTATGGCGCAGTTCATCCGACGAGATTTAATAACTGCAATTCCGTACACATACTTTCTCGCCGTTTCGATTGCTTTTAGCTTTGATCTTGCTTATTAATGTATGTATGTTTATCATTATACTGCGTATTTTATGCACTTATTCGAAAAATAAGTGGGCAAAATTTAAAACAGTAGATTCAAATAATTGTGGTACATTAATGTATCATTTTCAAACTGACTGACGCAATTGAAGAAATACGATATTTCTGTGTCGTTTCCGTTGCTTGCAGTTGATGGAGACATTTTTTATTGTGCAAAAAAATCCGCTGTCCGTTTATCATTATTATTAGCAATATAAACTGGGAGAACTATTCGCTGCGAGAGGAGATTGCAGGTCTTATCAGTGGACTGTGAATTTTTTATGCAAAACTAAGATTGCCTAAAACAATTTTGAGCTGCGGTAGCTACATTAATATTTATGTCTTTTCTAAATGGTTTAATAAGTTGGAAATACTACAGCTGCAGTATTCCAATTCTTCGAATGTTTTTACTGATTAGCAACTTAATTTACACGTTTTTGTTGCAAATACATAAAATCTGCAGCCTACTCATCAGTAACTCGAATGTCTCTTTTAAAAGTACACAAAAAGATTGCCAGAAATATGGAAGACGATTTAAAGTTTTTGTATCATAGTATCTGTAACAGAAAAATTGTATACAACATTGAGATTAAGCTTGCACTACAGTTGCAATGAACAAAGAAGAAATTGATATATTGATGTTCACAATATAACAAAATTGAGTACGCGAATGACTGTCAACTTACTAAAATGATTTAAGTTAGCAAGCTATTTAAAATTTTTAAAAAAGCTATTTATCATATTTCTTCAATAATATCGGTTAACTTCAGATTCATGGAAGCTCAAGTATTTAATTAGAATTTTTAATTAGAATTACATATATGTAATTGAATGCTATTACACCACGTTAATTTAAAAATAATTTTTAAAACAAATTCCAGGATCGTGTGATTCTGCGTTACTCCTAAAAATTAAAATTAGAACTTGTAACATAGAAACTAACAATTAAGCCCTTATCCTAAAATGTCAAGTGATCTTTGACGCTATTCATCACGTTTTCTCTTACATAAATATTTTTGCGATTCTAATAGTATCTTTCTGTGGTATTCGCATGTTTTGTTTTCAAGCAAATGAGGAATAATATACAGAGAAATTGAATAGAGGATTATCGATAAACTGTTTATATTTAGACTATGAAATATCAAGAGGTTCACTGCATGCATTTGGTTTGTACACGTTATCGTTAGACTAGTTTGAATTGTCTACTGCATAATGCGAATCTGTAGCTTGTTCCGTACAACAATACACTAATTACGTTACATACATGAATACAAAATATCCCTCCACATATCTGAATGTGTTGGAAAGTACCATACACAGCGAAAGTATTTGTATTGCGTTAGTATCTTTACCTTGTATTTGCGAACTAACATATGTCATGCAACATATGTCTAACATGCTAAACATTCAACAGTAGTACATTAATCTTTAAACCATAGTGATTATTTTATTTTCGTTCATTATATATACGCAACGTTGAGAAAAATTACATGGTATGTATTTGTCTGAAAAATTGAAATTCAGTCACAGGATAATATTAATATATGATATTATCTAGTAAATGATCAAAGCACTTTTAGGGAAAATTAATTGTTTTCAAAACGGGAATTGTTTAAAGCAAAAATGGGATTTTTTAACGATTAAATTATTCGCAAATTAAAAATGGAGTAAAATTGAATTATACATTACTGTATATTAACAGAATCTACATTAATCTTTCATTTTGGTTGATGCAGTTCTTTTCAGAAAAATAACTTCTGGGAGAGAGACTGTCGCTTACACACCTTTTATAATTTCGCGACGGCAAAATTACTACAAGTTATAAAATATATATATATATATATATATATATATATATATGTGTGCACTATTGTGTGTGTATATATATATATATATATATATATATATATATATGTGTGTGTGTGTGTGTGTGTGTGTGTGTGTGTGTGTGTGTGTGTGTGTGTGTGTGTGTGTGTGTGTGCGTGCTATTAAACGAAAGAATGGTTCAAAAAAGCTTCAATTAATTTTTCCAGGAACTAAACATCACGTTCCTGCTAGGTAGTTAACGAGGCGCGCCTCCTTAAAAGAATGTTAATTAGTCAACTGTCGATCGGAGACGTAAATTACATGGCTCTCGGCGAGACATGGCTGATAAAACCGGGTGATAAATTTGCAAATCACTTCCGCGTTTTATGGAATATGTAATTCACGTCGGTGGGGAGCCAGTACCTTCATATCGAATGCGGATAGGTAATTTATGCGTGAGCGGATACACAGTGCCGCGGCTAGATATTTCAGTAGTAAAGCCGAGCGCATGATCAGACTTCATAAGCCATGACCGAGAAGGGGGAATGCACTTTCCCCATCGTTTGCCTTTGTCCATACACCAGCTCCTTCTCTTTCTCTTCCATTATTTTCCTCGAACTTCTGAATGGTCCTTATCATATTCCGCCAGCCATAATCTTCTTACGTTTTATTAAAGCATTGGTCAGAGCCAAGCGGTGGGGGGAAAAGTGCAGTAACTCGATTTCCTGCGAAAGTGCCATACGTGCGACTGAAAATTGAATGCAGTTAATACAATAATTTACTCGACGCGAACAGAGCATAAATAGCTACAATCGGAGTTAATTCGTTCCAGGATTATTAGATAATTTAAAATAAAAATTTCGTTCGCGGAAAGTTTTGAGTGCCGGCAAGTTTTAATGACACTCGAGAAATACACTCGAAAAATCCACTTCGACAATCCTATGCGAGCATGCGTTTCCCAGATATTTGATGAACTTCAGTTTCGATGGTTCGGCTGAAAATTGGAGACCACACTCTTGTTTAGAGCCCATTAAAACAAATCTGGGCCAGCATTTTCATCAATTTTGTCTGTACTTGGGACCATTAATAACGTTAATAAATCGCATCGTTAGAAGTGGTGCAGCCGATTTTGGAAAGCTTTATGTTGAAGCGGCTGCTATGAAAACATCGAATTTTTCATGACGCAATTATTTTGGTCTGAATTCTTTTATGCGGCCACGCAACTTCACTTAATAAAAGGTACTATTTTAAAAATAATTGACATTTTTAAATCCCTTATTTCCTTTAAAATAGGTAACTTGGATAAAGTATTATTTTACAATGATTTTTTTCGGTTTTATAACTACGCAAACTTCTAATTATTCTATTTTGTGTAACCATTAAAATGTTGTAAAAAGATAGTATTCAATACAGCAGTAATTGATGCTTTTGTAGGCAAATAACTTGTTCTGATAGAAACTGATTCTGATAGTTTAATCTGTTCAATTGTTTCTTCATCGTGCTGTGCATGTTTCTAATGGATCAAATAATTTGAACACTTTATGAAACGAAAAAATCTCTATTTTAAAGAAAATACTAAACTGTATTGCAATAATGTGTGTCATGCAAGATTGTTGCAAAAGGAGACCGACACTGCGCGGTATAGCGATGCGGGATCCTTTGATCGATGGATCACAGGCGGCCGATCGTTGCTCGGATGTTTCGGCCGGCCGAGCGTCGCACGAGGCGTTTTTTCATTTGTTCAGTTCTTGGACAGTCGTCGTACCAGACACATCGTGTCGCATGTGTGCACAAATGTAATTGTTATAATATATACTCATCGTTTACTGCAGTCTCCGATGTCTTTCCTACCACTCCGCACCCTCGCTATAAATCTATTTAACAACAAAGATTATAACCATTATAAATTATTATGCATGAACAATCGAAGACTCAAAATTTACACGTACCTCGGAACTAGACTGTGGATTTTTATGCAGAATAAAAATTTAGAGCATTTTCTTTCTTCAATAATGTCAATAAGTTGATGGTAATATATTCAAATTCTGACATTTTTTTCAATTTGTTTACTAGTCAACTGCACTTATTAATTTTTCTCATAAATACATAAAATTCGTAGTCTACTAATAGCTATTAACACACTATATTAATTTTAGTGTATTTTGACGGTGGTTTCATGGGAAACCCCATTTTTAGCAAGCTTTCAGAGTCAGGTGTTGCATAATAGGCGTAGTTACGCTACGTAATAGTCAGTCCGTTAATGAATCCAAAAATTCCGTGCTTATGGAAATTCGTGGCGTATTTTCTCGTGAACACAAACGCCGGTAGAGCAAACTGCGACGCAGGATCATGGTCGTCCCGGCGTGAGCTCCAGCATATGGAAGGATAAGCGACGCTGGCGTAATAACGTCTGCACGAGGCCGGGGCAACTTCTTGACACGGGGTTCATCGTAAAAATTAATTCTATCCGCCGTTCTGAATATTCCTTTTACCGTGCTCTTTGTCTAGGCTCCGTCTAACAAGGGACCGTGAATCACATTTGCAGCTTGAGAGTGAAATTATTAAATTCCACACTGCAATTCCTTTGGGAGAATTAAAATTGTAACCATCCACTTTCCCTACCAAAAAAGAAAATCATGCTGGAATATTTGACAGCTAATTTCATTAAGCAACCCCTCTTTCTTTCTCTTTTTTCATTTATAAAATCGTTATACAGATTTATAAATGTCTAAATGTGTAAACGCGCTTAGATTTGTAAGAATAACTAGATAGTGGATCTTTATGTAAATTATCGTTTTCATATTTAATTTTATAGAGACCAAAGTAAACAAAATATTTCTTTCGTGGAGCAATAAATTCCCTTTGGTAAAAATTAAATATAAATATTATTAAGTTCTACTAAGGTACACGTTCTTGTATTTTAAACATTTGTAGCTGTTATAAATATATGATGATCCGCAGTCTAATAAATAAGTCGCAATAACGTTGTTTTGGGAAATATCAAAAAATATACAAGCGGGCTATAATGCTAAGCTTAAATCCTCTTTCCTCTCATCACTGAAGGCACAAGCTTTCTTTCCACAGCAGACGCGGCCAATATTTTTAAAACCTTTATAAACCGACAGAATTCCAATATAAAATATTTTTTATTTGCAGAAACCACGCATCGCATCACACATTAATTAGATCCCGCTTTAGTTCATCGGTACAAAGGAACGGACGAAACGCGTTTTAAAACTCTCAATTTGCTTCACATTCATTCAATTACAGATGTTGTGCGCCTTCAACATTTTCCGCAGATCAATTTGTCGAAATAGCAATTCAAATTAACTTCGTTTTTAGCGTCAGGATAAAAACGATACCGCACTTAATTGAAACTCTGATTGTTCGTGTATTTTTTTCTTGTTTTGTAACATTCTCTGCCATAAATTCTTTCGCAGTATCATTTCATCGTGCGCAGAGCGAAATTGCGTACGAAACAATTGAAACTATCCGCGACCACAGCTATAAATACATTTTATGGCGACACAGCTCGCATAAATTTATCAACTTTCGCCCTACGTCAGAACGTGCACGTCGAAGGAACGCAGGAACCAACGGCGCAGTAAGAACAGAAGATACGCCGGAAGTATATACTTTTCATAGAATTCCCGAGCTCTAATCTCCTGTTGCACGTCAAGACCCCCGAAGATCTCGGCCCAGAAAGGGACGGGCGGAAGTTCCTTACCCTTCGTGTTCCCCAACGGAGTCGTTTCTGTTTGTCTGAACCAAGCCGACCTCTCGTTCTCTCTCTCTCTCTCTCTCTCTCTCTCTCTTTCTCTCTCTTTCGCTTTCTATCTGGCCCGGTTACTCTCTGTAATTCATTTCCTTGGCACCGCTCATGATTCCTACCGAAGATTTCGGAGTACCCTCCTTCCGGCACGTTCGCCATTTTATCTCTATTTTACACTTTGTTTGCTTCCGTCGTCGATAGAAGTGTTTCTTTGAATATTCGCCCTCTAGACGAATCCCTGTACAAACCATTCTTCGACTTGCATCACTAGACTCGAGAAATGTTGGAATTCCTACAACGATTTTTCATTGTTGTGGTACCAGAATTATTTGTGTGGTACTGAAATTGTTAACAATGTAGACTTTAAAATTTTATTAGGTATGGATGCATAATTTATTACCTATATTTATTCAATTTCAGTAAATAATATTTATTCATCTTATGTCAATCTCCATGAACCTCTTGATATTAATACTACAATAATTATCTGTACTAACACGTGATAATACCACTTTCTACTACTTATCTTTCTACTGTTTCATATTTCACCTACTCATTTCTGCAACAAGTGCATCAAATCGGCAGTCTAATTGATTCTCTACACGCGAGGATTGCTACTGTTAGAAATTTTACCCGCCTATTACCGTCATACACTTTCATAAACGAAACATACAAGGTGTTTCCGGGTTCGGATAGAAAGATTCGAAGAGAAAGATTTTTTTTATTGACACTTCGTTTTCCAGTAAATCGAGTTTGAAACTGCAGCGATCACGCACGCTTTTCGATAGGAGTTGGCTGACGCGTCTGACCATGGCCAGCCAATTCTACTTCCTGCAGACACTAGCACGCAAACTCGGTCGATTTTCAAACTACGTCGATAACGAAGCGTCAAACAAAAAAATTTTATTCCTTTTTTCATTAGATGTAGAAGTAAGTTCTTTCCACACATCTCCAGATAATTCATACGATTTGATTGGACTTTTCTTTGAAAAATCGGAAAGAATTTATTTCGACACCTGATAGAATCATAATTGCGATTGTATACTTGCAAACATACTTGTGGCTGTAAACTGTGAACTGTAGAATTTCGGATGGAATTTTTCTAGAAATGAAAAATGAAGTTTACTTCGATGCTCGGTGTTTTTGCAGAAACTTGTCAGGAGAGAACAATGTGCAGATACGTTTCTGACCCACAGTAAATCCGTATTATGCATCACACCTGGAAGGTGTCACAGAATCGACGGACTTTCCGAACGGTGTTTTCCGAACGCGGCCATCAGACTGATACCCCGTCAGATCGTTCCCGTTCTGTCACGAGACACTAGATCTCTATCACCGTGGTACGGGATATTTTTCATCGGCGCAGAGGGCCGCGTTTAAAAGCACTTTACATCACGGTGAGGAGTGCGCGTTCGCGTGAGTTATAGGCCACCTTCAATTTCGTCCGCATTACTCGAAGAACGTACATCCCTCCGCCGCCCCTCTATTTATCGCCGACAACTATGAAATATTACACCCGTGTCTCCATGGCGAAAAAATTATTCGCGACGACGGTTGCTGAATAAAAACGAGAGAAAGAGAGGAAAAGAGTTTCTCTCTTGGAAACCTTACCTAGCTGATGCTTCCGGTGGCATTCGAAGGTCCTGTAAGAATTTTTCAACCCCTCCTCCTGGTGAGGTTTGGGCGATTCAAGGGGTTGAGAGATGGGGGATGCGACAATTCCTGATCACGAGGGATGTCTAGCGACCCTGAAAAAAGCACCGTCCCATTCGTCCGGTGAATACTGCAACGATCATTAAAAACTGTAGTCCACCCTCCCCATTTCCTGTGCGTCTCTTAGCTTTGCAGGAGTTTTGCCTGCCGTGTATGATTCTTATTTAGTATACCTGCCACCACACTCTCCAGTCACCCTTCTTTCGACAAGCTTCAGCATCCTTCACTGGCGCTTTTTCCATTTTAAATACAAGGGGTGGCTTCGTTTTCTACACGTTTAAACACATTAACCCTTAAAGCAGAGATTGAAGTAAATATCTCTTTTTTCTTTTTCAAAATTCTGTTCGAACTTGTACGTTTCGTTTACCCCTCATACGTTCCTCAGAAATAATTCTGTAAAAAATCCTTCATCCATTTTTGTGTTTCACTTGAAATCTATAAATTATGCTTCATTTATATAGTCACATTTTACAGAAATCACAGTCAAAAAGAACTATTGTGGAACTTTTCTTAGAAGAAATGTCATTCTTAAGAATTTGTTTAGTATGTATTCTTGTAGAATAACTTATTTTAGAACAAGGATCTCGAGATATTCTTTGAAAAAAAAAATCACGCAGTTTTTACGACAAAGGACTACCAGCTTGTAAACGTTGAGAGACAATTACAAAAGATGGTGGTGGCTATATGATTGGTAAATAAAATTGCAACAACAGCAATAGTGATTCAGTATCGAGGTAATACTATTCATTGAATAGTGTCCAGTAGGGTACAGTAGTACTGTGGGAGTACCAATTATGCAGAGCGTGATGAATATTAAAAAAGGGGTATTAAATTTTCTCATTACAATCAGTTAATGTATATGTTATATATCTCTTTTTTAATATTCATTATGCTTTAAAAGTAAGTATAATTAATATAGGTACAGTAATTGGTACCCCCACGGTACTTGGGTCCCTTGCGCTACTGAACTTATTAAGAAAGGAAATAAAATATTTTACTTCGGTTCGTTGCAATAAAGGTGAAAAATTTGTATTTTGGACAAAAATCCACAGTTTAGTAATAACGAAATCGTTCAAATTAGAGCACATTTATATTTGTAACTTACCGAATTTCCATCACAATCCGATAAAATCTATTATAAAGGGCCATAGCTGTGTTAACACTTGTGCGAAAGTAAAAAGGTTGGTCTTGTAGACACAAACAAAGTGACTGTACCCTTTCGTTCCTTGTCCCAGGAGAATATTGTCAGACAATCGAATCGTTGACAGTAGAGTTCGTCCTTTGTAAATGATGACAGAATCGCAAGAACAACTATAAAATACGGCGACACGACCGGCAGTGTTGCATCTACGCATCGTTGCAGTATTTCTTTTCTGTCGATTATCTTCTATCGTATTTCTTACGGTTGGCTGTCGTCGGTGTACAGCTCTGACCGTAAATGCCGAAACAACCGTGAAAAATATTATCGACCATTCGTTCCATCGAACCTCGTAAACGTTCTTCAGAAAAAGAGGTATCATGAATCTGGGCGGTTTAGACCTGCCGGAAGGCAAAGAAAAAATTGTATAGAAATGTGAGAACTGTGACGCCGAGAGGGAACCGTGGAGATATCGATGATTCTTCTACTTGCAGCTTTGCGCAACCCTGTATCTAAATTCTTCACTCCGAGGAAAATTCAATTTTAAGTCCCATGTTCCTACATTTCTGCTTTAATGAATTGGCCATGTTTCTTTTGATGAAAAATATTTTTTTAACAAATATCTGTTCTTGTGTCAGACCCAAGAAAAACAAGATATACAACTTGGAAAATCGGTATTACTTATGGATACTCCTAATACAATATTGTAATTTAATGTTTAATATTAGAAATACTGAATTGTCAAAGTAAATAGATTTAATTCTATCATATAAACTTCAAAAAAGCATTTATTATAATTTCCATTCTACAGGAGTACGCATATATTAATCTATTAGTTCATAAAATTAATCTATTTAATAAATTCTTATAGAAGTACTTTTACGACTTTGAGAATTATAAAACCATAAATCTGAGATATTCGTTGGTAATTCTCTAATGTTAAAACAATGTGCGTATTTGGGTTCCTTTGAACTCAAAACACGAGTAACCTCGAGGCACGCATTCCTGCCGAAATAGGTTTAGTTCAGTGTCAGTGTGGGCGTTTCTCCGAGAGTAAGTCAGCTTTCGGAGAGATTTGGAATATTTTGTTATCATTGGGAATATAGGACATTACTGTGAACACAATTACTGCGAATACAGAGTCATTCGGAAATTAATGTTCTTGTACAATTAAGCATCATGAGTTCTTTGGTATCTCTCTGCATCATTTGATGGTTGATGTTATAGTTCAATTAAGAATTACGGTTACCTTATTATTCTACTGTCAGTTCGAGGATAATGTGTTTGTACAATTAAATATTATCCTGCCGTGTCGTTTGAGTGTTTCTATTTAACTACAATTAAACTGCAGTTTCTAAACGAATTACTACATCAACGTTTTGATATTTTCATTGAAATTAAATTAGAAAATAACCTCGCATTTTAAAAACACTACGTAGGTTTTGGCAGCTGTTATTAAGAGCACAAGTTTGCATATATAGGAAGGAAATTTCTGAATCCATTTTCCAGAGATCCAAATTAATGAATTGGTGAATCTAAAATGTTATATTGTATCCGAGAATTTTACCCATTTTTGCTTTGCTTTATTGCTTTTAAGGGAAAAAATTATGCCTCATCTACGATATTACATTTTTAAGAAATGCACCTTGCAACACGAACAGAAGGAACTCAAACGTATTACAGAATCTATAAGATGAAAATGAAGGAATTTTCACCTTGAAGAACGTACGGAACGTTTATCTGCCGTTCCAGTCGACCTTCGTAATTTTACGAAGTTCGACACGAATCTAGTACCATTTCCTGTAGGATGGTTAGCAATTTTGGAGAATATACAGGATGTCCCAGATTTTAACCATTTCTATGCGCTGTATATTCCCAGAGTAAAACGGCAACCAATACTCAATTCACCTGTACAATTTGAAAAGAAAGAAAAAGGAAACATGGCTGTTGTAAGCTGTGAAAGATCTGTATAGTCCTGTTTTGATAACCCTGTGTCATAGTTCAAAGCTTTCAAGCCACGGATCCATAAATCTCGGAAGCGGAACGCCTAAAACTTCGTCGCGAATCCACAAGAAGGCCTCTATTAAAAACGCTTCAACATCTCCCCGTCAATTCATTTCAACTTGCCGTGCATACACGCAGCTGCTCGAGAGAAACGTCAAAATCGATAGGGAGCCT
Organism: Halictus ligatus; assembly: GCA_028454255.1. Lineage (NCBI taxonomy): Eukaryota > Metazoa > Arthropoda > Insecta > Hymenoptera > Halictidae > Halictus > Halictus ligatus. The sequence goes on from CM052137.1 coordinate 12,202,744, forward strand.
CCGTTCGCCTCGCAGGCCGATGGCATTCAGGCATCAGGCGCGGGTGGGTCGCCATAGTCATACAAGTATCACGCGACCCCTGCACGAATGTAAGACGCGCCACGAGTGCTCCGAAGTAATGAGAAAAACGCTAAAACGAGCCCCGGATTTACCCTATCCACTGTCTTCCTTGGCGAATTAAAAAAAAAACATTCACATAGCAAATACGGCACATTATACTGACGATGAGTGAAAATACTTCAGTGACTCCAAGCCGTAAACCATGGTTTAAATGAAGAAACAAAGAAAATTACGATCTCCATATCGATCTGTGTTTCTATGTTATTTATGCAAAAATTTCTGCCTAACAGTCGCAATGCAAGCAGCTAAATTGAATGCATCATTTTTCTGCGACGTTCATTTCGATGGCGGCGCAATAAGTGAGCCGTTTATTTTGAAAGTGGCCTAACTCCGTTTTTTAGTTTTTTCCGGTTATCATGGTTACGTGTACAACTTTATGTTATTTATCAGTAAAGCATTTCAGGTTGCTTATAATCCGAGCAAATACGATAATTCTTGACACATAAGTTTTCAGAGTTAGTTTAATAATCGAACCGTGTAGTTTGAAAGTGGCCTAACTCCATTTATACTTAAATAATCAAGATAATATATTTACTATTGATAATGTCGGAAAGTAGTGATGAAAGTAATATTAATTAATTAGTATTTACAATTTAACCTCCGTTTTTTGGACAGTTGCGTTAGTTGAATAACCAGTACGTTTAATTAATATAAAACTTTAAAAATTTAATATTAAATTTTAGAAATTATTTCACCCATGGGGAAGAACAGAACAAGACTATTATTTAGTTCAGAAAAAATCGAAAAAGAAACCGAATTATAGAACAATATTCGTCTTCAGAGGATGAAGATATGAATAACAATAGAGAAAAAATTTATGAATCACACATCCAAAAAGTGCGAAAGATTAAACTCAAACCAGAAATATTGTACCGGAAAAAATTTTCGAAAACAAAGATTGCCGTTGCCGTTATGTAGTTAATTGAATCGCATATATTATGTTCCTGAAGTGTTTTAAGGATATGTAAAATAAATTCAGTATTGTTTTTTTTTCAATTTGAAGCATCTTGAATTATATTGAATGGACTTGGGCACCTTCAAATTTTATAATGAATCTGGTTGTTAATTTTGAAAGTGGCCTAACTCCATTCTTGATAAGAAAACGCATATTATTCACTTAATAATTGCCACTATTTTAATAGGAACTATAAATTTAACACCCTTAGATACACTTAAGCAGTACGACTCATTAATATCCTATACGTATATTTTTAAATTCATTGAAACGCAAACCCTTAAATATCTCGATTTTAAGATAAATGGACTTAGGCCACTTTCAAAGTAAACGGCTCAAGTATGGATTCTTACGTATTATTTCATACTTTATTACCGCTTGAATTGCCGAGCACTGACACCAGATTTACAGGACCCGTCAAACTAACGGATTCCATTTTTTTTTTATTAAGGGCAGCTTTTCATGTAACAACAGTGAAAACAATAACTATTGGATATATGGAACTAGAATTATTCCATACATTTATTTCTTTGAGTATATATTATGATAAAAATCACTGGAAATCTAAATAAGTACATCTTGTTCTTTCCATTAAAGAGAATATACAATAATAGTCACTTTTAGTGCTCTGCAAACTTAGTATTAAATGTAGTTGACATACGTTGCTTTATAATAAGATCGAATTCATTCTGATTTCCTACGATTTTTATTAGAATACATACTCGATTAAGGAAGCAAAAGGATTAAGTAAATGAAATAAAAGTGAGGAAATAAAACGTTAATAAAAAAAATTAGCATCCTGTTTCTATATGTCCATGTTGCCTAATAGCATCCAGAACAAATATTACGAAAAGAATTTTTGGGACAACTTAATGCAATAGAAGAAGCAAAGAGCTCCAAAGCGGAGAATAGAAACAAATCACACAAAAATAATCCTCGGGCCTGCAGAAAAATGTTCGCGCGGGTCACGGCAGAGTTGTCCGCAAAAGACACGCAAATCGGTCGCGCAATTCGTCCCAGATAGAATCGGGGGTCGTCCTTATAAATCGCGAAATGACGCGTGAATCGTGTTTCGCCTATGCGGCTCACGTCCCTACGGTCGACCCTTCGCGCTTCGGCCCGTGCCTCGGCCCGAGCCCGCCCGCGACTTCCCTTTTACGTGGATGCCCATACAAAGTAATGGTGGCGAACACGACGAGCATCCGCGCCGCTATTTCAAGAACGATGGGGATGGAACGACGACGAAAAAGAACATTGTCCCCCCCTGCAAACCCGTCCACAGTGCACCGAATTGGCATTCCAGATTCTAGAGAAGAATCTCGTACAATAGACAAACCGATACATATATGTCTCCCCTTGCGCATCTTCTGAGTTGCTTACTCATTCGCTGAGAAACCTTGATGGTTATTGTGGACTGCGGAACACACAGTTTCATCTAAATGGGTTGACGCATAAACAGTATTTCGTAAAGATACATCGCTCGGAGGACGAGTCCACTTTTCAATAAAAATGTACTCGACGAGGTTTTACATTACCTTAAACGAAAAAAAAACATTATTTTTTCCTTTTCGAGTGACTTTTTCATGTAGACTTTCACGAAATCGTATGACCTTGAAGATCAGTTTTGGCATACGCTTTCATATCATACCAAAAATACATAGCATTCCATTGAAAGAGTTGAAGGTCACCTTCATTTCTAAAAACATAATGCAGATAAACAAAATTACTGACACCATTGCATTGCTTGCAAAAAACAGTATAGCAGTCTCTTTCATTGTTTCTTTTTTTCCGGTTAAAAATACCGGTTAGTATTCTCACGAACACCCGGTATATCTTACTTAGATTTACAGAAAGCATGTTTCAAATTTTCGTTATAGGCGCAGATAAAAATGATAAAAATCATGGCGTTTACTTTCTTTCTTCGCAACTTCGGCCGATAGCGATATTTTCATAAAAGTTTTTCGCGCAAAATAATTCAAGTCGTTTCGAATATTTTTGAACCTCTGTATAGATGTATGTCTCAGAAACGGTCTATGTAACATATAAATATTTAATGATTTTTTAAGTAGCCTACGTAAGAGATTTATTTCTCTTGTCAATCAATTTTATAAGTCGATAACAATAAAACTGTATTTATAAACTCTTGCAGTATTTTCACTTCGTCTCGAAAATCTGCTAATATTTTGTCGTAAATTCAGAAAACTCGCAGTTCAATTACGAGGGTTAAAGGAAGGCAGATCAGACTTTCGGAGTCAAAGGTGAAGGCTTACGAATTCCATAAAAATCCGAACGTACAACGTAAACCATCCAACATTGCCAACCATTGGACCCATTTGATGTTGAAGATTCGCGAGCGTCCACAGTGTCTTCGCTCGCTGCGGTTTCATCCTTTCTAATAGTTACACCCTTCGCCGGCTTTCATCTCTGGGTCGTTTAACGTTCGTTTCTTACTGAAAGGAAAAGACTCTCTTTCACATGCACGGGATTCTTCACGTGGTCGCGTACCGCCTCACCATTTCGCATAAGTAAAGGAAAGGAGAAGAGGGAAGAGGACGGAATGGAGGAGGACGGCGAAGAAGGTTAGAGGGTCGAGACAAAGTTGATGAAAGAGGAGCCAAGTAATTCCGGGACCCATAGTCGGCCTACGCGATCGCTGCCCTCTTTTCTACTTTCCCTTTTGGCTATAGCGAAACCACCCGCTCGCCCGACTCGTCCCTCACGCCAAAGGAAACTTCCTTATTCGTTTCATTTGCTTCTTATCGTACATTCCGCCCGGGGAGAATGCTCCGGCGTAGCCATTCTCGGGAATGTCAATTACGACGCTTCCCCGGCTGATAGCTTGCAGCGTGAAAAGTAATATCCAGGACAATTTTGTCGTTCTCGGGAACATTACCGGAATTTTCATATAGTATCCATGCTCGGTCCTCTATCCCTCTGGACCGCTGATACCATCGTTACACGATTCCCGACGATGTTTCCGAAAAAAAGGAACATCGCCGAGTGGTAAGCGCCGTCGCAATCTGCTGCCTTCCTCTAAATGCGCGTTCCTCCCTGTTACAGCACCGCTATGAATAGAGTTGCATTTTCTAGGATAGAACCGTATCTGCGGTAACGACCGAAACCCTGGGCTTCTCTATTAATGAACAGGAGGTGTTCTATTAAGGTTTAACGAAACTTACCGGCACCGGAATCGCGATAGTTGTTCGGAGACGGGGCCAAAAATGCGTGCAATTTCTCTAGGCAGATTTAATCGATAGGCTCGTTAGGCACAGAGTTTACTGGAAAATTTCCGATCTATACGAAAGCTCTTCAAAACGGTCTCTTCAACACTGTACTACTTGCACGTTTTAATTATTATGTTTCAATAATAAGTATGATCGATATAGACGCACAGTGATTGGTATCCCCCCAACAATAATTGGGCCCTCACCCTATTTCCAGCTAAAGGAAATGTCACCAGCAAGGAACAGAAGAGAAGATAGTAATTTACAGTAATTGAAATTTTCTATCGGTAACGTGCACAGATCTCGAAATATAACATTTGTTGCGTAACAACACGGCTAGGCACGTCACGTCAACGCATAAGAATTATGATAAACGTGTCAGAAATTTATGTACCTATACATACCGCTTTTGGGGTATGCATACGCGGCGTTATTCCGTAAAATGGTCTGCGGGCTACTTCGGTTTACGGAATGGGCTTGATTCAAACAGTTTCCGCATGAATGTAAATTCGCAAACGTAAAGCATGTCCAATAGGGTATAAACGATTTGGACTATGCCGTAATCGGATGTAGCGAGCGAGTTCAAATACAATGAATCGAGATCAGAAACCGACGTCTGACTTATAGGTCCTATGCGGAATGCCCGGACATCGCGGAAGCCATTACGAACTTGGGGGGGGGGGGCAATGCGCGCAAATAGAATCGAATAACAAAGCAAACTATTGTACGACGCACAGCGAAGATCGATTTAAAATCGAAAATGATCCTGGACATGATAAAAATCGAGAAAGACGATTTCGAGGAATAGTAAAATCTAATCCAAACTCGTTGAGCGGGCGCAGATCACCGAAGAATCACAGAAACTGCTCAAGAACCATGAAACAGATACAGATCACCTAAAGATTATAGGATTCAACACAGACTCGTGTAACGTTCACCGACTGGGGATCATAGAACCGACAAAATCATGGCGTGGGTATAGACCGCCTAAAGATTATAGGATCTACTGCAGACTCGTGAAACGGATGTAGACTACCTAGAGATCATAAACTGCACTCCAGAGCATTTAGAACTTACCCAGAAACGTACAGACTTTCTCAAGATTATAGAACCCACCCTAGGAATAGGGGACCGCCCAAATATTCTAGCACTCGCATTGCCGAACTGGGAACATTCAGAAAGCAAAGGACGTTGTTCGCGGAGAGTTTTAAATCGTAGAGATTTAGTTTGTTATGTTTAGAGTCCTAGGGGTGTCTTTACAGATTTCAGGGATGTACTAAGGAGCCCCAGAGGTATGATATTCAAACTAAACTGTATAACACTGAAATAGTCCGTATTGTAGGTAGGAAGTCTATGGAGGGTCATATTGTGCCAAGCAGTGTATTGTCTTATGCTAGAAGCGCTGACGGGAGACATCAGTCTGTCATAGTGACGCGTGGGGTCATGACTAAACTGCGAATTTCATACATCTCTCGCAAACACGATTGTCTAAAACTAACTACAGTAATGTCTCCACATATGTGAAAGAGATGTGCCCGGTATTTAAGTGCAGCTCTGTCTTGAGAAGCGGCACCAATGTTTGAGAATATGAAATATCTATTATTAAAATTAATTCGCAGGAGTCCGGGTGTTAAATAATTATTACCTTTTTGTATAAGTACCGTAGTACAATTATTTAAAAAACTCATATTATGTGTACACTTTCATTAATTTTTGTAATATTTAGAATACTTAAAATGTTTCAAATATTTTATAAAAAGTAAGCACACATAACAGTGAGACGTTCACGAAGCTGCTAAGGTATAACGTATACTAAACCTGGGAAATAGAAAGTTTCAGTAATCCATAAATCTCATCTTCGCGAAATAACTTGAAATCCTTTAAGAATCTTTCCGAAATAGATGGTACGTAAATATTCTCAATCTTATAATTATTAATATTTTAAACCTTGAATGTCTAACTGATAAAAAACTGAATTTACTTAAAATGTAATCTCTCATTCTGCCACTAAAACCACGTAATTTTTATTTCACGCTAGAAAATCTTACAATTAGACTTATATTGTATAATATTCTTAATCTTATAATTGTTAGGTGTACATGCTAATTCGTGGCTCCCGCAATTAAACAACTGCAGCTTTGTTTTCCATTCAAATTGTCTACTGGGTTCATCAGTTACCTGTAAAATCCTGTAGTTGTGTAGAAAATGATGGAGATTATTTTCAAGCCTCGAGTATATTTTGTATTGTTTACGAATGAACTAGCACATCTTAAACCTTGAATACGCAACTAATGTAAAGTAATCTCAGTGCAGATTAAAATTGGTTTAAATAAAAAGAGGATAGTAACTAATACAAAACTCCTGAAAAAGTGATCATTTATTTCAGAACTGAAATCTTATTGTTTTTATTGCAAATCTTGCTGGGAAATCTTATAATTAGACTTGTTATAAAATACACTGACGGCATGTTAGATACATTTCAATGATTCCTAGCAACATGCTACACTACCAAGACACCGGACTTGGGAATGATAAATGTTCGCGCGTTTTCAGCCTCTTTACTAGCAATTTGTTACCACGCTTATTGCTATGCCAGTGCACAGGTAACTAGTCTCTACATATGTCAACCAAGTCAGCTCCGCATTCCAGGTTCTTGCGGCACCGCAAAAATTCACCCATTTACCAGGGGGATACGAATATCTGCCCCTGTTCCTCTACACCCCACTGCTCTTAATCCACTGTTTCCCCGCAGTAATTCGGAGAATAAAAATATTTCACTTTCGGGGTAAACTGCTGCAGCTTCATTAGGAACGCCAGATTATTCTGTACACAACGTTTCCCAAGAAGAAACAATGTTGCATAAACGTTGGGTCATAAATATTGAGTAGTAACATAAATTCTTCACAATATTTTCTTTCCATATATCAAAGTAGAGAATTATAATAAACCATATGAAGTTTTTATTCAACCACAGTTATCTGCATTTGCTATGATTCACAACTAAATCGTTAAAATTACAACATACATTCTTTCACCTCTTGCAATAATATTAAATCACTATTTCTACATAAATCTCTATTGCTTCATCTCTATTTTTTTCTCTTTTACCAAATATTTTTCATCAAAATATATTTAATTGATAATTTTACATACAATTGCACCATTTTGTAAGTAACTGATGAACCCAGTCAAAAATTTAAATTCAAAACCAGGTTACAGTTGATTAATTGTGATAATCGAAAATTAATTTATACATCTAATAATCAGACGATTAAGAATACTTGATAGCAAGTCGAATTGGAAGATTTTTTAGTGAGATTTGCACTAATACTTGATAGCAAGTCGAATTGGAAGATTTTTTAGTGAGATTTGCAATAATTTTGTTGATTTTTTGGTTAAATTCTGTTTTCTATTAGTTACGTACTCAAAGTTGAAAATACGTTACCTCGGTCACCTTCGGAATGTCTTATCATTTTGTCTCATAATGTACTTAGTAAGTATGTAAAACTTTGTCAGTCGCCCTACCATGTTTAATGCGTAGCAGTCAGCAACTGATAGAAAGTTTAGCATCGTCTCGGAAAAGTTTGGGAGCTTCCGAAAGTGTGGAATGTAATTTAGCGAGAATTGTCGCTACGCGTGTTGACAACAAAAGTAATAGACTGTGAAGGTTCATGAAATTCCTGCTTTCTGAAAGTTGCTTTTCGACTACGAGGTGTAAATAGATACACAGTAGTAAGGGAGACCGTCGCGCCGTGGAAAGTAACAATTACACTTTGGACTACGAATACACAAGAACTATTACATTCAGGCAAATATAGGTTGAAAGTCGTGGAAAAACTGTAATTTTCAGTTACCAAAGTGGTACCCAGTGGCAGCTACTTTTTCAAAATAATATAAGATCGACTACAAATCTAAACAAGAATTTTTGTAGAATATTGTGGAATATACAACTTTTATTATACATATTTAAAATCTGTGCATCAAACTTTATCTTTCTCTTTATAAATTATAAACACTAATTAATATAAATCCAATATTATTATTATGTACGGTATGTACTTCCAGGAACACCATTAATCATACACAGAAAAAATTTAATTTTCTTGAAACTAATCGCTTTACGCTTTCTTTTTTACACACTAGTTCACTGCACGAAAACTGTATGACAAATGAACACGATATTTGTATATCGTGTATATATATACATGGTAAAACCTTTTTACCGTGGTTTTTCCATAGAGTCATTCAACTATCTTGTAAAACAAGGGCCATACGCATAACGGAAAATTCACTGTTGGCTTTCCGACCACTGTGGAACGCAAGCAAAAATTATAACTATAAACTAAGGTAAACAGGAGTGTTTTATCAAAGTTCGAAATAGCTGGAAATTGGGATTCCCGTTCGATAATGCGCAGGCGCAGGTTGTCGATATTTATTTAATCTCTTTACACAAGCTGTGTTGACTAGTTCAATCTGTGTTTGCGAGCTTCATCCAGTGCATAATTTTAAATACCCATCAGAAATTAGCATAAAGAATTTATATTGCGCTTAACGAAATGAAAGAAAATCGAGAACAATCCTGCGTTCGTAAAAACAGTCAACGATCCAATTCGTTGTATCATATTACAAGCGGATGTTTATGCATTTATAGCTTGCACAAATTTTCAAAATTGAAAATAGTTATTTTCACTGTGATCTTACCACTGACCAAGTAGATACAAAGTGTAGTTACAATTTATTATAATAACATTCAATGTAATATTGTTGTATTTTCACTGTATTATTACCACTGACAAAGCAAATAAAACTTTATTTATTTATAGTTGCTCTGAGCATATCTGTACCGATTAAAAGTTGTAGAAACGACCGGCAGTGTGGTTACAATTATTTAACGCTATAGCTTCAGCTAATTACAGGTTATATAATATATTTATAGCGTAATGAATAAGCATATATACAAAAGAATATTTCATTTACAGAAAAATTGTCAATACCTACTACTTACAACATTAATACAAATTGATAGCATTAATTTTTTATAAAATTGACGTTGTTTATAGACATAATTACAAGGTCAAAATATAGGAGAACCTCCATTACATGAACTAATTGGGGAACAAAATTGTTGGCATAAGAAAATTTTCACCCCACAGAACAAACATAATACAATATACCATAAGGCACTAGAATATAGTATAATATAGTTGAATATAATTTAATATGTATATCGAGACATTACTGTATGTATAAAAACGTACTTACAACATATAACAAAAATTAATATACAAACGTACATACAACTTATTCTACCGTTCCCTGAAAGAAGTCAATTATATTAGGAGAATGATCCACATTGGATGATGACATCTCCTAATATAATTGACTTCTTTCATGGAACGGTAGAATAAGTTGTATGTACGTTTGTATATTAATTATTGTTGACCGGTGGTGGTCCAATTGGATACTTACTTATAAGTTACGAGAGGTTTATTTAAAGGTTATTCAAAGATATGCTAGCCTTTGTCACGGAATGCGCTAGTATAAGTGTAATCCTGACACTGTTGTTTAGCATTCGCAGAACCGCCCTAGAAGTTGCTCGAGCCACGGTCGATTAATCGAGGCAATAAGGTTTCTCGAATGCTTCAAAGGTGGGTTTCGCAGGGCAAAAATTACTCAGGGCCCGCCGGGGGACAATTTAAAACGAGTCGAGCCGAAAAAGGAAGTTTGTTCCGGAATTCGATTTCACTGACTCACCTTATTCCATCCCCGTTATCCCCGCAGCCTCTCGCCTCGTCTTGCCTCATCCTGCCTCGCCCAGGCTCTGTGTTATTTTCACGAACAACAAACGTGGCTTCGGCACCGAAGACGAATGCCCGGAAAATGGAGGAACAGGAAATAGAAGGAGCCAAAAACAACGATCGGCTAAATCTTCTGTACTCTCTCGATCGATGGCAGTTCCTTCGAACGAAATTTCCTTCGCCGATTCCGCGCGATGATTTGCCGGAACCGTTGGTCACGAACGGCTCTCGGCAGAACAAGTCGAGCAGAAAGCCAGCAAAAGTCTTTAACCCTGGGCGCGGGACGGGATTTAATTCTCTTCCCCGGGAGATCCGGCATAGAGGAAGAGATCGAGAGACAGATTCTTTATTATTTAAACATCAGCGACAGGGGCCGCTCACGGACATCTTGAGAAGTTTCTTCGGGCGGAAGGTTAAACGGGGATAAATAAAAGTTCGCGGAGACGGTTTGGATCAAATAATTATACGAGGTCCGCGAAAAAAAAATTAACTGGGCAGTGTAACGAGGGAAACGACTCGTAGCCGACCCCGGCAAGAGGTAATTACAGCGAGTGCTTCTTTTATTTTGTGGACGGTTTGCGCGGTAAGTTGGCATAGTGCTTTGTGGGGAACGGCACCGATTGGACAAGTACTGAAATATTGTCATAGTGTGATGTTTTGCTTGGTAGATATTCTACGCCCTCTAGAAGGACAATTTTTCATTTACTCGTTTCCATTGGGAAATAAATTTTAGTGCGACTGTCTCGCTCGATTGTCATGATTAGACTGTGGATGTTTATGCATTTCTGAAGAAAATGGCTAAGTAAATAGTAGAAAATGGCTAATATAAAATAGTAGAAGATTATAAAAATCTAAGAACGTTGTTAGATTATCTCAAATAAATTATTTTTATTTTTATCGAACCCCTTCTTTTCACAATCGGTGTAGAATATTTTTATTTTGCATAAAGATCCGCAGTCTAGTTATAATCGACGAGAACTTGACGGTTTGGCGTTTTAGACATTGTATGGTTGATGTACGAGACAAAGTTGTGCAACAGATGTACACCGGTGAATGATAATTAAATAAACTTATCATAGAACCATTGAACCACCTCAAAATACAAATTATTTCACGCGATAACAATACTTGTCTTCAATATGTGCAATGTCGTTCGAACAATTGCTAAACAAATTAATGTACTGACGAATAGGTTATGAAAGAAGCAGGATCTCTTTCGCGAAATATTTGTGAACTTACAGTGGAATTACTGTATAAATTTCAACACGAATCCTTCTTTCGTCTGATACGAATCAGGTTCGTTCACTGGACACCCTACCTCCCTTAAATTAAAAGTTAGGGAGGGGTGAACGTAACGTAATTGATCATTGACTCTAGTAATGTAAATTCAGTCGCAAGTCAAAATATTGATCCCGATGTTTTTAAAGAGAACGTGCAGCAGCGTCAGTGACACTTCTGTCGACTTTTTGGAGTCGCCTGGAAGGAGAGGACACCGGAAGTAGAATAAATAAACGAGAACGGATGACAGGGAGAAATGAGAAGGGATTGCGACACCTGCAAGTGTCCGTCGCAGCGATGGTTCCTGACGTAATTTTAGTGCTGAATCAGCAACTACTGGGAGCGAGCGATTCGTGAAGTGGAAAGTCCATTAACCGACATCCTGTTGGCCCCCTTTTTTCTCTCATCGCCTTCTCCACCATCTACAACCTCCATTACGATAATACAGAGTCCTTGTACTTCGGCCTAGCGGCGGAAAAGATTAGCTGTGACCCGTGGATAATATCACGATAGAACGAATCCAGTGAACGGTTTCACGCCGAGACACTATCGAACCCTGCTAATATTGGAGATACTGAAAACTCTTCGGCCAACAGTTCCCACCTAACATTTCTATTCTAGTTTCCTTATTTTTGCACTGCGGATTTTATTAAAATTTTTCAGGTAAATCGAATATTGTGAAAAGATTTGAAGAATTTGATAACATTGTCACACTATTTTCAACCTCTTAGAATTATCAAAACAAGAAAATTCATTTCTATATAATTTTTGTTTCTGTTGAAAATTGACTTCGAAAATTTTCATTTCGCAGAAAGATCAGCAGTCTACTTATTACTATTCCGTTAAACGGATCTTTTATAGGTTAGCGGTATTTTTAAGCTTTTTTAGAAATTATTCATAAAAATTTAGCGAAAACTATAAACACAAGCTTCGTTGCAATGTATTTACTTGTATTCGAAAAGAATTACAAAAGGATAATTAAAATTTCCTTAATTGAAAAGTAATTAAATTTGGCTGCAGTCATATGACCCGCTTTCATATGATATCCAAAAATATACGGCGATCTATTTAAGAAATTGTGGGTCACCTTCATTTCGAAAAAAAAATAGAATATTCGGAAAAAAATTATACATAGATTACATACATACATACATTATTTTTCTTCTTTCATTTCGTTTTCTAATATTTATTATTTGCAAGACAAACGATGGCTAGTCATAGCGTGATCAAAATCAAATTTAAATCATCTTGTTATCCTATTACTCTGAATATACATTAATAAATTTTCACTAAAATATAAATATTTTCCTTTCTATACTTGATATAAAAATGTTGAGTCCACACTTTCTCTTCCCAAGAGGTAAACTTGAAATACTTCCGGACCGTTAAGGGTCAATAAATTAAACATTAGAAAGTTAAGAGATATATACTGGCAAAAATAATCTTTAAATCTGTCCAAACAATCCCATCACGTGGCTGATATAGTATCGTAGAATGTTGAATCAACCAAAATTGGATGCAAAAAACAGCTTATTCAAGATTAGTGTTTCGAAAACGAATGTGCTTGTTTCAAAGAATGGAACCGAATGCGAACGCACCAAATATGAGTTATGGAACCACTCACGATCGACGGGAAGATTCATTGAATCCACAGTGCGGTAGACAAACAAAGTCTCGCACGAGGGCGATTAAATGCGCCTGACATGTCAAGACAGTGAGTAACTTGTCTCCATTAGTCGAGGCTGCGAACCAGACACGTATCGATCGTTCGCGCACGAAGGACTGATGACATAGATCCCTTACGATTCGTCTGAGCTGTTCCGAGGGCGGATTCAAGGACAGATATCTGTAACATTTAATTTTCGACTGTTGAATAGAGGACGGGCTGCTAGAAAGTTCAGCTTCCGCGTCGTCGATTTTGCGTCTTACAGGGGATCACAGGATTTTGTACACACATTTATGAGTATTTGTATGAATTATTTTTTGTAAGTAAAAACTATCAAAATCATATGGAATCGAATTCAAACAAATCGTTCTGCACACACGTTAAAGAACACTTGGATATTTGAAGAAAATTGAGAAAAATTGATTTGTTTAAAGTTCTTCTGTAAGAGTGAAGAGTCGGCACACAAAGTGTTAATCAAAACATCAAATAGAACGAAAAGTCGAACGAAAAAGGCTCGATACGGAACGTGTTAAGACGTCCGTTTCTTTGAAATGTTCATTCGAATTCCTTCGATCCGATTGTCACGTTGAAAATTGGTGCTCTACAATTTACCTACAAATTCCAGATGTATTATGAAATTTGACACTGCTCTTTGCGAACGGTCGTGTAGTCAGCGGGCTAAACTGATCGCGGCCCATTCCGAAACTCTGGCGAAATTATGCGGGGCCATTATTATGCTAATTTCATTATGCACCCCTTTAACAATCTCGATCTATAAAACCTCGAACGATCAACGAAAGCGAATTCATTCGAATTTCCCCCTGGATGGCCAGATGCTTTCGGCCGCTTTCACCGAGTTTGCGAGAGCTTTTTGCCCGAGCATAGCGCGCGCCGTCGTCGTCATCGGCCCGCAGTAAAATCGCCTGTTAACTTTAATCGAGTTTAGAGTTATCTGCCGCGTCGCACGTACGTGAATTATTCGTGGCAGCCGCGCGTGACCATTCATTACTTGATAACCGTATTTCGGTTCTTAACCCGGTCCCGATTGGTCCGGGATTTTAAACAACTAGGTAATTTGGGAGAAGATGTCTGGGGTTTTTTTATTAGTGGAAACACTTTTTCAAAAATCATTAACTAACCTTCGCATTAGCTGTCTTTCGCTTCAAAACTTTCCACAACATCCACAATCGAATAAAACAGTAGATTGCAGTTCAACCATATTATCACGTCGACTGCCAAGTCACCCATATGTGGATGGCGGAATTATTTGTACAGGTTTTAAAATGAATTTTTACGTTAATATATGCATTGTACCAAATTTTATTACTCCATATCATACATTTAATTTTTTCAATTTTTATTTCATTCAATAACCCACTTTGATCTTAAGAAAATTTTTGAGGTTTCTAGTTTAGTAGTCAAAGTGTTAAACGAATATTTCCAATCATATTCCCATATATACCGGTGATTGCGAAAGTAGTCTAAATAAAAATTCTAAACGAACTAATCTTTGCTTCTTATGTACTACATCGATTGACTTTACTATGTATAGCTGTACGTAAAAAATTATATCTTCTATAATACTGTATATTATCATGGTAAAATATATTTTTATCAAATCAGACAAAATGAAGACATGACTTAGTTTGCTTCCATAATCGCCAGCGCATTATGTAACTTTACTGACTTACGTAGAACAGTTCAGAAATCTGACATACTATATAATTATGGTGTTGTTGACGAATACAATGTAAATCAGCAGAATAAGTATTGGTGTAAATGTCAGTCGTCAATGTTGAATGTCTCAGTATTTCACTCTTGACTTTGCCTAAAATGTACACCTAATATGGCACTAGAGAGATTTGAAGCAATAGATGCAGAGAAAAAGGATTACGAAAATGGTTTATTTTCTGTGTGCCAAAAAGTTGCCCATTCCCCTTAACGCAAAGAAAGAATTCAACCCTAGTTCTTCCTGATGCGAAGACGATCAGGATAGTCAATCGATTAGCACGTTGAAATCATTAGCAGCATCAGGCGGCAGTGCCGCGTGTGTTCTAATCTTGTCAGAAACTTGCCAGGCTGTTGCCAATAATTCAGGGATCAAAGTCTTAAGGAACCGAACTCTACCTAAAACGATAATCACTCTCCGTTTCCTCAAACAATGCATAATCCCGGGGGCATCGTCGCGCTTATTCTCGTCTCCTGGTGATAATCCAGTGTAACAATATCGAGATTCTTTTGCGGACGGGACAGAGGAGAGGGCAAGAATGCCCGCAGTCCTGTGGGCTCGATAAATATTCATAGCACGTGGCGAACGGTTGACGGACCGCGCAAAATGACATGGGCAAACTTCGAGGACAGTCCTTTGACGGTAATCACGCTGGTGATAGCGGGTCACTTAGCCCACCCCCCACCCCCTCCCTCCGAACTACCGAAAACTGATCAAACCGTGACGGGACCAGGGCTCTGGTCCTGTCTTTGCTCTTGTCCGCCGATTTTACCGTGACAAAAGCACTGACAACGTCGGCCGCTGTCAAAGGCGGTCCTCGACTAATATTACACGAGCGATGCCCGAAGATACATTTCTGGGTTACTGGCTGGCGTCCAGTTTAAAATGCGAGAAGCCGACCTTCTGCTCCCGGTAATCAGAGACAAGAATTCTGCGGTATTTGATCGGAAGAGAAAAATGAGAGGAAATTAGATCATTGGAGGAGCGCTGGCAGGGGGACGGGATTGAATGTGGGTCGCCAGGAATTGAATTTTCTTTTTTTTTTCGGCTGACTTGTCAACATCCGCGTTCGAAGATGATTCTAATAATTACAGTAACGAGCAAAACTGAGTCTACACTATTTGAAGCAACATAACTTTTTAAAAATCAGATCAAATGACTTGAATGTTATTGAGAAGTTAGAAGGATTAGTTTATTAGACGAGGTGTAAAAAATTAAAAAAAAATTTGAATTGCTCGGAATCGCAAAAGAAATAGTAAAAGTTGGTTTTTTCAGCATTTTTATTTCAGAAAATAAAAACGGAAAAAAGGCCAGTGGAAAAATTGTCATTTTTCACGATTTTCGACTTAAAATCGCACTTTCAATCATTTATAACTCGTAAACGAATTAACCAATATCGATGAAATTGTCCGCATGGATATAATTTATTCAAGCGGATGAAACTCATTTTTTAAATTTTCAATACAGGCTCAAATAAAGAAGCTAAAAAAGTCAACTTTTACTATTTCTTTTGCGATTCCGACCAATTCAAACTTTTTTCAAAAATTTTTTACACCTCGTCTAATAAACTAATCCTTCTAACTTCTCAATAACATTCAAGTCATTTGATCTGATTTTTAAAAAGTTATGTTGCTTCAAATAGTGTAGACTCAGTTTTGCTCGTTACTTTATGTAGTGTTTTCGATGTGCCGTTCTTATTTATTTAGAAAGACGCGTTAATAACTGGGCCATTAGAGACCATATTGGTTTATATGAACTGAATTGATTATGAAGGGAGATTATGTACGTATAATATGTATTATTTTCATTACAGAAGGAAAGAAATTCTGTTTAGCTGTGTGTTACAATTGTTGAAATCAATTTTTATTAGGACGAGAAAGAAAGCGTTTTTCTTTCGAACATTTGCCACTGAAGAACTGGCCATATTTTATTTGTAACAAAGAGGATGATTGTCTGCTATAGCATTACTTGCCTCTATTTATGGTATTATTTTTATAATATTGCAGCCTTTTGACGTTTCCAGTACGTGACGTGTACTGGTGATCCATAATTAAAATTTGTGATAATTATAGACTGTAATACTCAGGGATGCAGCGCGTTAACGACTATGAGTGTAATTACGAAAAACGTCGGTAACTCGAACAGCGAACGAAATTTTTACACTGGTTATCGATAAAAGCACGGCAGACCGGTTAATTGGTCTTCCAAATCGCTTCGATAGCGTTGACTCGGCAATTTACACCCGGAATATTAGAGGACTAATAGCTGCGTAGACGGTTGTACGTACATAGTTCAGACAACCGTATATGCTACCGCACTAACGTATTACATTTTAATCCGGTATTACGGCGCAGGCTGTACATCATAATCTCGGATCCAGCAGCCAAGGCTAAATGTATTGCACGTGTAGCGGTGACTTCGTGGCTCGTCGGCTAA
Source organism: Halictus ligatus (assembly GCA_028454255.1). Taxonomy (NCBI): domain Eukaryota; kingdom Metazoa; phylum Arthropoda; class Insecta; order Hymenoptera; family Halictidae; genus Halictus; species Halictus ligatus. The sequence goes on from CM052137.1 coordinate 12,219,950, forward strand.
CGTACCCCCCTAACTGGAACTAACTGTCGCGCTGGCCAAGGCTGTCGCAACGCCTCGCTGCCACCGTTTTGGTCAAGCCAGATCGAACTTTAAATTTATGCCCGTACGCGATCTCGAATTACTGTTGCTCCACTAACTAGTTCCACCGGTTTACGAAGTAACAAGCCCTATTGAAAATTTCATGACCTTGTTCCGCGCGCTAAGCCACATATTGCTCGATCCTCTACTAAACCAACCCCGCCTGCTACACTCCATTTTTCATTCCAATGAACGCTTATTATAATTGGGCTGCCGCGGATCTGTACGTAAATTATTTACACGATAGAACAGCAGTTCTGAATTCTTGTAAAGTCTTTATGAGGTTTCACTTTACAAGCTTTCATTTTTGTTATAAATGAATAAGTTCACACGTTTATTTATACATTTTTTAAAGAGATAGCAACTGCTTAAAACGAGCACGGGTAGAATATTTTTAAATTCTTTTACACGAAGATACAGGAGTTTAAAGAACGATAATTTTCTTGTTACAATTGATTGTTTCTGTATGAACAGTTAAGTTATTGTGCAAAATTGTCTGCCACGAGTCTGATCAATGCAATTCCGAGTTGATAGGATGTAAAAAACTCCGTACACGTCGAAGACCTGCAAAAGCTTCGTTTCCACCTGCTTCGATTTATTTGGTCGACGGTTGTACACACGTTGAATCAATATAACGCGCGAATAGATGGAGAAGTAGACAAATAGGACGGAAATACGGGAACAGAATGTAGTAAACGATGATTCTAAGCACGAAGGACTATTTGTCAATCAGTCTAACCATCGATAGCGACCACCACCGGTGGAAAGCTCTCCGATTGATCCGTTTCATTTTTTGTCTGAATTGTTTTCTGTATCTCTCCCTTGTTCCTCGTTCCCGCGCTGGCAATGTGTTCTCAATAAAAAGACGTCTATTGGACGATTCAGAGACTACGGTGCACATACACGCACGGAAAAGCAATATTGGTGTATTGCGCCAAGCTGAAAAATAGCCAGAGTCGTATGTAATAAATCACAGTGCGCTTATTTATTCGAACTTCCGTGTAAATCTGTTCTCCCTTCATTCTCTTGTTTTAGGTTGCGTTAAAATATTGCTTTATCGCACGCGTCTCGCTGTATATATATATTTTTAGTTATTATAATTTGCTTTCTGAAGGGACAATCCTGAGATACTGATCGTCATGACCTACACCAATTACTTTACGCTAATAACTAAAGTGCGAATTTTTATTCGCTTTCAACAAACATGAATTGGTGAAATGCGAAACTGTACAGATAACACAAGAATTTAGGATTATTGTTACATTAGTTTGGATGCATTCAAATTATTAAGAGAAGTACTACATCTTTGTTTAAATTTTTCTATATCGATAAATAGGCTGTTATGGTTAAAGACGATTAAAACATACTTTCCAAACTCTATTAATAATAAAAGGTTCAGATACATTCTAGCAACATTTTCATTTCTTCGACTCTCCTAACACTCTCATTAAATCGAATCATTTCCGTGATTCCAATTTTTATAGAGAGAATCTGTATTCGTATAAACATCCACAGGCTGCTCCAATTGTATGCGTTTTATAATTTATAATTGTTTCTGAATGAACACAGCGTATATTTATTAATACTAAGACTAGAACTACGGGACCAATTAAAAGGAATTTTCTAACTAAGACTCTTTAATATACGGTTATTAAAATTGTAAAGACGTATTTGCTGTAAATTGTAAATTGCTATAAAAATTGCTCAAAATCTGAATAAAGTCATCCTTGTCATTTTCATAAAGTAATATGAAGTAGTCACTTTTAATATTCCAGAAATCTAGAGTTTTAATGTTTGACATTATTATTTGCGGTTATCCCACGATGTTTTCTAGTTCCGCAAGCATCGCGCGGACTATTTGAACGCCTGTTGGCACTTGAACGGCAAATTTCGATTTCCTTTTGTAGGCCACGTGCGATTTATCCGAAACATCCCCGAAGTGATAGCACGTGAGATCAGGAACGTAGGACGACACGACGGCAGCACCTTCTTCCTTCGGTAACATCTCGTTGATCCTCTCATGAATGTTTGGGTAGAATTTCGTGTGTCCTTTCTCGTGGGAAGGGCACACATACGACCATGGCAGGTGGCGATGCAAAGTTGCCCAATTCGTGCGACTGAATGGCGCATGAAATGCGCTCAAGAGCATTCTACGCCATCCTCTTGTCATTAGTATGTTTGACACTTCCAATTCGCCTACAATACAAACATTAACTCCATTATTGTCTATATTATTCTATATTAAGTCTATATTAAGCACTATCTCTAGCTTTAAATTTAGATTGCATTCGTTTCATTTACCGGGGGCCTATCAATAGAATTTTCAATAATTGTGAAATCCTCAACCATGGACCACAGACTTTTAAAAAATTATGAGATAATCGTTCGGCAGATAGTCTGTTAAATGATAAACATCATTGGAATGTAACACAAATCATCGAAAAACTATTTTAAACTTTTAACATATAATATCAAGTCAGATTAGCGATGAAAATATACTTTAAATATACTTTAAATATTCTCCAATAATACTGATATTAACAGAATAGAATTTTACTTCGATTTAAAAGTCAATACAGTTCTCTTTCGATGTAAGTCTCTCAGTAAGAGTATAACTTCTCACAGTGTCAAAACAGAAAATCTTTCATCCGCGGGTTTCATCAATAAATATCGTTCGTTCTGCTTTATCGCAAACAAAACAAACAAAACTACTACAAAAAATAGAAACGAATACATTTAAGCTGTTAAATAGTTTCAAGAAGTTAGACAAACAGTTTTCATCATGGGCCCCAACCCATGAAGCAGAGGATTAAACTGAAAGAGAATCGCTACCCGGTAACGGAAGAATTTGACTTCCGGATCCGAAGCATTACAAATTTAAGCGAGTCCTGCAGTACGTCGCGAAACTGTCGGTGAGAACGTACGTTCAAAGTTTGCGAATCGGAAATGGCTGAGCAGCAGGAACTCTTCCTCGACAAGAATCGTCTCATGTACGAAGACGTCCATGTCACGTAGCGCCCAGACGACGGCGGCGTTAACGAACGCGTGAATATCCGTGTCGATCGTAACGTTCATCAGCGTCAGCGTGACTTCCTCGCAGATCGCCTGGACGACCAACGAGCTGATCAGAAGATCCATGTTCGACTGGTCGAACGACAGCTGCTTGATCGACTGCGAAATACGGTCCTTGGCCTCCCGTAACCGTTCCTTGGTCTCCGTCACCCGTCGTTGCTTGTTCCGCTCTTCGTAAGCGACACTCAGATCGAACTTTCCCGGCAAAAGTGTCCTGCCGTTTCGTTCGGAACGAGAAGAACGGAGAAAGAGAACGAGACAAAGAAAGAAAAAAAGAGATTGAGAGAGAGACAGAGATGTAGAGAACGATAGAGAGTCAGAGGGGGACGAAAGGAGAAGAGTGGGGCAATTAAAAACGTCCGGGGTCGAGGGAAGAGAGGGACAGCGAGGGGTCGCCCGGTCAGCTCTTTTGATAATGAATCCCCGTACGTTTGTATGACGCTTTAAAAAATTTACGACACTTGCTTTTTACCAGGGCGAAACCAGACAGGGGAGAAAGAAGGCGGGGAGGGGGCAGGATGGGGAGGAACACCGGCGAAAAATTTGAATAATTTATTTTCTCGACCGTTCTTCCGAGAACGCTCGCGAAATAAATTCTCATTAATTTCGCGGATAGAGGGGATGCCGCCGAGAGAACGTCGTGATACCGTGTACTCTTGGCTTCGTGTTGCTTAATTGCTTCTTATAAATGCTCGTTTCGCGGTACTGGTTTCGCATGCGGACGAAGGGAATAGCAGTGAGAGATGCAAATTTGATGGATAACGGTTTCGCGTTGTTTATTTGAGTTAAGAGCAAACACCTGTATAAATAGATGCGTATTTTTGTCTGTTTTCTGAAGTGAGACGGTTTGCTTATCGTGTCTGAGTCGCCCACTTATGGAATTTTTTGTGACGGTTCTTTTATGGTGTGGAAGGGTATGTATGTATATAAATTCGCTTAAATGCCTAACTAGGTTGAAGTAGTTTACACATTCACAAATTTGAAATTTGAATCACTGCAACTGTGAATAAAATCATACGGCAAGCGGTTAAATTCACAAATAAGCGATCGATTTCGCGATCGCTGATTATTTTTCAAGCAAGAAAAAGTATATGCAATAATAGCGTAAATGTAAACACTGAAGAATCTGGATTAAACGTTTGAATTTACGAACCTGACTGGGGACCGAGGTCTTCTGGGTAAAGCAGAAGCTTCGTAGCCACTGTCGGGATCAGTAAACGTAAAATTCCTGGCTTTTGGTGTAAGATTGTATGGCAAGTATCTGAAAATCGCATGTGCAGTGTTTGAACAAATGATTAAAAAATTTGTACCATTGTTCATCGATTAAGAAAACAAATTTTTATGCGAAATAAAAATTGTCTGTGTTAATTACAATATACACAACCTACATAGATACTATTTCTTCTTCTTGTGACGTCATTAGGTTGAAAACAATGCAACAGTATTTTAGAATTCTCTTTTATCATAAATGCACAAAATCCGCAGTCTACAGATAAGTCTGGCAAAATTAACTGTACTATAAATAATGAATTCTTTCCTACAATTGATAATATTATTTCAACAAAATGGAACAAACGAGTCTAGTGCAGACACATCGACCTTGACGATGCATCCTCAAACATATGCCGGTTATAATGTTTGCAACATTTATCGATGTTTGTTAACAGAGCAGCATTGCTATTCGGAAACCCGTTGCACTCGAACGACCGCAATAAAAGCGACTTCATTCCTGTAATCCCACAAGTTATTGAATAATCAGTGGTAAACGGATCGTGTAAATATTGTTCCTACATTGCGTGTAACAACAATAATATAATGCATTATTCTTGCGACCAGAAAAGAAAAAGAGCGAATAAATCCATACTCGTACAGATACAAATCCGAATTGAAAATCCGATTTTTGTTTAACCATTTATTTGTAATCAGATCCAGACCTTTAATTCGCCGTTATTAACTCTCTTGTTGCGAGTTTTTCTGAGTGCGCGTGCCAAGTACGTCAGTGCTCACTTTTCTCAAAGTTGCAAAACACGTAACAAAGAAAAATTCGAATTCAGTAATTTTTGTCTTACCTTTTCAAATGTGGTAGCATTGTATCGTTGAGATTCTTCCTATTAAATTAAGTCCAAACATTACGTGAACCGATCTACTTTTATAGACTTCATACGTGGCAACCATACGCATGTCCTTCACTTTGTTATTTGCATTAAGTTTATAAAACTAGTCCGGTTTACGTCGTGTTTGAACTCATTTCAATCAGAAAAATCTGAGTAATCCACCGGTAGCAGATTTGGAAAGGTAAGACAACAGTCACTGAATTTGCAATTTTCTTTTTTGCATGATTAACGTCCGTCTTCTTTCCTTTAGTAGTCTCATTGTCTTTCCTTATCGAGTGAGATAACGCTCCGCTGAGCTCGAGCCACTTCGTGGTAAAAGATTTAGCAAAAAGCGAGCAGTACCGCATTGTCAAGAGCTATAGATCGTTGACTATTGAGGAGTCAGGATCTTCGAAAAAGCAACGGGCAACGATTTCCGTTCGTTTAAACTGATCGGCCGCTCGAAAAGATTACGGCATGGGTCCATCCCGCTTAGCGTGTTGGACTTTTTGGACAGTCGGCGACGACTAGACGGAAATTGCGGGAAATGTAACTGCAATGGCTTCGCTCAATTACTGTGGCTGGCCTTTCGAAGACGCTGGTTGCGGCTTTGCTTTTCCTCCAGCTTTGCCGACCCCTTTGGTAGCCGGTGATTGGTCGGAAATTGCTGGAAAAGTAACCATAACGGTTTCACCCGGACCTGGTCGATGGATCGAGGAAACCACGGAAGCACGTTAATTTTACACGAACATGGACCATCCTGGTTCCCAATTCGCCATTCAATTTTAACACTATTCCTACCGACACTTCACGTATACCTATTCCTACCGCGGCTGGTCAAATGACCGGTCTTTCACAACTTATATTTTTCAATATTGAATGCAGACCAATGGCCAGCTTACCAGTATAAAAATATATTTTCTTTTATTCAAGAGTACATAATCTACATTTTATTCGTTTTCGTCGCATTTTTTACAAATGGGCTTCTCAACTGTACATTTTCCGCATACGTACTTTTTACATTTTAGACAGATTTTGTTCGTCTTATTATCTTTACAATACCTTATCTGACATGTTTTCCGTTCACGAGAACCTGTACTTGTACTTGCGATGGGTATTGGTTGATTTTTTTTGCCGAGCTCTTGTTGGTATTCGATGGCAAGTTCTTCTGCCAATTGAAATAGAAATTCCTGTCTTGTAATTTCTCCTCCCGTAGTTTCTTTATATAACACCCATGCATTTATCCCGGCTAAATCCAAGATATTAAAAAATACTTGCAAAGGCCATCTCCGAGATTTAGATTTTACCGAATAATTTCTGGCCATTTGGTCGGTCACATCTACGCCAAACTTGGTGCTATTATATAATTGAATTGTCTCCGGTGTTCGGGTGTCATTTTTTTCAATTTGTACGGAGTTGTGCATTGAACTGAGAATTAGAACTTTCTTTCTTGGTTTGGCTTTGTAAACTGTCAACATACAATTATTTGAGCGATAGAGTTTGGTTGAAAAAAGTGCCATGTCGTCATTTTTCAGTTTTGTCAGTCTTGGTAGCTTTTTCTATTTGCTCTAATTGTCCCAACAATCGTAGTTTTTTTTGCTAAAAGTTTTGTTGCTAAAGGTAGGCTTGTAAAAAAGTTGTCCGTGGTTATATTTCTTCCACATCCTACATACGGTTTTGCTAATTTCATAGTGACAAACTCTCCAAGAGGAACTGAGGGTTCTCTACTTTCATCTTTTCCCAAATATGGAAAGCCTTCCATTTTCTGGAAGGCACTTATCGGATAAAATCGTGTCATAACTACATTACCTTTCGTTTGTAACGACTTTATAGTTTTGGCATTGAGTCTTAGAGAGAAACTCTTACAAAAATGTATAAATCGTACTACCGGTCAAATGACCGGTCGTGGTAGGTAAGACAGACTACAAATTTTTCTTGGAAGATAAACAATAGAAAAATAAGTGAATATTGAAAAATATATCATAAATATATATGAGGAAAAGTGGTAAAGTTTAAAGGCGATTCACATACGTTGAATGTAGGAAATTCCAAATGAAAATTTAAAAACGGTCATTTGACCGGTCCTGGTAGGAATAGTGTTAATGACAGAAACCGTCTTTCCGTCGATATCTCAATAAATCCCCTTGGATTCACAACGCATCCTTGAACATCAAAATCTTTGAATCTTGAAAAATCTTGAACACAGAATCTTTCCATATCGAAATTTTGAACTCGTACAGAGTAATTGTTCCAGTAGACAGCCATTTAAAGCCAGTGTGTCGTATATAAGTAAAAGAAAATTTAAGAAAAAAATAGAACTTTTGTATATACTTAACATTTATGCTTACAACAGACCTCATTTATATTGTAACCTAATATTACAACTTTGTTTAAAGTCGCGCAGCAATCTACCTAGAATCATTTTAGACTGTAAACTTCTACTTTCAGAATATTTCCTCAGTATTTTTCTTTCGCCGAAAATCTTACAAAGGATGAAATTTGATAGCAAATATAGTAGTGAATAATAACAAAAATAGTCTTTTCTTAGTGCATCATTCTGTAGACTACGTCAGCCAATGTACTCTCTACTATTCATCAAACAATGTTATAACTAGACAGCGGATCTTTATGCAGAATAAGAATTTTCTCCCTGATTTGCAACAAACGGGAGTAAAACAGATTTTCTTTCTTAATATAATAGATCGAAAATGATTTAATAGGTCGAAAATAATATAACAGTATTTTGAAATTCTTCTAGTGTTTTCACTGTTTTGAATTACTCATTTTTGTCATAAATACATCAAATCCGCTGTCTAATCATAACCTATAAATTATTTCGAATGAAAATTACATCGTACTGTCACTCTCTTCCGTTGCATTACATATTTTGGTTGCAACCCGAAAAGCACAAATAAAGAATAAATAATGAGTATAATAAGTATCTCTCGATACCTAACAATGTAGGAAAGCCGAGTGTTAATGTAACGGTTGAATAGGCTTCTGTATTAGATTAATGAGGTGAACTTATTAATTTTTATTTCAATGAATCGGTTTCTGGCGAAGTTGAATGGCGCTTGTTTTTCAAACAACGCGGGAACTCGCGATGATTGAGGCAGCCTGAAATTACAAATCCGTCGGATGACGTGAGGATATATTACCCATGCGAGGGAAAACATTTCACGATGCAAGGTTCTGTGAAATATTAGCCACCAAATGTTGCGAGCGCGGTTGTCATGCTTCTTATGGAAACTATGATGGACACGTCGCGGAGCATTACTATATACCAGAAACTATATATCACGGAATGTGCATGTTAGGTTTAAAGAGAGATATTGTACTAGGAACAGACTGTGGAACTTCATACAAAAGCACATTTTTTTCAACGAATTTAAATAATCACTCTCTCCCGGTTATAAACTTATCAAATGAAACTGTATTAATTGTTAACTAACTTTATATTTTGATTTTTAAAATGGTTTTAAATGTTATAAATGCATAAAAATTAGCAATCTTTATCAAAGGAATGAATTATGGGTAATAGAAAATGAATTATGTAATTGAATCAGGTTATATTCCAAACTTGTTTAAAGCTGAAAAATATTTCAGAGGAAATAATTGATTTAATATTTGTCGTGAAATATTTAAAAATGATTCTTATTAAAATAGTACTGGGTTTTTGTTCAAGTACATTCTTTCAAATAAGTTATGCAGAGCATTGAAAAGTTTCTCCGTAACTGTCGTATCGTCGGATCTGCCGAGCGACAGATCTAGTAGAGGTGATATATTCCTTGTAGTATGCCGAACGTAGAAAACGATAGTTATTGAAAAATAAAGAGGGCATGAGGTTCGACGCTTCGATTCTCTGCCTCTCTTTCTTTTTCGTTCGTCGTTCTCTCTTACAACCGAAACTGATTAACCGCTTATTACACAATTTATTAACATCGTAACTATATCGTGTGTGTTGCCATTTCAATTATAAAAACGAGACGAATACGATGGTAAAAGTTTCATAAAGAAAAATTAAAAATTAGAAAAATTGCATTCTTTTGCTTCACTTGCATTAGTGTGAGTCTCGCCGATACTCGACCCCACGCTGGCTTCGTCGAGCGTGTTTACCGCTTGATTGACTCCAAGGGGGATCTCCCTCAGTCGTAGGAATAAAATGTTGACAGTTACGGTAGAGACTATTGAGACAGTTAGGAAGAGAATACTGTAGTTCTTACACTTCGTAAGTCCAAAGTAAGTTTTGGTTTACTCTGCCTACCACCGTACCAATTAACTTTGAAATCTAGTAAAAAAATCGAGATAGTCATGCATGACTGACGTGGTAGTGGAGGTACGAAAATGCGAAACGAAGAGGGCGGAAAATTATAACTATCGTATTAATGCGTACAATTCGTGAGACAAGTAGGGGTCCGTAGTGTCGGGCTTCTCATCGGGTTCGCCCAAGGAGTAGTACGTTTTGCAGCGTTCCAGTCTCCACAATAATTCGGTTTTCTTTTTTTCCTCGGTACGATCCGTTTCAACCTCCTCCTCAAAGCCATCCTCCCACCATTGATAATCCTCGGTGTCCCTGATCTCCGCAAACCACTCTGGAAGCGGAAATATAAGCGGTATGCATACACGATTCAAACGGCAACCCATTTTCCCTCATTCGGGCAGGAGGAACAAGAGGTACGATGCCCGTACTTGCTACCCCCGACTGTAATACAGGGTTATTGGACAAGAAATACAGAGTTTCAGCATTTCATAATAAAAGAACTGTTGAAGACAGTGAAAAGTGTCTGGAACTAATTCGTAGGAATACTCCATTTGGTTTAGTAACAAGTATCTGGCACGGGAACTATCTCATTGACTTTTGACATTGACTTTGACTACTTTATTGTTGAGGTCCAAATTTCGAATAACTTTTCCTTCCTCACGTTGCCGCCGTTTGGCTTTGCTTTCTGAGATACTCGCAAAAATACCTTCCCCATTAGGTTATATTCATTATGTATTTAATGTATATCTAGTGTGTATCTACACATATTTTCCCAAAAAAGTTAGTATTAATTTCTTCATTTTTATATTTTATTTCCAGAAAAAGTTAATTCAATATAAAATCATATAACTAATACCATCAGCCCAACAATGACAAACTGTAATATTATAACCATTACCTCATTCGAAAAAATTTCACAATACTCCCAATAATATCGTCTCGCTAAATTAAATATTCGGTTTTATTTTGTAAACCTGAATCTCAAACGAATTTCCATCTGAAAGCGAATGTAGTGACTTCGTGTGCAACCACAGTTAGTACCACGCTGTCCGAAAAAAAAAAGAAAAATACAAAAACCAGTTAATAATTTTGTCCCGGCGAGAAAATGGGAAACGAAAGGCAGAGCTGCCGGCTATCGATAGAAACGGCATTTACGGATACGTGCGCGCATCATCGTAGCGAACGCGTTCCAACGAAACGATCGAAACTCAGAGCATTGAATCTCCCTGGAGATTGCGTTGGTCGACTCCCAAAAAATCGTGTCGAACGTGATCGATGTTACGCCGGCGAATGACGATGGATGATTCGTCGATCGTATAAAATAAATATCGTGGATTTTTTGCCACGGCTCGCCGAGATTCACGAGTTGCGATCGAAGACTCATGAACGTTCACCTTTCAACTTCCTGCCTTGTTGTGTTAGGTTCTCTCGTAGTTCGTTTCGTTTTTAATGAATGTATTCAATGCGAATTCAGACTAACCTTGCAAAAAATGAATGTATGAATACATAAGAAGAAGTTTGGGAAGAAATAAAACCTTAACAAACTCGTGATCGTTTTTTGGGTTATTTTCTTGTTATTTAACAATGTTAAATGTGCACATTGCCGAAAAAACTGTTGGGACAATCTAATATATGTAACTGAAATGAAATCCATGGGTTTCAGGAATTTCGAATATACATAGCTTCAAGATTGCATGTTTTCAATTCGAATTCAATAATAAAATTGTGCAAGACGATAGAATGATAGAATGAAATTAATACAAAAAATGCAACAGAAAATTGACTTTTGGATTACGCTTTTTCTTGCTTTTTTATTATTTCCTTTTATTGCTTTTATTATTTTCTATTTCATTATTATCTCCTTACTTCGTTATTATTTATGGAGTTATTAAGTGGATGCAAAAGGTGTAACCCTTTTGATTTATTTATATTACACTGTCCAACACCAAAATTGTTTTGCAATACCTGTTGGGTGATTCCTATACAATTTGTCATTCTAAAACCAAATCCAAAAGCAGAATTGCTCCATCACGCACCGTTTTCGAAAAATATTGGTTTTTGTAAAAATACATGATAAAGTTCAAGTTCGAGTCAAGAGATCGAGGGGACTCTTCTCTACATATCCATGTAGCCAATTATATTTTTATGTACTTCGTAATAGTTGTAAATGGTTGTTAAAGTTTGAAAATGTGCCGACGCGGGTACTTTGTACACTCTATTTTTGTATTTATGTGAGAAATCCTTTATCTACCACGAATGTACTATACAGGAATGCATTCCACAAACATTTCTGGTAAAGAAACCATTCACGAAAAGTATTTGGCTCCCTTAGTATACGAGAAGATTAAGAAAATAGTCATTGGCAGCTTATGCGCGACGCGTTCGCGCCAGACGGCCATTGCAGCTTTTTCACGACTCGACAGGGCCGTCACTATACGTAGTCGACGTTGGTACCACTCAAGTATGTCTTTGCTTACTATGCTTAATTACATACAAAAAAAAAAGTTTTATTTTGTTGAACAGTGTTATCAGCCGATAATAGAGTTAGTTATTTAGACACATCGATAACAAACAATGAATTGCACAAAGGCGGAAGATTATAACCATTTTAATTATAAGTTAACATGCATTGTGACATTGCAAAATTTGTGGTATCGACCTCTCGCGGTCCTGCTGTCGTCTCATCCCGCACACCAATCGGCTTATGGCGTGGTGGGGTGGTCACACCCTGGGGAGATTTCGAACCTCCGCCGGCCACGAGGCGTGATCGTTATAGTATTTTGCGGTATGATTGGGGCCCGTGGACTCCTCGGGGGTACAGTTCTGATTCGGGATTTCGCCCGAATGACACGCGCCCCATTAGGAAAATCGTAAGTAAGGCGTAGGGTGGGGGAAACAAGATTCGACGCGTCGCATTACCGAAAATCGAAGGATCACTGTCGCGTTGGCTCCCGTTCCGGAAGGACCCCTTAGTCACGTCGCGGTAAATTATGCGAGTGCCGGATTAAGGTGACGACACCGAAACACCATCCCGCAACAAACTATCCTAAGAGAGGCGAACAACGGGGACGGTAAGTCAAAGCAGTGATCCTTTCTGATTGATTTCGCGAGGTGGCAATAATTTTCGCGTGCGAACGACCGTCTCTCGTCTCGTTCTTTATTTCGTGTGTGCCGAGGCGCTTCCCGTCTCGAGCCGTTAGATTGCGCCTAGTCGGAGGCGCATTTGAGAATTTGGAGCATTTTCCCATCAGCTAAGAGATCGGAAGTTTTCCTCGGAGGAATCGTGGACGTGCAGAGTATAGTCGTCTCCAGTATTATCTTGTATTGCGTTGCGAACGTCGTCTCGCGCGTATTGCCGAACCGCAAAGGCTCGACGACGACCCTGTGTCCTTGCGGAAACGCGAGCCCACGTACCATGCGTCGAACGCGTCGAATACCGTCCTGTTTCAGGAACTATCGTGACCGTCCCATTATAATAGTGCCGTTCATCCGCGTTCCGCGAAATCTCGTCTCAAAGAGACTCGTTTAGTGTACCGAATTACCGCATGACTGCGGAATTGAATCTCACGACAAACACGCGCTGCGATATACCATCGATTCGCTAAATTCTGTAGGAAGAGCGCGGGCTGTCGGGTGCGGCTACGTGGCTGCGTATTTTGTACCGTTTGACTCCGATTAAAGAACTGGAGCTAATATCATACAGATTTCTTTGGATCTGCGAGATCCGCCCTGACGTGAGGGTTGACCCCGTTATTCGAAAACCACTAAAACTACTTTATACTCTTGATGTTTTAATAGTAAAAGATTAAACACGATCGTTAAATTTATTTTAGAGATCCGAACAGTACTTTTAAAATTGCGCTCAGATTAATACATAGAAGTTCGTACATTTAATCTTTTGTTCTTTCTGCATTGTACGCTTTTAAATTAATTTTGCGAGACTCTCCGTCAGATATTGCAATCCAATTACTAGATTGCGGATTTGAAATGTTCAATGAAAATGTGTTTTTTCTCTTAAGCCTTTGTACTACGATTTATTTCACGGTTTCAATAATTAGAACTTTGTAATTTGTAATTCCCTAAGAAGAGAGGAGAAAATTTATATCTATTATATGCCTATACCTTCTTCAATAGCTGTATATTAACAACGCCAAAATAGAATTTTATTTCGGTTTAAAGGAAATTAATAACATAGATATTTATTAGACTCTGTTCCGAATCTTCATTACGAGTATGACTCGATATTTTAGGGCATGGGATTAACTTTTAGCACTCGAATGGTGACTGTAAGGCACGACTAAAAATTGCTGTATCATTATTCGAAATATTTTTTAAATTATTAGATTTGTTTACACTTAATAAATTACTAAACATTTCAGTATTGTAGGAGTTAATTGCACCATTTTCGTATGTTTAACATGAAAAATATATGTATAGATGGTAAATATTCTAGGTCGAAAGAAATGTTTCATTTTGGGGTTAAAATAGCTTCGAGTGCAAAGGGTTAATAATCCTAATTGGAAAGCATACAACAATATTCGTGAATTCTTCTAATGTCTTTATAGTTTAGTATTTTATCGAACTATTTCATCGTAAATGCATAAAATTTGTAGTCTGCACATTAATAAATTTTCGAAAAAGGTTTTATACTTTGAATATTGTGTTATCACAAAAGAAGAATCCTACGGCGTAGGACCAGGTAAATGAAGTACGAAAATACGATAGCAAAAGTCAGTTAAAATTTTGTTTATTTCTATGACGAGGTTTTCGACGATAAAAAAAACTCACCCTCGGGATGAAGAGTGGGGACACCAACCGTGCTCATCATTTTTCGTCTCTTACGCCGAGCAGAATCGTCTAATTCGGTAGATGCTTCTTCACCTTCATCCAGAATCTGATATTCCCGTTGCAAGAATGGCGGATACAGCTTGCGCATCGTCCAGGTACTGCGACGGTGCTTCATACCCATTGTACTAGGACTCCACTTGACCATATTGTTTGATTTGAGCTACCACTTTTTCCCAAATTAACTGTGAAAGTTAGATAGTCGAAGGTTTTTCTTGTGAGCAGACTCTCAGGTGAAATATAATTAAACAATTTATGAAAACTCAAATTAAGAAGAAGTTTTCTCCTTTTGGCAATGATTTGAGTACGTTAAAATTACATTGATACATAATGGACTGCGGAATTTTATACAAAATTAAAATTTTCTGCATGAATTACAAAATATAGAAGCTACGTTACACATTTATCTTTTTTCTTAATAATTGAAGTCGGTTGGAAATAATACAACAATATCTTTAAATTTCTTAAATGTGTTTACTGTATTGCTATTTACTTATTTTTATCATAAATGCATTCAATCCGCAGTCCAATTATTAGATTAATTTAATTAGATTAATTTTCTGGGTATAATCTGTAAACTATGATTTTGAAAACAAAAGTTTACTTCCCGTATCGAAGTTTCTAATATTTTAACATTGAATCGTAAACAATATTAAACTTCATCAAACTCTACCTATATTATATTATTCTTCTTATTTTCATATACCACATAAAAGTATGAAATTTCGCAGTCTAATAATTATTTTTATCTCGTCTATATGTGACATAAATTCATAACATGCAGTACAATTACAACTTACAAAATTTTATCCTAACAAGAATTTAAATTTTAATTAGATTTCGCAGGTTATGCTGTCAGAGTCATGTTTTGACAGACAAACGACAACCAATCGATAGATCATATGGTAATTCGAATATTTAGAACGTTTCATTCGATCAATGCATTTTTTCGTTTGGACATTTTAAACTTTAACATTTTTCTTTAAATTTAATGTAATACTTCGAATTTGTTCTCTTTTAACGAGTGTAGTTTAAGATGAAATATTTGAATGCAAATTTTTGCAACACGTAACAACAGTTTTTACTGGTGCGCGGTAAATTTCGCCGCGTTTCCTTCCTTTTTGCATATCCTTAATGACGACGCGACGGCGTAAAAGCTCAAAGTATAATGGTCCGTTGGTAGATGAAACCTAAACTGACGACACTATAGCCGTTTGAAACCACGCCGTCTATACTATGATGCCTTGGTGTCAATCTCGGAGGTTTCATCAATCTTCAAACTGCAATATCTTCATCCATTAATAGTTCTTTCATTCGATTGGTCCCTTTAACATCGATATCTACAATGTACAGGCCAACTGTATAGGCTACTTGTCCCTATTAGTCAAAACTTAACTGTATCCCCATTTTACAGTATATTTCACGTTTGCATATTTCTACTTTTATAACGAAAAAATTCGTAAAAACATTTAGTTTAAAGAGAAATATCAATAATTGGAGGCATACAAAGTTTAACGAGCACGTTAACTGGCGGCACACAAATGTGTTCAAAGCAATTTTGAAGGCACGCTGATGTATTCAGAAAAGAATTAAAAATGAAAAGATATAAAAAGTTGAACATTTGACTATTTTTGCTCAAAATATTTATTATTTTATTTCATTATTTTATTCCATATGGCTTCCATTATTTTCAAGATTCCCATTAAGTGTGTTCTTGAGTTTGATTTTCTCTTATAGAGATATGCATAGAAACGCAATTTTATAATGAAATTCCTGGCACATTGGAAAACATGAAGAAAATAATTCAGCAAGCGTATAGAGTGCAATTACAAAGATATAATTTTCGTGTGGTATATGAAAATGTCATGAACGCAATAGATATCCATATCCTGCGATATATTCAAAATTTGTTTTCGGTAGAATACAATAACAAAAAGATTCAACCCTGTATCTTCTCCGTAAGGGTAGTTATAAATACAAATAAAAAAACTGGTTTTCACCATATTTTCCCTATTTAATCGCATCTAAAAATTCCGCAAAAATTCGAACGTATTCCAGATGCCGTGCCACATGCTACAGAATTTTTTCCTATTTTCCAATCGCAAGCTCCGGTCGTGAAAAGAAATGAAGAATGCGAAAAATTCGGAAAGAGAGAGTGTTTCCATATTGAAGTTTAAACATTAACAGTTTGCATTTTTTCGCATTTTCTGGTCAGGTGCGCGGCAGTTAAAACCTTCCTATTGACGAGTCGAGTTCAGTATTCAATCGTCGATCGAACTGTAATTATTCGACGCGCTGTAATTAAGACAGGGCCTCGACGTGCACCAAATTCGACTGATTTTCGTCGAAGCAGCGATCGACTGGCCTCAGGTCGATGATCAGACCGGATCGATGATCTAGCACGAGACATTGACAATAACATTGCGTCATCATTAGTTCTTCGTCAATGGCCGGGCGTCCCTCCTATTAGCAGGTCACGTAAAGACCGTCAATTAACGGCCGTCCTATTAGCACCCCACACCGGCTGTCCGGCATAGACAATGCGCACGTTACCAGTCGGTAATAACGTAAATCATAATTAAACGTGCTAATTAAGCAGCGGTGACTGGAGGAAGTCAGCTCGGCATAGCGTGCGGGGCACACTTAGACGGACTTAGCAGTTTTCGCCGAGACGCTACGGGAAAACGTGACTCTCCTTTTGTTCGCGGTGCTGTTACCGGCGCCAGTCGCAATTATTATTATTAATTATATCGTCGCCGCGAGATTCGTTTGAATGAAATGAACGTGGGCCGCCGCGGCCTACGTTGTCGTGACGCTGCCGGATCTCTAACATTATTTCGCGGTAATTAAATAGCTCCGCGTTATTGCCGCTTTCAGCGAGTCGACAAGCGCCTCGTCTCGCCGCGCCGCATTGTTATAAACAACCAGAATTTCAAGGATTTACACAGTACGTTCGTTACGGGCAAGGATATTTACCGCGGCCGCTATTAAAAGAACGCGATCCTTTCCGCGGGAGCCACGTACCTCGTAACCTCGCTCTTTTGTTACTACCACGCGATTTATTTTGTTAAACCATGCTGGAGGAATTACGGTGTTACCTGTGAACAGGAACAAGCGCTAGTAAGATTCTAGAAAAGAGTCTCGTTTGAATAACAAAGATCCGAGGAACTCCTCGGCGGAAAAATGTTGGGAAATCCCGTGCTGCGAACGACTAAAGGAACGATAATGCTAAAGTATCATACTGAAATTAAGTAGAAACTTTAAGGTAATAATAACAGAAATTTTTCTTTTCTTGCAGAAAAGAAAACTCGTAATTGTTACAATAACAAACTTCTCTTTAAAACTAAAAAAGAATTGCATTCAGCCATTTTCAAGTAGGACTGCCGTTTTGATTCAGCCTGCTGTTTTCTTCGAGTTATTTCGAATCGGGTTGCTTTATTTAATACCTCTTCGATTGTGTAATATATTTTAGTCCGAGAGTTCTTATTGTTTCATTTTTTGAATACTCACGAAAAGCGTAATAGTTGATCTATTATTTCCAATGCTTCAAGGTCAAATTAAAACAGTGTATCTTTAATTGGAAGTGTATAGAAAATTCTCAAATAAGTTATAACATTAATAGATATTCGTACAACTAATTTGAGACATATTCGGCTTAATTTACTCGTGAACCTCCAAATGCTGTTTAATTGAATCGTTTAAGTGTTGAATCGAGCTTAATTCCTTTCATTAAAAATAGTATTAAGTTTAATTCATATTTGCTCGCTGAAACAAGATTCATTAGTCGAGGAAACGAAGCTCCAACTTTCGGAATATTTAATAATATTTAATGCTCAGAAATTGTATCCAGTTCTAATAAACGAAAATCAGACTAGTCACTCTTAATCGGAATTTTTCGCTATTAACACTTTACTTTTAATGGAGAAGAATATTTGAAATAATGCAGGCGGTAGCATACTTGTTTATTATTTTTACTCATAACTTTGTGTGGTACATAGTACCGTTATTTTTTACTTAATTTAGAAAGCTTAACGTCAGGCGTATATTCGAACAATAGATCTAAACTTTTAGCTAACTAAAAAATAGATCCAACTCTCATGAAATACACATAAATTTGACAATGTCAAAATTGTTTTGTTTCAACACCGACTGAGACTTTGCAGCTGTCATCCGTGTAGAAGGGCTTAATATTTCATCTTTTTCGTTTGCTACATCGTGTACACGTGTATTTTTTGCCGAAGTTTGCGAGTTTTTTCACGTTTGAAGTGTGTCAACCTTCCTGAAGTCGGTGTCACAGAATTTTTGCAGGCAACCTGCACACGTCAGTCCTTCGCAATTTCGCGATAAACAAAAGGATAGCACCGAACGAAAAAGGGGAAAAGGTGAGCCAGGGAGCTTGTAGACGGCCAATTCTTCCGGCGGCCATGGGAAACACTCGTAAATATTTTCTAGCCAGACACAACAGAGTTGAAACGATTATTATTCGGCAAACCGATACACGAACACTTCCCTTTATCGATTTCCAGCGAACTCTATGTATTTACCCCATTTCGTCCTTTTGTATTTTATGCAGCGTCCGAATATTCGCGTCCGCGCAACGAACGTTGTTTGCGCCAATATGATCGAGCCTATAGGGAGTATGATAATGTTACAGGAATTTGTGGTAATATCGTGACACAAACAGCGAGATCAACTGAGTCTCTTGTTATTTCCGACCCTGAACGTTTGTAGAGATTAAATTCGTGTTTGCCATAATATCTTAATAGGATGTTCATAATAGGAATTTATGTCATTACAGATTTCGTAATGATAATATCAAAAGCGGAATACCAGCTCTGGCAAAAATTATTCGATCACATGAATCATGTGTCTATTGTTGTATCCACTCATATTTTCAATGTGAATAATATTTCTCTCAACGACAAAAGTCAATGCAATGATAAATCGTGTCATATATAAAGAAATTATTAATATATAAATGAATATGTTTATTTTTTCACGATATACAAAACGAGCAGATTAGACACTGATTTAATTGGAGGATTTGATTATCCTCAACCATTCAGAACATTTTGATAGTAGTGCTCATTGTCATCTTCACAGAACAGAAAAGAAAAACACTTGTGAAATGAGAACAATCGTGGTTCTTAAACGATAGAAAAACCGAAAATGTAATTTAGTTAAATATTAACTGCTGTTCTGAGCCTTACCTGAATTTCATTCATAATTCAAGTAACGTTTCATAATTAAGCTCGCGTATATACTCTTTTAAAATTAGGTGAAGCATGTAAAGGCTGCACGTCCCTTGGCAGAAGAAACCGTATTGAAGAAGAAAACTTCAAGTTGAAGTTTAAAGGATCTAAAGCAACAGAAGATTTTTAAAATTTAGACAGGCCTAAACATAATTGAATTATTACGTGCTGAACCGCGAGTCATTTCGTTGTGGAAAATTTTAGTGTTAATCCTTAGACTGTAAACTTTTTTACGGTACCTTCAAACTGTAAAAGGAGGGTCTTTTATGCCTGATGAAGTTTTTAATGAATAATATTTCTTAAAATTGTCTGAAAAAATCATGTACCTTTGAACATCCTAAATATGAGATGACTATTATAATGATTTAGAAAAATAATTTGTTATTGTAAATAATATGAAACGAAGTACGCAATTTTAACAAAATGTTCCAAAAGCGTCTATATACGAATGACCCTCTTTCATAGTTTAAGGGTTAATAAAAAAATTATCTAAGCGGATCACGTTCCACGGCCCACGCTATGCTCATGAAAATCAAAATGGCGTTTGAGATTCTCGTTTCCGATTGCGGATCAACTAAATGAATAAGGTTCGTATTTCCAGACTGGCTCGCAAGTGGCAAGCGATTTTTCTGGATTTGTCCGTGTGTACCGGCTACGATGCCATAAATTCGGTACACACTCGTGCAGGTTTCTGGCCGCGGGCGGAATACGTCAACGGCAGACGGAAGGTCGCCGAAACTACGGATGAAAAAAGGAAGGTTAGGCGAAACCAGCGCGCGACAAAGGGACCGCCGCGACGACGGGGAAAATAAAAGAGTATAGTTCCGCGATGGAAGACAAAACGGCGAAGGAGTTCCCGCCGGACGGTGTTTTACGCTGAGAGCTTTTTAATTGCACGCCCGCAGATAAAGCTGCCCGGGTGTAATCGACGCCGCAGCAAACTTCGTACTCTCCGTACGCTTCGATTCCGAAACACCGGGATACCGACTCCGAAGCGCGATATTCGATAATGAAAATGTTCATCCTAGACACTCCCAACTCTTTGTTTACACGGCAGATATATTCCTCGAAAAACTATGCAAAAAAAGTAGCGAACATGACCGTATAAGTTCTGAGATATGTACAAGTAGGATCCAAAAAGTATGCGGGAACAGAAAATGTCTGATTCTGTCAGACACAGAAAATATCTGTCATAGTTTCGTAAAAAAAAAGAAACAATCCTATAGCGATAAACTTGAACTCATTTTAAAACTCGAAGAGTCTACTTTCGCACGCCGTTATTTATGTTCCCCGACGATATTTTTACATGATCAGATGAGAAACTGAAGGCTATAACTTGAAATAAATAAACAAATAATTTTTAATTTTCTTTTTTTGTGTCGGGTTATTTCATAATCGTGTAAAAAGAGAGTTGGGTGTGCTTCTTACTGCATTTTATGCAAAATAAAAGTTATTCAAGTCAAATGTAAGTAAGTTAAATGAAGCTGTATATCTTCTCTTTTAATCATCTTAGAAAGTCGAAAATAATACAACAGTATCTTGAATTTTTACGGACGTCTTTTTAGTTTTTATCAGAAAAGAGAAACGTTAGGAAAGAGATATTAAATTTTTCATTAAAATCGGTTGATATATTTGTTATATATCTCTTTTTTAATATTCATTATAGCTTAAAAATAAGAGCAACTAATATAGGCACAGTATTTGGTACCCACACGGTAATTGGGTTCCTTACCCTAGTGAGATTATTGAGGCTGTTCAACGAAAAGCAAAATTCTGCAGAAATCTCCGATTCCGAGATTCTGTGTAGTTACTGTGGGATCGCATCGTTAGCAAATATTTGTTAACGTTCCCCATGGGGAATGCGGAAGAGGAAGCAGTCTGCCTTTAATAATCCGTTCGCGTGTTTATCATTTAATTAACGGGGAACAAACACGTCCCCTTAGCATTTAATAAGAAGCCTTCTCGGGTTGCCTTTGAAGCGGGCGATCGGCTGGCAACTCTAACGGCAGTTTAATAAACTTTATAATTTCCCATTGTCCCCGTTAACAAATTTCTATGCACCTTTCGAAGAAAGTTTGCGTACTTATAAATCGATCGCCATTTCATAGTCCAACTATCCCGTTTCCTTGAATATATGCCAACATTATTATCGAATTATATAGCAACGTTAAACTCTCAGATCCAGAGGAATAAACAAACCGTCTAAGTATGTGATAGGAATATCATGAAAATTGTTAAGACTATTTTTTTTTTAATTGTTCGCCTCTTGACAGACCAGTTGACAAGAACAGCAACTGTATTAAAATTTGATTCCCTTATTGTATGTTCGACTTGTTTAACAACGAAATACCAGCCTCAAATACAGAAGAAACATTTGCGTGTGTGTTCATATTCGCACACAAGAAGAAACATTATTCTGTTTCATTTTATTGCTCTTTCGATTATATAATGGTTTATACAAATTACACTGTATAATGTATTATTAAAAAATATAATATATCATACTTAATTGTGCAATGCCAATTATACAATCCAAAAGCACAGTATGTTATATAGTGTATTATATTTACAAAAGTATAATATATTATGCAGTATATTTATATAAATATACATAGAAATATTCGAATAGGGTATAGTGCATAATATTATACGTTATAGAAAAGTATAATTCACAACGTTACTAATATTTTGTAAAATACATTTAATACATAATACTTGATCATGAATTGTTGTTAGCTATGAATTTGACTTTAATTGGATATAACAATATTGCATGATGTATTATTAAAAAATCGATGAGGTACAATTTAATTAACTGAGTGTGCGAATATTCTTGTAGACAACTGTGCAATGTACGAGTTAATGCATAAAACTTGTACCACTTACTTGACACCACATTTGGCAATGTAGTCACATACACGACTTTTATAGACACATCGCGGAACACATAAATCTAAAATAACATGATAATAATACGATACTATTTGGAAATCGTTGTATTTCACATTAGAAAAATTGAAAGGTACAGTTCTCCTATCGTAATCAATGAATATAAACGTGTACAACTATTATTTGGTACAAACATGTTTTAAATTGAGCATAATTGGCAACCGCACCATAGATAGTACTATTCACGTACAAGTATACAATTCCCATTTCTACATCAGATAGAAGCTTACGAGCAAGATAATAAATTGTCCGAACCATCGCCCGAAGATTTCAGAAACAGGTCAGAGGACCGTTCCAGTCTCATTTGTATTCCCTTAATATCGAGACCCAATAATGCCAACAAATTAAACGCGAACTTCTCGAAAGTAACATGCGGAAGGTTGTACTAGCCGCAACAACTATATCCAGCCAGCCAACAGAAGTCCAAACTTACAGCGGCGCTGTCGTGTAAATTTAAAAGGAATCCCGATGTCCTCGAAACTGGAACACTGACAAGCCGAGTTAGCGGGGTCGCATTATATTCTCGGGGAACTCCGGTAACAAGCTTGCAAATCCACCGAAAATGTCGCGGATCCCACGGGGCGACTTAAATTGCCTCGTAAGCAAACCGATAGAAGCACGGGGAAATCGCGAAATTGTAAGAAAATTTGAAACCCCGCCAGAACGAGGGGAATATCCCTGGCAAGTTGAACTGTCTCGTGCGCATTAGCGAGTCGGATTCGCGTATGTGGGTCACGCCGTGTTCGCCGAGCCATAATTTTTAACATGCACGGTGAAAGTTGGTATTTAGACGTTTGCGACAGTGATTATCTTACGGTTCGAGATATATTGACAGCGAAAGTATAACTCCTAGGTGGTACGCTGGGACTCGCTTAAAATGGCTAAATCTGTGACACTTAACCCTTTGCACTCGAAGCCATTTTAACTCGAAAACGAAACATTTCTTCCGACCTAGAATATTTCCCTTCCATATATATTTTCTCATGTTATACATATGGAAATGGCGCAATTTACTCGTACAATACTGAAATGTTTAGTAATTTATTAAATACAGACAAATTTAATACTGTAAAAAATATTTTGAATAATGATACAGCAATTTTTAGTAACGCCTTACAGTCGTCATCCGAGTGCTAGGGGTTAAATTTTCACAACTCGTTCCCTCTCTTCGTCTGCCACGCAGTGACTCGAGTTCAGCACAGACTTATCTCAGTAGACAAGAAAAGAGAATAAAACTACCAAAAGAAAGGTTACGGACAATAATCATGCAGTAAAGAGAATTACAAATTCAGTAATCTTTCTCTTACCTCTACCAGTCGATTGTTGAAATTTTTCTGATAAAAATGAGTCCAAACGCGACGTGCATCGGACTAATTTTGTAAACATAATGGAAAGAACAAAATTAACACTAAACCTACCACGGTCAAAATTACCAATCTTCTATTTCACAATTATTGAAATTATAAAAGCGTTTTCATAGGAAATGACTGAATTGACTTCTTTATTTAAGCACATGTTATAACGAAAATCGTACAAAATTTAAATAAATTCAATCTTCTCTTTTCTATAAGACATTTCGCTTGTATATGTTTTATGCTTGGTAGGTTTAGTGTTAAGGACAATCGTATGTTTGCTATAATTAGTGTCATTTTAATTAGAAAAACGAGATGAATAAAATGGTAAAAATTCCATTAAAAAATATCACAAACTAGAAAAGGTGTATTATGTTGCATCGCTTGCATTAGTGTGAGTCTCACCATCACTTGTACCCTCGCTGGCTCGGTCGTCGAGCGTGTTTACCGTTTGACTGGTTCCAAGGGGGATCCCCCTCAGTTGTAGGGATAAAATTTTGACAGTTATGGTAAAGACCCTTGTGTCAATTACGGAGATAATACTGTATTTCGCTTCCGCTCGCTGTACCTACTCTCTTATTTTATCGAGCTCTGCTCGAATCGATTCCTTGAACAGAAACGCTATCCTGTGACGCAAGATTTTGCTTCCGAACCCCAAACTTTGTAAATGCATGTAGGCACTACTGTATCGTAATGCTTGTCTTGAATTTTGATCTGAATTTAAGATCCACTGCGAAAACGGGTGCATAGTGGTGTTAGTGTGCTCCAGACACCATTCTAACGACTTCAGTCTTGAAATCTCTTTGGGCACCGTGCCTAACGTGCCTACTGCATAAAGCGGTGCAGAAAGTGTTGTGGAGATAATTAATAAACTGAGGATCTTCAAAAAGGGGACGTAGACAATTTCGCTGTTTTATTAGATTGACCTAAAAAGTTGTTTTTTGTTTCCGATTGATGCGTAGAATGCAAATGAAGAATTATTTAAGAAAGCAGATGGTGTGGTCAAGTAAGAGGAAGTTTACGAAATAATAATAATTCATTTAACAGTATTAAACATGCGCATTACGTAAGGAACTTTTAGCACATCTTTTCCGCATGTATCGAGGCATTACTGTAGAAAATTCTTGACCAGATTTAACCCCTTGCACTACTATTTATTTGGCGATTATAATGATTAGAAATTCTTCAGAATTTCATAGAAAACAAAAGATAGTTTATATTTATTGTATGCCTACTTTTCCTCCAAAGGATACATATATCCACTACAACAAAATAGGGTTTCAGTTCGGTTTAAAGGAAATTATTAATATACATATTTATTAGACTCTGTTAAAAATCTTCATCACGAGTCTGACCCAATGTTGTAGGGCAAGGGGTTAATTGACTGTTCGAAAGCTTACGTACACACAGACAATTTGATTCAAAAACGCTGTCGACGGCCATGTTCAGCTATTGCTCGAGGTTACTCGATTTGATCCCTCTGGTGATCCACCGGTCGCTTGCGATGGCGATTCAGGTTGGTAGTAACGTGCACGTGCGTTGCTTCACAGTTAACCCCTGTGATAGCCTCTTCGCGGTACGATATACGGTAAGAGTAAGTCTGCATACATTCTGTCTACATTACAGTGGAGGTACAATGGAAGCATCGCTTGGAGAAATGGGCAGACTTACCATGGACTCAGGTCGTCTGGACCTTGGCTTAGCCGCCAGGGTCGCTTTCCGGAGCCCAAAAGCTGTTCTGCTAGTAGCATGGTTCGTGTTGGGACTTTATAATTTTCCTAACCCAACCTACTAGATCCTCTAAACCAGGGTTGCCTAACTTCCTCCTCGCCGCTGCTTTACGGTCCTACTCGTAGACCTTCGACTCCTCCGCAAACTGATACATTAGGCGCGTCCGAGCGATCGAGCGGGAGAGAGAGAGAGGGAGAGAGGTGGGGGAAAGAAAAAGTGCTGCTCCACTAGCCCTTCGTTCAGCAAACTATACCCGCTCATTATAGTGGTGGGAGTCATTCAGAACCCAACTGTCGCAAATCGGGAAAGGCACGCAAAGTTACTCACTAGCAACATTTAGGGCAGCCCTGCCCTACACCATCTTTATCATATATAAAACATAAAAACCAGTGTTAGAAAGAGCTATTGAATGTTTTAATATGCTATATAGAACTTTTATGTAACCGTATAGTATATAACATGGACCATAGAATTTGTTTAAAAACCGTATTCATAATATTAGTTCCAATGAGAACGGATAAAGAAAAATTGGTAGTAGACGTTTTAATTTTAATAGAACTTGTAATGTAATAGGAAATGAGTTTACAACTATATGGGTTATTTGAATTTTATAAGAAAGAATGTGTGAATATGAAATAAACGAACACAGATTACACTTTGAAAATCAGGAATCGCACTGACACTTCTTCAACTATGCAATCATACTATCTCGTTTTACAATTATAAAGTGTACCCCACGAGCTCTGTCCACTTGAATATCATGGTTATTTCAAACAATACGAGATAATGTTACTTACAGGAGGTGTAGGGTTTAAGAAACTAAATAATATCGTGTAAATGATATTCTTATAAGTGGGGACGTAGAGAAGATATGGAGGTCATCTTTGTTTTTATGCTCGATTGCGATAGATTGGCGTATTCTGAGGAAAAAAGTACGAAAGTGTGTTTGTCCTAAAACTTACAGTTGCTGAGATAATTGACTGTTTTCATGAAGAATGTTCGAAATTTCGGCCATCTGCAGCGATGCAACATTGTAGTATGTAGTAGTTGTAGTAGTTGTACTCTTACACGTCTTATTGTTAGAGCGCTATTGTAGCACACGCTGCGATAATTCGTTGCGTCATATCTTCCGAAGTTGTTGGTGCATCTCGATACACAATATTTTTCAGCGTTTCCCACAAGAAAAAATCTAAGGATGTTAAATTTGGACTTCCTGTTGATTGATTTGGCGTACTTCTCACCTTTCGAGCGTAGCGTGTTGGACATGCATCGTGCTGATACCAAATTGTCTGATGAACGCTTAATGGCGCGTTGTTTAATAAATTTGGCAATGTATTTCTTAAGAACGTATCATATTTTTGACCAGTAAAAGTGCCGTCAATGAAATGAGACCCAAATATTTGTTACCCTATGATTCCACACCACACATTAATGGACCAGCGTCTTTGATGATCAATTTCTGGTAGCCAGTAAGGATTTTGTACTGACCAATAATGGTAATGGTTATTTAAATTAACACGCCCAGTGCTGGTAAAGGAGCCCCATTGGTAAATTGTATTAAACCGAAAAAAAGAGAATAGATTTGTAACTGCTCTTGAGCCCATCCACAAAATCCAACACGATTTACATAATCCATTTCATGTAATTTCTACTGAAGGTTAATGTGATACGGATAATATTTGGATTAAGAATTCGTGTTGCACTACTTTTGCTGACTTCAAATTCGCGCTGAATCTGACGTACACTGATATGAGGATTATGATGTACCATTCCAACAACATTAATTTCATTATCTTCATCACTACATACGGGTTTTTCACGGTTCATGTTACGAACCGCAAGATTTCTGTGAGAAAAATCTTTTGTGAAGGACATATGCGGTTTGGATATCTTTCACCGTACAAATTTCGAGCCACAATTGCGTTTCTCTTACTTTCTCCATAAATTAGAAGCATCTGTAATTGTTCTTCGAACGAAAATTTCATGATGACTATCTTATATTAACTGAGAAACTGACTGACACTGAGAGACGTCGAAGCCTACATTTACATTTGACGTAGTGAGCATATCCTTGAATACGTTCTATAATGAAAGTAATCGAATGTAAACAGTCAAATATCTTAGCAACAGTAAGTTTTAGGACAAATATACTTTAGTACTTTTATACTCGGAATACGCCAATCTATCGAAATCGAGTATAAAAAATTGGACATTCCTTTTAGAAAAACAACAAAGGTGACCTCTATATCTTCTCTACGGCTCCAACCGAAACCCTACAACTTCTGTAAGTAATATTCTACATATATTCAAGTGGACAGAACTCGTGGGACACATTGTATATTATACGTCTTAACTTTTATATTATACGTGCTCTGTAACCCTACGAATAAAACAGTCTTCCAAGCGACACGTGATCTATCAAGGGTGAATTGTTAGAAGAGAGAAAGACGAGGAATTCTTAACCCGAGTAACCGATCCGCTCGTTATTCAGGTAAAGAGCGATTAACACTCTAGGTGGGACAAGTTTCATTCGAGGAAAAATTCGATAATTCTGTGCGAGCAGCGGAAACTGGATCAAGCCAGAGAAAAGGAAGAAGAAGAATGGAGGAATAAAGCGGAGAGAAAGGAACAGAGTGGAACGAAGATAAGAAAAAGAATGTTGGATAAAGAACGGCGTCTCGGCGGAGACGTTTTTTGATTAATTTTACGGGGACAAGAGAAGCAACCGCCAGGGGACTTCCGGCGTGGGATCTAATAAATATTTTCGGGGGGGAAATTTAGAATGGCTCCGGAGGCCCGGGGTGGCCATGGCGAAGGGGCGCAGATCGATAGGAACGTAGCAGGTGCACTCGATAATCGGCCACGTCACACCTTCGCCGATTCGACGGGCACTGGTTCGTGCCTTAAGTGCTTCCAGTCAGTTGCTCAGGTGCAATTTTGTTCGACGTACCGTCCTCCCGGTTGTTTTCAGTCGTTCCCGTCATGGGAAGCCTCCGCGAGCGCACTACCAGTTTCCACTTTGCAAGCCGGCTGTGCATGTGTCGGCTAGAACTTGGATTAGTTTGCCTTCACTCGTGGATGTCATTTAAACTGACTGCTCATGGGACTAGCCATCAGCTCTTCGAGAATCGTAGCGAACGTTAACGTTGACCGTATTGACGCTAAATACTCTGCTGATGTGTTAACGGTGCTAATAAATACGTGGTTATATGTGAAAATGTCCTAAGTCGTATCTTCAGAGAATTTCAGTTCGTTCACGAAGTGCAACATAGTACGGGATTAGATGTATCGATGGGATAATACTAATCAAACGACAGAACTTTTTCGTTTTTAATTATCTATTATCGATATATTTGTGGAATTTTTCTGATTAAAACGAGACCAAATATGGCACAATTACGAGCCAATTTGCTTGTTCAACGGACGATTCAGTAGAACCTCGATAAAAAATTCAACACGATTTATTGTACAAATC
The DNA here is from genome assembly GCA_028454255.1 of Halictus ligatus. Taxonomy (NCBI): domain Eukaryota; kingdom Metazoa; phylum Arthropoda; class Insecta; order Hymenoptera; family Halictidae; genus Halictus; species Halictus ligatus. The sequence continues at coordinate 12,249,058 of CM052137.1, forward strand.
AGTGAAGTCTCGATCTAACACTGTAGCTAGATAACTGTTCCATTATCTGAACGCTCCGTTTCCACGGATTAGTACGAATAATTGAGGTTCTACTCTATCAATAATTGAACAAGTAAATGTGATTGAAATTGCGTCGTGTTTAGTTTCGTTTCAATCGGAAAAATATTAGGAATATGCTGGTAATGGTTTCAGAAAAGAACATTTAAAAATAGAAAATTTTCGTCACCGGACTAGTATTGTTTGATCAATACGCTGTGTTATCTTGGTATACATAATGCGTAGAATACAAAACTTTGAAATCACTGAGAGCTGCTTGAGATAGCAGACGCTTGGAGCATTCGCTGGTTTCCGGACGAGTCTAGTTCTAAATCTTACAATCTGAAACCTTGCAATTTCCTACTTTGGCAATATACTGTAAAAGTTTAGTCAGTCTTAGTTGGCTGGAATGCAATTCCCGAATTCGTGTAACGTGGAGGTTGTTACAACGTGAAAATACGTTTCAACGTAACTGCGCTACAAATCCCGGATGACTCGAACCCTCCAGAACCGATAAAAATAAATCACCAGTCGCTAAGGAACTACCTTAAAAACATCATTCACGAATTTATCTCCAATTAAGCAAATGATCTAACAACTCGTGATATTAGCATCATTATAACTAGACAGCGAATTTCATGCATTTATGACAAAAATGGTGCAACGTAAAACAGTAGAGAGATGAAAGGAATTTAAGGGTATCGACACATTATGATCGGATGATCGGACTGCACGTATGCATTAATAACATTTGTAACGAACATTGACGACATCTCTACTCTATTTTTACTATGATGGAATTAAACTCCTTCCTCATTCTGAATTTTATAGTCCACGAAAGTTGAAATTTGCATAATAAAGAGCCTAAAGATCATAAAAAGCCGCATAAAACACAAAGGTCCGTTATTAAAATTAAATGAAAACCATGAATAAGGGTTCACGTGATACGTATAATGCAACGTACACTATTGTTCGAGACCTCCATTCAACTACCAAAGGGAAAAACGAATATTCATTTCATTAGAGCACCGTGTAATCGATGCAGCAAAATCTTTCCTTCGCATAAAGATCCGCAGTTGAATTGCAATAATTATACCTGAATTTCTCAAACTGCGATTAACCATCTACTTTAAGTTCCAGATGCTCAACCGTTTCCCGCCAGATTTTTACAAATCTCTTTTTGAAGTCGTCAGTCTCATTCGTCGGACCGTTCTTCTTGTACACTTTTCAAACTTCCATCAATCTCCATCACTCCCTGGAGCTTCAATTCCCTTAATTTCGCGTTTCCACCGGCCCCATCATTCTTTGCGGCTAACAACCTTTCCGCTGGCTGTTTTGTATTTTAATTTCTGCTCGCGTAAAATTTTATCTTGCTTCTCGTTGAGTTGTCCATGTACGCAATTCTAGTTTCTCGCTCCCACTTCCTCCTGCACTTTCTCTCTCTCTCTATCTCTTTCTCCCCGTCTCTCTACCTCTCGCCAACCCTTTTCGTTTTCTATCCGACCCTCTCCACTTTTACTCCATCCCCCGGATCCCCGGTCTCTTTGTCTTTCCCTTTACGCGGCTGCGGCCATGATTACGTTTGTTTGCGGTCGGCCACGAAATTTTACCAAAGCGACGGCCCTGCAGAGTCGGTGCCGAAAACGTTTTCAGTGCCGCGACCAGCGAATAATGGCGGGGAATCACGTCCGTAAATTCGTCGTTAAGCGTTATCAAAAACACAATGGCCCGTGGACCGAGTCGATGATAAATGAACGTGACCGGTGCCTGGCCGTCGAGGGCCGCCGTTGTAATCAAGCATGTAAATGACACGTTTACCTTTGAGATTTGCATTAAATTTAGTAATCGTTCCTGCGCCACGGACAAGGGACGACGACGCCGGTGATGAATTCGATATCGATTATGCGTTTTGGCAATCGAACTATCGTACTTTAGTTACGCGATTCTACCAGTTTTTACAACAATGGCTAATAATTTTAACCTCCTCACTACGCGGATTAAAAGTATTCATTTTTTGGACAAATTTGTTGTTGTATTTTATGAAGCTACTACAAGTAATGCGAAAATTCAATGAGGAATCGAAAAATAATTCGAAGAGGACTAGAATAGTAAAAATTCAATTCTTAAAGCTTAGACGTTATTCATGAAACGTGTGACGACAAAAATTGTTAAAGATGGACGAAGAATTGCGTAATTTCTAATAAAATCCGGTGAATGTATACTTCAAATGAGGTGACTATACTAGATCTCAGATATTAATTTTTCTAAATCTGCAAATGTGGCTATTAATTATTATGACAAATAAATTATTTGAGTAGCGTAAACACAGTTCAGGTTCGCTTTTACAACGCGTCGTATTCATTTTTCTTTTTGCTGTTCTCCTACTAGTTTTATTATATACTATTACTGTTCTTGTAAATGTTAGACAGAAGTTTATTTTTAATTCAAAGGATTAGGATACGTTTCTAATGAAATGTTAATACTGCTAAAATGGTTGGGTGACATACGGTGAAAACATCGAAAACTTGTAGGAGCTAAATAATTTTTTTATGAACTCCTTGTTGAGAAGAATTGATCAAAATTGATGCAGATAATTTTGATTTTGCATAAAGATCTGCAGTACAGTTCTTACTAGCGAATATAAAATCAGTTTGATGTATAAGTAAAAGCAATTTTATTAAATTGAACAAGACATATTGAAATAATGAAAAATAATAATTGCTGATCCAGCAATCAAAGCTCCCCGCACCAACAAAAGGAATTGTGTTAATTCCTGAGCAATCTGGTAAGATAAAGTATTCGGTTTGGGGTGTCTCGCGATAGTCTGGCGAAAACTCTTCCTTTCGCAAATCAAATTATCTCGCCCTGAAGTTCTCAACTTTCAAGGATACCTCTCAGCTTTTGACTAACGAAGAATTCCAGCTCCGAAGAAGGTTAATTAGCGAACCGACGATCGTCAGTGTAACAGAGCAAACTGTGCCGCGTCCGTTTCGCTATGAGAGTTCGCAAGCACGAGGAATATTGAAAATGAATCTCGCTAATTCGTGAGAATTTTCTTTGCCGGCACATTATTAAGTGTTAATTTCCTGCAAATGAAATCTAATTGCTTTATCATGCCAAAGAAATTGAATCGAGGATTCTCGGGAAAGAATATACTGTAAATGTTTACCTAGTTCTCAAGGTTTGTTCATGACCGTCTCGGTCGGTTATTCTCCTGTTATGAAAATTGTGTCATGACGAAATTAACGAAACGTGATAATTTACATTGAAGTATGTGAACAATGGTTCTATAAAATTCATTTAAAAATGCATTTTCAATCTTCAATTTTTAGCTGTTTTTTAATCTAAATGGCTACAAAAAAATCTATAGACTGAAGTTTTACAATTAGTAATTATATGAGGGCAACACAATAAAGAAAACCAGCCATTATTTTCGTCAGTAAAGGGAAAATAAGTACATCACCAGATGAGAATTGATTAAAAACCACGCAATGAAAGCATCAGAATTTCTCTCTTAAACTTAATAAAATTTAATACAAAATGTGATTATATTTCTTTTCATATAAATTAGTATTCAAATGTATTTTTTGGAGGTATTTGCAATCTGATGACTGCTGCAGTTAGTCCGCACTTTACTTCAAGATCATTTAGTGCGTTCATTAGAAAGTTCTTTGTTATTTCCATCCAATCCGCGAGAAAGAGTGTGCTTCAATGCTTCTTCCCTAAATCCATCAATGTCCTGTCTAGCTCCACCAAGATCTTCTTTCAGATCGATCAATGTCTAGACCTGATTCGACGAGATCTTGTTTCGAATCCATTAACTTCTGAAGACTGCCCAGTTACCTATCACTCGCAGACGAACTTAATCTCTTCTCATGTATCTGCACTTGTATCCCAAGAATCTACTTCTGCCCCACACCCCAAAATTCCAGAAATCTATGTCTGTCAAATTAGTTCACGTAAAATTATATCTCGAATAACCCACCATTAATTAACCCGTATACTTGCACCTGATATCCTTCAATGTTTAATAGTTTCATATTTCAATATTATAATATCCTTTGCACATCTATTTACCTGTAATACGACTGAATTTCCCTTGACATATGATTTCATACGATATAAAAAATAAGTAGCACTCCATTTGAAAAAATTGGAGATCACCTCCATTTCTAAAAAAATAAAATAAAAATTGAAAATAATTTTTTGCTATAATCTATTAAGTAAATTAATTTTTATTAGGATTCACGAGGTGTGAGAATATTACATAACTCATTGTCGCGATGAACTCTGTCTTGTATTCTTGTACTATTAAATAAGTTGTTCTCATTTTCTGTGACTTTTATAGGCATTGGTGTTCAAAATAATTCGAATTATTATTTTTCATGTTTTTTCGAATGGACTGTGGCCAAAACTAATTCGAAATGATTCGATTAGACCAGCCTAGTGGTGGTAGCATCAAAACCGCGTCAAGCAAGCAAGTTATCCATCGAATGTTCGATAACGTACACCGAGCGAACGTTAAACGTGTTAAATGCGGAATCACACCGGCCATAATATGCCGGGAGCTGTAGGTTGGACGAAACAATCTTGTAAGTCCCGGACAAGTTTCGGATCCGAAACTTGCCGAACCGAGCTCTCGAATCCCCCACGGCCCTCCGGGCCCCCCTGGGCCCCCACCCCCCCCCCCCCCCCCATGGCCTTTAGGGGTCTTCGCCGTCAGTTCTCGTGTCCGTTACGCCCCCACCACGTGCAACCACGGACACCGGTCCATTCGCGAAAGCTAGCGAGAAGCGAAACCGCGATCCAACTGGCAGAGCACGGTCCTCCAACGACTTGGCCAAAGTTGCAAACTGCGGATTGCATCGGCGCTGCGGTCGCGGCCGGCTGCCGATTTAATTGCAACTAATGCCCTGCGGCCCCGTTCCCGCGGAAATTTAATACCGATATCGCGACGGTGATTACGCGGACACGGTGGTCTCATGTATGCGAATTGTAGTCGTTCTTTTAACAGGCCGGCTGCGGATCGGGGACAACGATTAATTCATTTGATTACGTTCGCGATTAATACATTGAAAAATGCACGGTCTGGTAGCGGCGTACAATGCTATGGAACAAATTTATTTTTAATTATAAGACGCGGATACGGTGGAATTTTATTTAGATTAGATCGTTGCATATGAAACGTGCGATTTTAGGATGCAAATGTTATGAAGCGTTTCGGTCCAGAAATACTATTACAATCTAGGTGTTCATTGTACATATAGGCTGAGTCACCTAACGTTTACACCTTATGTTATTTATATTTAGAGATCTTAAAGTCACCTTCATATTTCTAAACAGTGTCAACCCATTTTAAAGACCTACGATGATAGTCCCTTTCATTAGAAATTCCTTGACTATAATTACTCAAGGTCATTCAAGGTTGCATACAGAGGAAACGTATAAGATTTAAAATTGTATTATTTTCAAATTTCTGGAATTATTAAAAGGAGAAACTTTTATTCGGCTCCTGTTTCAAGCAATTAATTTGAAGAACTTTTATTTTGCATAAAAATACGCTGCCTAATTATTACAAATTCTAAATATTAATTGCATCCATTGACATTTAGTATGCATATTACGAAAATAATATCTACTAAATATTAAATAATATAGCGACGTTACTTATGGGTACCTCTAATATATTTTGTAAGATTATTTTCTAAATTGTTGTTATATTTGTTGCTTAGACATTGCTACTTACTTTCTTGTAAATTGCTACTTAATTTTATGAACATATAATTGTATATGCACCGTAAATTAAATTATTAAATTAATCGCTATACATGTGTATGTATGACTTCCAAAATTAAAATTCAATATGAAATTTACTTCCAATAAATTGCACACAAAATATTATTTATTTAAAATGTATTATTGAAAAGCCAGCGGGGAATACAGAACATAAATAAATTGCATACAAAATATGTTTTATGTAACACTAGAACGACCGGAGCAGTCAAAATGACTGGTTTCCAATTTTTGCTTTTACAATAATTGTAATTGTTACTGAAATTGTTACTGGAACAAGTAATTATTACTGAAATTGTAGAAATGTTTTCATTGGAAATTTTTTAATGAACCTCTTCATTGAAGCTCATATTACAATCAAAGTTGTATGAAGTCTGAATGAGCACAGTCTTGTCACTGTTACAAAGCAATATATGTACGTCAGTCGGTCGTTCTACTGTTAAAATATATTATTAAAAAGCCAGCACGGAATACAGAACATCGATTAATTATTACATTGTTTTTTATAAAATCGGTAAATGTCGGTAATACATTTGTATGAACGGCGGTGTGCGTGGACCATAAGAGTATCGAATCCACAGTAATTATAATGAGAGAGCTTTAAGACGACCATTGGCACGGTATTCCAATAGCTGGACGGTGCAATGCTCATGAGTAACGGTGCCATGGTCGGTGGGCACGGCCAGAGCAATTCCTGATTTTCGATTATCCGATTCCAGACCGATATACACCGGCCGTGCATTGCATTAGCGTGTAACAACGTGGCCCGCTAGCCTCGCAAGCAGCAGTTTCAGTTTGCATCTTCATGTGCATGCTTACCATATACGAGGTGTTGAGTTAAAATTATTAGTGCGTGTACCAAAAATTACATACAGCTTCTACATGACCGTTATTGCCTCACACATGCTACGTTAATTAAAACACGAAAACTGGATTGAAAATTTATTTTGTATTTAGTCTCTATTCTATCAAAATATCGTGTATGGAATTTTTATAGCCTGAAAAGAAGTAAACAAGAAAATGAAGTATTATCAGGAGGCCGAAATTAAAAAATATTGTAATTATCAAGTTGTATGTGTAACCACAAATTAAACGGTTGCAGGAAAAGTTTTAAAAGTGATTGTCCTTGGCGAACAAAAAAAATCCTGTTACTATAGAATAGGATCCTATAGGATCCTATAGTAATAGAATTTTTTTTTGTTCACCCAAAACAATCACTTTTAAAATTTTTTCTGAAGAAAAGCAGTTTTGAAGAATACAGGGTGTGGCGCCAAAAACAGGCCACCTGAATAACTCGGCTGCTATTGGCGGTAGGAAGAAATGCATCAGATGCAATTTGCTTGGTTTCGAGGGGGCATTATTCTGATGTTAGTAGCTTTTTTGTGGGTGGACGCGTAAAGGACATATGAAGGTCAACTTAGTCTATCGATTCATGATACAGAAAGTAGGTCTTTCCATTTAAAAAAATCAAGGTGACCTTGAAATCTCCTCTATGCCTCTACCCACGAAGAATGTCTGTTAAATTAAAAATATTATACAATAAATATAGATTTTCTTTCTCTACTACGAAATGATTAAGGACCAAATTCTAATCGCTGTGGTTCATATAAAAATTAATCCAAAACCATGTACAAGTGTTACAGAATAGGACATTTAATTATGGATCCTAAATTGTGCAAAAGCAAAATAATGTTTCATTCATCGAAGAAATTTTTTTATCCCATGTTCGTACATCCATACGTAAAAGAGAGGCAGAAAGCCGAGTGATAATTTCAAGCTTTTAAAACCAGACAGAATTAGTTGATGGCGTGCTTAATCCTTTCTTTGTATGACACTCAGTATATTTGAAGCTGAAACGCAAACACCGACGTAACCCCAATTTCTGTACCGGCAAGGCTTAGCTGCGTCCTCAGCAAATTGAATTATCGCAAGATCCTGCCAAAGATAGCTCGGGTCTGCGAGTCGGATGAACGTAGTTCACAAGGATGATGGACAGAGACCTCAGTAGAGAGGATCCGCGATAAGTCAGACGTGCACGTTTGACGGGGCGGATTAAGCCCGGCTTGTTTTCCGTTGAAAAATGTTTGCGCCACTTTTCCGTCAAGATGCGAAACTAATGCTTTAATACTGTTCATTAATATATTCTACCTGATACTACTGTGCACACCTACGTACAGTTGCTCGCAAAAGTACTCGACCATTTACAACTTTCAACGTATGAAATGCGTGTGTCTATGTGTGTGTATGTTAACACTCTACCTACATGAAGCCTACTAATAAGAAAGAATCACCAATATATTTTGTTTTTATTAAAGTCAAGTAGACAAATTTAAAGTAAAAGAAAGTTTCTTATTTCAGTAATTTCTACATATTTGTACATACATATGTATATTAGGTGTACAAGTATAAGTAGATTGCGGATTTTATGCAATTATGACAAAAATGGGTACATACAATTTAAGCAAGAAACAAATTTAAAAAATTAAAGCATATCGATGTAATAGTTTCAGCTTATTGAAATCAATAAACAAAAAAGTTATTAACATTTGGATTTTTATTTTGCACAAAGATCCGCAATCTAACGATAACTTATGCGAATTAGGCACATGTTTAGTAAATGCACGTTTAAAATTTGAAAAAAATATAACATGGAAAATGGTATTTCCGTTCAGATAGTATAAATTTATAAGTAATAGTAACATTCATTTCCAATAATTTTTCCTGACTGCAGTTTTTTTGTGTTTTTTTCTGACTTTTATTACCTGACACTTCCTCTTACCATTAATTAATATGTCTTCATTTGTAATTCAATTACATCGTACCGTGTAAATGTATTTCACTTATAATTATGAATTGCATAATAATTTCATTAAATAAGAATCTGAATTACGAATCTCAACGTTATTCAAATTGATGTAAAATTGAACTACTTTGCAAATATAATACATGGAATAAATCCATTGAAATTCCGCGTAATTCTGCTTACAAGTAATTAATGCATCTTCAGTATAATGGTTGAAAGATTTGAATTCAAAATAACGGTACAACTGATTAATTGTTAGAGCCACGAATTAATTTCGACATATACCATGGACACCTTGATTACCGAATCACCGAGATAAAATATCCCACAAGATTAAAGTAATTTAGTTAACAATTACTAGTTCAGCTAGACAGTTAAGCCTGCCAGCAGTAAAAATAAAAATTCGACGTAATATAAATATAAAATCCTATATAAATATTGCCATAAATTAAAGACCCAGTATGCCGGTGGATGATTAATTAACTTGAGGGTCTATAATTTATATCGGGTGTTCCTAACATGAGACAAAAAGTGTGCAGAAAATAATAGAGGTTATTCTAGTGTGTAGAATGTATTCTTGTCGATAAATGGCCACTAAATTCCCGGCGGAAGTTCTATGTATTATGTAACGAACTGTACACAAGAAGGGTGATATTTTATTCGCGGGAAAGGGTTCCCGAACAAAACTTGAACCAGTCAAACTGGGATTACAAAACGTCGCAAGCAAGTGGTGGTCGCAAATTGCCGGCAAATTCCATCGGTCTGGTGGAAAAATCGTCGGTGAACGGTCCGATGGAACGTTGAACCGTAACGTTTAATGGTGGTACGGTGGCGCGTATCGTCGCGGGAGTTTCAAAGGGACTTCGTTTCGCGCGCGCGGAACCCGATGCGACCTAAATTCCGGCGGTAACATTTTTTCCCTTCCTTTTCTTTTTATTTCGCGGTCGACATCGGGTCCGACAAAAATAGAAAAAGGGGCTCATAGATTTTTATCGACTATCGGCATCGATTCCGCAAGGACGAGCACATCCACAGCCACGCGCACACGCATACACGCAAAGTGGCCAGAGGGAAATGCTCGTGAGCCCGCATCGATGCTCGCGCGGGCCTTGTCAGTCCTCTCTGACAACGATCCCAGCTGGAGAGCCACGAGGAAATCAACGGACGGAAAGGATCAAAGGGCTGGAACGAAGGAGCCCGGACCGTATTTGACCGTCGTTTGAATTAAAGATGACCACCGGCTAGTAAGCAGGGTTCGTTAAAACGCGCCTCACGTTTCGGACGATCGTAATCTTTCAGACCGACTGGACCGGGCCGTCCGATGAGGCTAATCAATACTTCCGCGGACGCGGCGATCTTTTCCTGTAATAACACTGTTCGGGCCCGCTCCTTACCATTTTGTAGCTACCCATGTAATTTATTTTTGCTGCAGGAATTCATCAAGACATACACTGGGTTAGGTGACATGAATTATAGAAAACCGGGCAGAGACATTTGGTGCTTTCTTGAAAAAAAAAAAAGAATCATTTTGACACATCTTTTGTCTGTACACATATGTAATTCAATATCGTTTTCGAAGCTGACTTAGCAGGACAATTTTTCCGAAATCACGGTACAAGCAGTCTGGTATTGACAATTTTTCGGTTTGACATTTCCTTTTCGATGCAAATCAATTTTGAAAATTCAACGGAACATGTGTATTATTAGATAGCAATGAACTGACGTGACTGATCATGACCAACCTATTCTATTTCCTGCATATACTAAAGCAAGCGAACCCGGCGGATCTTTAAATTCGATTTTCTCGCAAACAAAGCGTTAAACAAGAATATGTTATTTACTCTTTTCGACTTGTTTATGTATTTAGAATCACCACACGGCCACGTATATGGCCATGATTTCGGAGACACTCTATATATTGAACACTAGATCTATTTATTAGGTGCATAAATTAGTTCGTAGCCTTTTCTTCCCGAATTTGTCGATTATTTACAAACAATTAAAGCATACTCCACTGTCAAAATTAATTTCCATTTTATTTCGTGCATTTACTCCATCTTTTAAATAATTATACGTGATTCTTTAATTTGAAGGATTTAAAATAAATTTACTAAATGAGATTTCATTATACGAACTGGCAATCAATTTTTACATGAACTCTTTCTCTCTCTCCCTCTCATTAACTTTTACATATTCAATTACCCTGGTCGTGTAACGAAATATTCTGCGTTTTATTATATCTGTTATGCCACGCTAATAAATGAATCACAGTAAGAGTTTAAATTCCTGTTCGAGCTGCACGTATCTGCAGGATCGTGTAATTGGTATGGTTATAGTTTACGATCCCAGTATTTCATCAGATTTGAATAAATTTCGGGGTACCTGTGTTTTACGATAGCCTCAACCTCCATAACGATTTATTGAAGTTCCCGGTTTTCTTTCGGTACACACGTGTGGCAGGATGCATTCATTTTTTCTGTATGATACGTAAACGAGATAGATCATGTATTCTTTGCATTCGATCGCCAGTAAACAACTTTGTTTGTTCAAGAAAACGGTACACACATAGAAGAGAAGAAGACAGTAATTTTCAAACGATCGTTATGGTTCTGGATATTTGTTACTGTGTGCATGCCGTTTTACTGGCCCCATGAGCCCACGGAAAAAATAGGGCCAGTAAATTCCTAATGTTAAAACTTGGATTTTTGGAATTTTCTTGTGAAAATTTACAATATTATATAAAGAAAAGTCCAAAACTTGTGGTCCCCTAAGTTAAACATTAACTCCCCTCTTTGCTTCTACTACAGCATGCATCCTTTCCGGCATACTCCTTATGCATTGTTTTATCGTATTCATTAATTTGGGATAATTTTGCCAAATATCCAGAATTTCTTTTTAAATCATCTATTATAGTGGCAGGTGGTGCGTATACAAGGGTTTTGTATAAACTCCTTTTTTGCATACTTGAATTATTAATATCCATGTATGCAATACCATAGTAATCAATTAAATTAAATAATTATAGTAATTAAGTAATTATATTCCGTTCAGGTCTTTCAAGTTCACTAAATACACGAGAGACGTCAAAAATTGTGAGTAGCCCTAATTTTTTGGCTATGGACTGTAGAAAAGTAATGTCTTCGGTTAAGCATGAACGGTTCGCAAGAAAATTCGCAGCTTCTTTCTATGGCTGGCCGCCGTTCACGGATGCAAACGTCCTCACAGCCACGCACAAGAGTGCGCGACGAGATTTATGAACGTGGGAGGTCCTTAAGAGAATTACCTTCCCAGGTGGCGCGGCCGGGAGGAGGATACTTCCTTTTAAAGGACTCCGATACGACTGGGGCCACTGGAAGATTCCTTGACAAACGCGCTAAAAAGGATTACCCTCGCTCCACTAAAAGACCGCTATACAAAACTGTCCCGTTAAGCCACTCGAATCGACATCCTGCCCTTGATAAACGACCGGCCGGCTTGTGACGTACGTTAGCGAGAACGTTTATGGATAGGATAAAGATTCTTAGAAAATATTGGCTCGCTGCAGAAGCCTTTGGTGTGCTCGTATCATGCACGTTTTTCATTTAAGCCGTTGGAAATAATACGACAACTAGACTGCTGATTTTATACGTTTCTGGCATAAACGAACAGGTGAAACGTAAAACTGTCAAAGAATTAGACGAATTCAAGGACATTGTCATATTATTTTTGACTTGCTGGAATTACTAAAAAGACTAATACATTTTTATTTTATTTCTGTTTCTTAAAACCAACTTCAAAAACTCTTTTTTTGCATAAAGATTCACACTTTATTTCGTACCCGAATCAAGGAGTCGTATCCAGTTAATTAACTATGTTAAAAAGACGTCAGTTTTAGAAATTTCCTCTGAAAAAATTGCTTAACTAATTGTTAAAACAGGAGGTACTTGTTTCAAACATACATGTATTTTAACCTCTTTTCAAAAATAATTTATTTTGGTTAATTCGAAACAAATAAGTTTAATTTTTGTATAAAATACACTGTTACCAGATTTAAATGTAAATGTATTATATAAATTGGTTATTTAAAGAGTGGTGTACATATTTCTGGGATAACTTTAAAACATTAATTCAAAAATTATATTACTTGAGTACGAAGAAGTACATTTTCATCTACCTTCTGTTGCCCACAGTACAAATATCGACAATCTCTCGAGAATAGGAGTGTTAAAATTCTTTTTGGATCCAGCACGCTTACTTTTTGGACACAATAGCACGCTTCAACAAAGTCGGTAAAAATTTGTCGCGTCTCCACCGTCCTTAAAAAGTATTGTTTGCACTTCATAGATCATCGAAAGGAGGTTCTTACGAGGACATAAAAATGAAATCTAGTCAAGTTTTTATTTCTTAATTTATTATACATATAATATCCATCATTATCAAGGACAGTTTGCCATCTTTCCTGCAAATTTTCAATCCCCCTCTTATAAAAATCCAGGGTTCATGAAGCAAAATATGACTCAATGTACCTCCTTACATCTTCTACAGAAGTGAATGTTTTATTTCTTAAATAATGTTCCAGAGATCTGAAAAGATGATAGTCAGAGGGAGCAATATCCGGTGAGTACGGGGTGCGGTAAAACCTACCATTGCAATTCTTTGATTTTTTCCTGATTGAGTTTCGCTGTATGGGGCCGGGCATTGTCAACTTGCAGTATTACACCTTTTCTGTGGGGCAAAGATGCCCTCTTTTTCTGCACAGTAACACCTTTCTAAGTGATAAGCTAGGTTTAAGGGTTGATATTGCGGTTTGATTTGCTAGAAGCCATTTTTGATCTCCGGGAACGATTGTGCTAAGAAATGGATCTCTACGAAATCTTGTTGGTCTCAGATAATAATTGATGCGGTACCCATATTTCTTGCCTATATGCCTTTCCCATTTCGTATTGGTGTCTCTCCATAGTTGACCATTTGGACCCAAATTTTGGATCAGCTTCCACTACAGATTTTAGGGTGTCATTGTCAAATTCAACTGGTCGTCCTAGTTGACCTTCAATACATCTCCATAAACATCGCAAATTTTCTTTACGTCACCGTTGCATTAAATCCCGCATAAAGATGAAAAAGTATGCAATGACGAACATGATCCTCGGAAGGTACGGACGCCGCCATTTTATTACAAGGTTGTAAAAAGAATGTATACTTTTTAGAATATTTTGAACACAAGCTGCTTTATCAAAAACTGTAAAAAAATACGTGTTTCCTCTTCAACGATCGGTACAGAACTAAAGGTAAAACAAAATCTTCGCAAATAATTGATTACTTATGGGTATCCCTAACATGAAAACTCGAAATTTCGTAACTCTTTCCGCGAACTCGATTCATTTCTTAGTGGCAGTGCAATTAGTTTTAAAAAATTCATCGGACACCTCATCGACTGAACGAGCAATCTTCTTTGTTCCACGTCGGGGAGCCCGTTTCTCGGTTGCTCGTTTAACCCGTCGGAACTCACGAGGTCTGGTGCAGCAGCATGTGCTTTCGAAGTTCGCCAGCTGTCGTCTGCCTCCACTCGTTCTGCCTTATTTATAAGAGACTCGTGCGCCTCTCGCCCGAGCGAGAGAAACCTCGAGCCGAGGAGACGGAGGACAAATCCAGTCTGATTACAAATTGAAGATGCTCTACCGATTGAGCGGAGAGTTTGCTCGCTCGCCTTCGTTCTGCAGACAGAAACCGTCCGAATGTAGAATACAGTCGTTCGAACGACCACCGGGAAAATTCAGAAGGAGATGAGCGACAAACTCAATGGGCCTAATTATCCCACTTGTCTCGTCTCCGAGTGTCACCCCCCCCCCCCCCAAACGGATTTCGCTATCGTTTAACGTGTCTAATTGCCGCGATAAGCGCCATCAATTTCTGGAAGCTGGACCGCCATTATGCGCATTCGCTATGCAACGCCGAGAATTCGCTGTGATAAAGTGGTGAATACCGTCTAACGAGATTTTTATTTCATCCGGAACTCGATAGAATATCTTTCAGGAATTGCTGTTTATTAACTGTTCTAACTCGGAGAATTTGTATTTAGATGTAGTCATCGGTTTATTTGGATTACTGGCGAACCTACAGCAATAAATTCTTTATGGTATAAACGAATATTGATGAATCGCATAAAGAAAATAATATCCAATAAAAATTTTAAGGCTATACAAAAAATTGTACAAATAAATTTTCGTGTACTCTACGGTTTAGAGATATTATAAATGTACGAACATCCAGAGCATTTGCTTTAGTTTACATTTTTTGTAGACTTTAAAGAACACTATCGATCGCAGAAAATTAAAATTGGGATGAATTTGTACTAAATGTGGAAAAATGCTTTCTATTGCCATGAGTGTATACGCTATAGGCACAGTATAAAAATCTAAAATGTGATAAATAGACCTAGTAGCCTCACGGCGTTATTAGCCATAAGTGAAGCACAAAGGGCAAATTAGAGTACCTAAATTATTTTAATAGATGAATTATTCTAACTGAGAAACTGGAACCTAGTTTCAGACGGAAAGCAGGAAAGTCTGCTCGAATCGTCATAGTTAGTAAGCCAAGTTGTTAGGTATTACAGTTAATACTCTGGCATATCTCTCTATATATGCTACATATACATCTTGGTGATGATGCTTTAAGCTGGTAACGACGCTGAAACCATTAATAAGACTTTAGAGTAAATTCACCTTAATCCAGATTATATAAATACTGTTAGATCGTGTGCGCTGACGATTAAATTATCGAGCGACATTTTCTACGTTATTCGTCCACTCGTAATTTGAAATAACAATGGGAGAAAATAAATAACAGTCGCTTGGGAATTGCGTCGCTGAAGGTAACAGCTTGGTCTCCTGCGAGCACTTAATTTCGAGACATCATGTAACTTTATACATTAGTATCATATTCCCACAAGACAATATTAACTTGTGTTTACGGAGTTACTAGAATTTGTTATTATAATTACTAGGAGAGATCAAAATTTAGTAATAACTAGAGTGCGGATTTTGTGTATTTATGACATGAACGTGTAGGTGAAATTTAAAGCAGTACAAAGATTAAAAGAATTTAAGAAAGAACATCAGGATTAACATCAGTTCAACACGACAGGTTTCAGATTTTTTATTTTTCTATTATTGAAAATATAAAGATATTTCTATGGGGAACAATAGAATAAAGTCTTTTACACATTATAGTCCAAATCGATCAAGATTTGAATAGATGCAATCTTCTCAATTTTATAAGATAATACGTGGTTTTAGTGTTAACGTTGGGTCTAAACGAACCCATAATGGAATTATATTTTCATTTTGATGAACATTGTACATTGGACATTGATCATTTTTGGAATTTTAACACATTCGTGACCGCTGACGTGTATTCGCGTCATTTTGAATTCTATTCCTGATTGCCGCTGACGTGAATTCACGTCCTGCAATTTTTGTTTCTGAATGCGGCAACATTAAGCGCATCAATGGGATTGGATTTAAATTTAAATTATTAATTAATTAATCCTTTCTTTAGCGATACAAGTTTGCGACAACCAGCTTCAGAATTTCATTATTTTCGCCGGTACTCAGTATTAAAAACGGAAAAAATTTGCCGGTCGTGTTAATGTTAAATTGTCTGTGTGATAATGACCCAAGGACATAATTAGTTCTACTACTAACCAGAAGATTGAATCATGGTGCGGGTAAATCGCCGAAGTGAAAAGTCCATGTAAAGAATGTCCCTCCGCGTGTCGTTGAGAACAGAGACGAACGAATGGAGACATATATTTAAGTTTCGATTCAGGGGCGTCTCTAAAAGATCCGAGGGAAAATAGTGGGCCCTGTTACCGGCGTTGATGGCCCTGTACCGATAAGATATGCATGGCCGGCTAGCCACACAGGGTCGAAGGAAGCAGCGAATTGTAAATCAGGAGTGAGAGGGGCCGACGCGACGCGCAACTTTCAGGGAAAAGTAACTGAAAACAAATAGGGCGGGTAGAAGGCGAGAGACCTCGGCGCGGCGCGGCGCGGCGCGGCGTGTATGTGCGAGTACTTCCGGCGAGCGGGACTGTTTGCATGGGAATCGTTGCTCGGGGTGCCAGCACCGAGAACACGCCAACTGCGACACTTCCGTGGAACTTTCTAACGAACCGACCGGGAGTTTCCAACGCTATCGATGTAAATCAGGGGCGACGTTATAATTTAATCCAAGTGTGGCGCGTCTATCGGTGTCAAAGCGGAAATGCTACGGTGCGATGCACCGCCGATGTCGTCGCTTGTCCCCGGCGAACGGTCGACGCGCTTTTTGATGCTTCCGTAGACGACTATCAACAAATCGAAACGCCAGTTTAAATAGTCCATCGAGACCTTCGAGAATTTGGGGGATGACCGCGTTTGACGTTTCGCGTTTCATTGCTGTGAAATGCAATAAAAGGTCAAAGAAGTCTCTTTACACCCTTCCTCCAAAATTGGCTAGGCTACATTTAGGTATTTATTTTAAGACTAAATAGTCTGAATGTTCTACTGTAGTTTAAGAAACTTCATATTTGCAACTATAATGTTAATGTGAAGAAATGTTGCTAGGGTCATTAGAGACCCCAGAATAACATTCCAAACTTAAAAGTGAGCAAATGACTTGTATTTGTCATTTTAAGAAGTTCGTAAAATTAATTACAGTAAAAGTTTGCTCGTTGCACGGGACGGGACCGAAAACACGTGCAAACAACGAGGTTGTGCAATGAAGGGGTGTAACCAATCATAGTGATTCGTACGTACTGTCCATCTTCCTTGGTTTCTACGAAGCCGTCACAATCCCCATTGCATGTTCCAGAACCTTGAACACCTCGTGGTGGGAGTCGCTAGTGCGCAACGAACGAGGAGTCCGCGCAATACACGAGGTGGCAATTAGCGAGGCTCTATTGTACTTGTTTCGCAAGTTCCAACCAATTACAATTTTCTCAAATTACAATTACAATTTTGTCTTGTAACAAACTAGACCCTGTAACTCATTTAAAAATATGTACTTTGAAGGGTGTATGGATACACTTTGATTCTGACTGTATAAATTTTCAATAGCAAAATGTGAAATGTGGTTTTTTTTATTACTGAAAAGATATCGCCCATGGAAAGTGGAGAACAATTAATAATAGCAGAGAATAGAGTAAAACTAACGAATCCCAAAAACAGGGATGCACACACGATAAAACGAGCACAAAGTTTAAAAGCACTTAAAAAGTTTGGCAACGTTTCACATTTCACTGTTAAAAATTTATACAGTCGTTAAAAAAGTTTCCGCATACCCGTCAAAGTGGAGTAACTTTTTTAAAAATGGAAAAACTGAATTTTTCTTGTTTTTTATAAGTTAGAAGGATTAGTTTACTGTATGATGCATACAAAGAAATTTGTCAGAAAATTGTAATTGGAAGAAGTTGCAAAACAAGTAGTACTTGTAATGAAAATTTCAAAAATACATAATTAGTAATAAATAATTCTTTGTCGTATTTTTCTGGCCATATGGTTCTTTATTCTATTTGTCTGGCCATGGTCACATTTGTTCTACTTGCCTGGCCACAGAGTTCTCTAGTCTATTTGTCTGACCATATACACCTTTATTCTACTTTCCTGGCCGCACGATTCGCTATTCCATTAGTCTGACCATAAACAGCTTTATTCTACTTGCCCGATCATTCCTATTTCATTTATCTAATTACATGTCACCCTATTTTTATTTGTTCGGTAAAATCTTGGATTTAAAATAGTAAATTCTGTGTCAAATGCAGAGACAAGAGAAGAGAAACGAATACCGCCTTCTACAAGGGACAAAATGTCTTGAAGTCGGAAAAGAAATAAATAGATTGCAACTATAATAAAATATGTGGAGCAATAAAAGCGGACTGGATCAAAATATAATTTATAAAAAAGGTAATATCTTGAATCGAGCTCGTGAAATTTGAAACAGTCGATAGGAAACACAGAGAAACAGATACATTTACAGATGTACGGATACACACAGAGTATAATGCAGAAGATACTGGAAATCGATATGGATGATCGACAGACTGTCGAAAATTTAAAAAAAATTAAGAATTAAAAAATGCTTACGTTAACTGCAAGAAACAAGAGCTTATTTAAACTAATAAAAAGATTTGCTTTTCCTTTTAGTCGTTCGAATAAGTTCATAAAAATATGACAGTACATTTAAACTCTTCTAATGCTTTCAGTGTTTTGTGTGTAACATTTTTAAACTCTTCTTCTGTACAATTCAGTTAGACTAATGGTAGGTGTTATTAAAATTTGATAGACATCATGATACTTAAGGGAGATCTTGAACATTCAAGACCCAACTTCATCAATTTACCATCAATGATAATAACTTAACAGTACTGGATAATTCTGTTATGATCAGTTATTCAAACGGCACGAGATACATCTAATACAATTACTGAAATATCACAGCCAAACTTCGGAATTTTATTCAAATAGACATTTTTATAAAATGCTGTAAGGAAATAAAACAAAACGATGTTTTTCAGTTATATATAGATTTTACAAGAAAATGCACAAACTTTGGAGAACCTAATATTATTTGACGATCAGATTATACTACGTAGAATCTGATACAAGCCGAATCAGTTCCGGGACTCCCGGAAGTTACTCTGGAGCTCTAAAGGTCTCTACTCTTCTCAAGCTGTGAACAGCTCCACGAATCTTGGTTAGTTTGGAGGGTTCCAGGGTTCAAAGAAAGTTTAGATTGTATCGGGAGTTTCTAATGGTTCCAGAACCCCAATAGTCTTCGTGCTTCCGGACTCTTTTAGTTGTCTTGGATAGTTCGGTAGGGTTTAAATATCTGGGAAAGTTTATGGTGTTTTATGCGTCTCTGTGCGTGAAATTTTTCAGATGTCAGAAGGTTTTGACGACTCCCATGAAATGAAGATCTAGAAAAAAATTCAGGGAGTTTAGAGAATGGAAGTTAGGAGAAGTCTGAAATCTTCTGCGCATCTACGAATTGGAATACCGGATTCTTCCGGAAGTGCTGATCCTTGAAGACGCCTTCAGCATCTTAGAATTCTTGCAATTCTCACACAGGGTGTCCCATTTGATTTTCAGCACGCGATTGCTAAAAATATAGCTCATTTAAAAAATTGTCTCAAATAAAACCTACCTTGTGTCGTGGAAGTACCATTTTTAATCGTTTGTATATATACTATATACTATACTATATATACATAATATATTTAATAATTTCATTGAAATTTCCAACATGTATATGGTACACGTAACTGGCATAAATCAGTCAAATAAATTTTTTCATTTTCTCTACAGGCTCGGATAAAGAGATAATGGAAAAGAAATTTTTATTGTTTTCATTTTCATTAAAGGTTAACTATTAAACTAATCCCTCCGGCATCATAGAAAAACGGACGTCATTTGATTCACTTTTTAAAAAGTTATTTTTATTTGAAAAGTGTTTGAACGATTATGCGAGTCTCTGTGCTTGTTCTCTTATGATTAGTGATGACCTTTTCCCCGTCGAGAAAATGAACAATTATAAGCAAATACTTTTTGCCAGAGATAGTAGCTAGATCCTTTGAGCATATGGCTATCAGTATCCGATTCTACCAGCAGTATCTCTATTCTACCAGCTGGAAGTTGCCTATATCGGATTCTAGAAAGCGATTCACCTATATTCGTATCTATGAGGATGTGATTGCTTGTATTGGGTTTCACCAGAGCGGTGAAATGTGAAATGGTACGGTGGGTACAATGACCTTCGTTCACCAATTTCTTTTATGTCAGCTTATATGGTTTTTCACCTAAAATAAAATTCTGAAAATATGCTGACGACAGTGCACAGAAGTGTCGGCTAATTCTGTATAGGTTCCGAATCGCTGTCGGCGGAAGATATCAACTGACATTTTTGAAGGTTCTTATTATACATTGTTGACGTATGCGCAGGAAGTAGCTGAATGGGGATTCCATAAAGCTGACCTATCACGATCTGCAATGTGTCAATCCATGAATATCCAGAGATTCGATGAATTGGGCGGAGAATGGAATTTTTGAAAATATTACTAGCCAGAAAATTGTCCTGCCAATATTTATGTTTGTCACTAAACTATAAGGAATTTGTTATCAAATGAAGAATTCAAATTTGTCAATCCATAAATATCCATAATTTGAGCTAGGAAATCGAATTTTTGAGACTATTACTAGGCAGAAAATAATCCTACCAAATATTTATTTTTGTTTTTTAACTGGAAGGAATTTTTTATCAAATCGAGAATCGAATTTTTGAAAATATTATTAGACCGCAAATAATTTGGCAAACATTTATTTCTGTCGTTGAGCTACGCGGAATTTTTCTATCAAGTAGGAATAAGATGACATCATCAAGCTCGAAATAAAATAAAAACCGCACTGAACTTTGCTAAGTGTTCTCACTGTACTCGAGTTTAGTGAATTTCAAAAGGTTCAGATTTGGAAAATAAATACAGCGTCCTTAATCATTCAAGTCTCTGTGTACTAGCAGTGCCAGAATACATGGAAATATCCAATTTGCATTGTATGATTCTGAAACGTGTTTCATCCAGCTATATGCATGTCGAGTCGTAACGTAGTTTCTGATCCTGTTGTATGTAAATAAAGGTGAATTAAGGGGTAGCATAGCAGCGTAGTTATCCGAAACACACCAATCTACGAGAGATATCAAATTTCCTGAATCCCATGATATAAGGAATAATCCGAAATCTAAATTAGCCGCTAATACATTCCCTAACTGCGTTTCAGACAGTTTATAAGTCGCAAATTAAATTTTTATCGCTCTACGCACCAGTGTCGTTAAAAGTCTCCTCGCAAAATTGCGAAAAACAAGAAAGAAATATCCCGGAGCATCTAATTAAACGTCCGGCCAGCAACGACCCTTTAAACACGACTAAACAGTGTTACTAGCAGATAATAGGATCCTACAAATTTGAACCTTTTTTTAGGTTTTGACATTCAGTAGATATTTTTTCTAAATTTTCATACGCTGAATACGGACCTCAACGTTTTCTCCACCACTTTCAATGTACAGAACTTTAATTATAGAATTACTTTTAATTATATTTTAACTGTAGAAGCTATACAAATGTTTCCTACAGAAAATGAAACTGTACACGTTTTCAAATAACAACGAAATTGAATGATTCGGATGGAAATCTACAAAATGTGTTTACTCCTTGCAGTAATATTTATTTTGTAGTTACGGTGACTAGAAATTCTTCATCGTTCATAGTTTCTTAGAAAAACAGGAAGGGTATATTTATTGCAAGCCTATGCTTTCTCGAAAGGCTATATGTATATCGACTTTAACGAAATAGAATTTTATTTCGGTTTAAAGGAAATTAATTGAAATTGTAGGACAAGCATTCTTACAAGACAAGAATTCTTTACACACGTATAGTATGCACATATAAGCTTGTAAAATACGAGAAAACGTGCACATTCACAAAAATGAATTGCGTTATTATTCTGTGTTTACTAAGTCCTATTAGACTTTTATAAACTAATGAAAAAATGAGAGTTTATAGCTACGGTATTTATTGTTTACTGAACTATCAATACCTGCTCTGCGTTCAGATAAACCTGTTTGATAAAATCGCAGCGATATTTTCGTCTAAAATGTTACCATCTTAATAAAGCAGACTTAAAGGAGACATGTTCCGCCTTGGGGTTGTTATACCCATAACTGAATTAAGTTGCAGTATATAAAAATTTCATGGATAGCACAAAATTATTACAGCATAGTTAGATCGACATACTTCATCATAAAGAAATCTCTGCTGGCCATTTTACACGGGTCCGCACTTAAACATCCGTGCAACTTTCATTCAACAGACCTTCACGAAGGTGTTCACCCCCGCATGAAGAAGTAATGGAGGCAAAGGAGTTGGAGGGACACCGAAGACGAATCTCCATTGTCTAGTTAAGCGAACAAAAAACAACGTTATACAGCTATCAGGATCCCGAGGGCGCCATTCACGTGAAACAATAGAGGGACAGCGGGAACGTTGTTTAAATATTGAAACGCATCGAAGGTCGGAAGTTATCGAAGTTCTTGCGGTTGTTCCCGCGTCGAGGGAAAAAGCAGTTCCCCAACGGCATAAGACCGTCGAGGGTGGCTCCCACGAACGACTTTCCGAAGGAGACCTCGTAACCCCCTTAAAACTTCCCCGAGCTCGCGAATTTCTTCACGCCGCACACTGTCCCGAATGCAGCAACTCACCGGACAAAAGTAAAAAAAAAAATCTAACTACCTGTAATTGTTAAAAGAAAGTTGCAGCGCCCAGCAAGAGTGCTATGTTATTCGGAACTTCTCAAATTTTTTAAAGCACACTTAAAACCCTTACGGGCGATTTAGCTGCAGTTAACTTGGATCCAAGGCAACTTTTGCATACAGTGGATCGAAAATGTACTTCAACGCTACGTCTCCGATTCTAGAAAAATTATTGATAGTTAAACTGTGATAATTTCTTAAAAATAAATAATACAGTTTTGCCAATTCCGCAAAGCAGGGTTTAATTTCCTCCAAGATATTTTTGCGCAATCGAACAGGTGGGAAACTGAAAACCTATTTTCCCTCACAAATGCTGCAAATTCAAATGTCTCCAAAATCTTTCAAAAATTTTTCTCGTCCATGAAATTGCCAAAAGGACTAGAAAAATTGTTCATCAATTTTCATGGTGTCGTTGTAAAGCTTCAGTCTTGAAATCCA
The DNA here is from genome assembly GCA_028454255.1 of Halictus ligatus. Taxonomy (NCBI): domain Eukaryota; kingdom Metazoa; phylum Arthropoda; class Insecta; order Hymenoptera; family Halictidae; genus Halictus; species Halictus ligatus. Next base: position 12,272,444 of record CM052137.1, read on the forward strand.
ATGTTATTTCAGTCGCGAAAAACATTTTTCAAAATTTTCACAGATGTACGAATGTATAGTATTTTCGAAAGAATCGGTGATATGGTTGCACTATTTCTTTTTACGAAATTATCACAATTTAAATATCGAAAATTTCTCAAAAAGATACTGTATTTATATATATAATAGCACTGCATTATTTAACTATTATCTGAATTATTCAAACGTAATTGCGTTCCATGTTAACTGTGTTATATATGTTTTGAGCATTTGCAATTAATTATATTTATATGCGCATTCATTCGTTGTTACGCATACATTACATACAAATGTTTTAATCATTTACACTCCATTAATCTAAGCTACAAATTCCATGAATTAATAGAGTATACCATCATGTATAATAATACCATTATGTTGAATAATCTCCAAATCTATTTTAATTTACTTTATTTTTAATTGAAGCATTTGTTATTTGTTTGTCATTTGTATATTTTCCAATCAAATGCAATTTCTTTTCAGAAAACTCGGAATGGAAGTTCGATTTATTTTTTAACAATACGAGTATTTTCCTTCGCGTTGGAACTGCATTTACCGAGAACGTTGCCACCGAGATGGCACGACAATTAGGGAAGAACAATTAATTGATCGAAGAAATACTCATTCCAGTTCTTTCCTTCACGGAATAATTTCCAAACTCGTAAAAGCGGAAGAGCCTCGCTCTCATTATTAGAAAATCGTCCTGCATTAACATAGGAGACCCGACGAAATCCAGCACGAAGACGTTTAATAACCTGGTTTCTGCGATGGTGCCAACTCTATCTATGGTCTGCGTTTTTCTACCTCTTCGCTTCCGCATTTTTACTCTATTTATTTATCCTTTATTACATTATTGTCTTTTGCTTTTAAGCTCTTTCCAACGTCCGTGGGCGACTCAAAATGACTCGCTCCTGATTTTCTCTTTCACAATTATTGAAATTGTGAACGTGTTTTCATGAAAAATAATTGAGTACACTTCTTTATTAATAATAAATAAATTGCGGATTTTTGTGCAAAATCGTTATCTACGTTAATGGTAAAAAAAAACAGGAATCTCTTCTTCTCTTTAGTAACTTCAATAAGTTGAAACTGATAAACGGTATCCTTAAATTAATTTAATTTTTTAAATCCTTCTAACCTTTCTAATTAGAAACCACCCACTTACTTTTGTTATAAATGCATAAAATCCGCCGTCTAATGTTTGTTTAAGAGTTAGACAAGTCATTATGTATTCGTTGGAACATATAAAGCGTTTCTACAACAATAAAAAATACGCAGTTTAAATGCGGAGAAAGATCCATTCGAAAATATGAAAACGTAGACGTAAATGATTTGCATGGGTGCTCTCAGAGTTTCGTTACAAAATGACGAAGGTGTTTTGTGCTTTTCCATTAGGCGAAACGGGTTACAGTTGTTTCGAACAACGAAAGTTCTGAAACTCGTTTCGGAAAACCAGCAGGCAGACAATCTATCTACGATTGGCATAAGAAACTTTAAACAACAGTCCGGGAACATTGCGTGCAAAAACAAAACAATTGAACCATCAAATTTAAATAGTTACTCCGACAACAAATACTGTACAATGTTCAAATCTTCAAAGTAACTTTTTAGAAATGCAACAATATGAAGTGCTAAAGGAAAACTGTTATGCTATGTATATGCACTTAAATTCTACTTTTGGCTGCCAGTTTCAATTATTGATTACTTATATTAAATCCAATAACAGAATTAATATTGATCTCGAAGGAGTGAGTTTGAAAATATGTTAAAAAATTGATAAGTAAGAATTTGAATGGATCTAGCTATGGCTGCCTGTAATGCAAGGATTAAAGAAAAGACTCGAGTACATTGCGAACAATATTATAATTTTTAGGGATTTTTTGGAATAGAAAGGCTTATATGAGTCTTCTAAAATTTTTAGTATATTTTTATACATACTTCTAAACACCAAAAATTTTCTTTATTATTTCATGTTCATTTTTTACAAGTTATAGCGTTTTTCTAAATATCATTTTTTCTAAAGTGATGTGCAGCATAATTTAAACACTTTTTGATTAACCCTATCATCCAGGTGTCTACATATATAAAATTGAATTCTTCGTCGGTCAAAAACCCGTTGCTTAAACAGTATTTATTGTATAATTTAGAGGAGCACTTCAGCCGAAAATCTTTTTTATTTTTTTTTTTTTAAGATGAAATATATATATTCAGTATTATTAGTAGCAAAACATGCGACAAAATAAATATGACAAGACTTATTATAAAAAGGACCCTGACGCGTCAATCTGACACACATATCTATCTTTTCGCAAGTCCATCGGCGTTTAGTTCATTGTTTTGTAATTGTTACACGACAATTATTCATTAATTATACGACCCCTTCAGAATGCAACTAAGCACGTATGTGTTTTAAATATCGAAAGTTGACGTGAACTTGAAGAAGAAGTGTTACGAATTCTTTTTGTTCTTTTCTTCGTCGCGGTACGAAGCTAAAAGCGATAAAATCGAAACAGAACGGAGTCGAACACGTGCGAATGAAGTCGAGAAATGTGAATGTGCAACCAACATATTGTGTAAATGTTTAGTATTTTTTGAAGTACTTTTTCTAGTACTTTTCTCAATAAAATAATTACCGAAGTTCGTGATTATTCGTCTCGCTTCATTTGATGTTTTTCCATTGTGTAGACACACAAGTCTTATTAAGCTGCAGAAACGAGGGACAGATTAAGGACAAACGCGATTTTTAACGAACGAAGTTATGGTAAAGGAGGAGAGAGAGAGAGAGAGAGAGAGAGAGAGAGAAAGGAAGGTAATAGCAACCGGATTAAACATAGAAAAACATCTGTCGCGCGATGGCCATTATGTTCACCGGCGCGAACTTCCAAAACAGTTCTAATCCGCGCGTAAGTCGGTTGTTCGGGTCGTTCGCGAAATCTCTCCGCGCTTCACCGGAAGTCGTTTTGCCTCTCGTTATACAGAGCCGAGTCGAGTATTTCTCGTTACCGGTAAAATAACTCGACGGTCCTCTCGCGAGCTCCATGAAAACACTCCAAGTTGGCGGGGCTGATCGATCCCCCGGATTCCGGCGAGCCCGTTCGTTCGAATTAAGTGGTGGGACTTAATTATTCAATCGCCTCGCGGGCTTGGTAAAGAGAACAGGAAACGGCGAAGAGAGAGGGAATGACGGCACCGAAGGGGATGGATCGAAGACTAGGACGGGGAAACACGAGAAATAGAGGAAGGTGTTCGAGCTAATGGAAACGGAAATAAAAGTTGAACCGGCCGAAGAATGCTGGTCTGTAGGGAGGGAGGGAGGGGGAGAGGCTCGAGCGAATAAGGCGGAGAAGTGAGAAAAAAATTGAAAAGAAAGAACACCGATGTGAAGTGCCGGGGGAGGGTAGAAGAGCAGAAGACAAATTACAGAGTGGAACGATGGATTAAGTGTACGCGTCGAAATGGGGTTGAACGAGGATCCAAAGGGACCGGGGAAACAGAAGTGCGAATTAGCTCGAAGAGCTCGGAGGAGATTTTTCAATGCGCGATAGGAATGCATAAGACGTTGCGGTAACATTATCTTCTCTTGCACACACAGGCTTCTTAGCCAAAGAATATTTAACACGTTGACTGCCGTGTCACCCATATGTGGTTGACGAAATTAGTTGTCCTGGTCTTAAAATGAATTTTTACGTTAATATATTCACTGTAGCAAATTTAATTGAGATCTGTAAAATGCAAGAAAGTTGAAGGACTACTCAATATCATACATTTAATTTTTTTCAATTTTTATTTCATTAAGTAACTTACTTTGATTTCATGGAATTTTTGAGGTTTCTAGTTTGACAGTGAAAGTGTTAAACATTTTGCGAGAAATGAAGTCTTGCAGGAATTCAGATCCTCTTTGTATTACGAAGGTACTGGGCAGGTTTTGTAATTATTAGACTGTGGATTTTATTCATTTAAAATGATCAGCGGCAATTTTCAACAATAGAAAGATTAAAAGCATTGAAAACTATATTGTTTTTGATCTTCAAAAATTAACAAACAGAAAAATTTCCCAACTGTTCCTCTTTCTAACAACAGATTCATACGAGTAAAAACGAATACAAAACAAACAAAAAATTGTTTAAAAATATTTAAAGAATTTACAGATACTGTTATACTATTTCCAAGTCACTGTGTTCCAATCACTATGGCCGTAGAGAAACCGTTACGGCAAGAAGTTAATGCAATTTACTGCAAGGAAAGGATCTAAAAGACGTGTATAGTTTTATACAATTTCCGAAAAGCATTGTGTCCGGTGCTCGGAGAACGTCCTCGGTCGCTGCGGAACGACGCGCGTAAAATTGCAAAGCGGTACCGAGGGACGCGAAACAAATCTACTCGAACGACTATATTCTCGGTCGAATAACAGTAACTCGAAGTTCGCGGCCATTAAAAATAGTTGTTATCGTGCACGCGTTAGCGACCTAATGCCGCTTGATACAGCCGCGAAAGTAGACGGACCCCGGAGCAGACATTTTCGTTCCGAGCCGCGGCGCGGACGGTGTTAGCGTCGCTTCCTTGCGAGTTTTGCTAAATTGCCCCATTTTCCGGCTCGTTATGGCGAATTTCTCGTTATCTGTTAATGCCGTCGCGGACGATGAGAAACACCGAACGTAAAACATAACAGAACGCGTTCAACAGACCGGCTACCGGAAAAACGAAACTTCAAACGCGCCTGGTAAGCAGCGTTTACAAACACTCGCGTTGATTTTAACGGCAACACGGACTTGCTCGCATCGTGACTTCTGTGGAAATGCTGCTGGATACTACATTCGTGAATCTGAATTCGAAGAATCTTGAAATCGGTACGGGCGAATGGAAACACAATGGGAGAACGAGTACTAAACGGGTTGGCGGATAGAGATGATACGAATTTTCAACAATTTTAGATATTAGGGTGGCCACAAAGTCTTTACACTTTTCTCAGTGCCAAATCAAACGATTTCTAATGCATTCAACACAAAAATCACAATCGAACATATTTTAATCCAATGCTCCAAATATCAAATTACAAGGATACAATATAGAATATAGTTTACTTAGAAAAGTGCTAAACATTGTGCTAAAACATTAGCATTTCTGAAAGATATCGAACTTTATCATCTAATTTAAATGCACCACATGGTCGCTAATAACCTGAGAAGAGGCATGAGGTCTGAATAGTTTAATGAAAAGAAAGTCTTCGAGGCTTAACAGTAGTATTTCCGAAATGTAATAATGGACAAATACTGATACACCTAACCGTACCGAAAAAGTTACAACATTTCTAGTCCAATGTAAAGAATATCGAATATTATTTTAAGCGACGGTGCAATAGTGAATTATGACTTTAGCAGGAAGTAAAACTATAAAAGTATTTTTAAACTTTAAAACGAATTAATTGACAAGTAAATATTCGCATGGGAACAGAACGCGGCCTTGACACTTGGGACGCGAGCAAAACTGACTGAGAAAATGTTGCTTAAATAGACTTAAACTTAACTATGATTTATTTACCAAGTGAGATCCGATATAAGCCTGTGTACTGTTCAGTCTATCTCGATCAAGTATAAGCTTACGAAAAGGAATTAGTTAATAAAAAATCGTTACTAATCTTCGTTAACAGCTACGAAAGAAGGAAAGGGGATGTAATTTGCTATTCTCAAAAAAAAAAAACAAACGTCGGTGTGATTTCTCGAGGTGTGATCTCACCGGTATTTTAAATTTCGATGGAAACCCATGGTTTTAGCGTGTTTTGTGACATGAAAATGATTAATTCACCGAATTTATAGAGACGGCCCAGTGTGCCACAGTGGGTCACAGCTTGCAGGATGAAACTCGATTGCAAACCCCCGATCGGGTTCGTTGATTCATCCGGTGGTTAGAGGCTGTTCCTGTTCACCGCGACAAGGAATTTGGCCGCGTGTACCGATGGCTGATTTATTCGCGTCCAGGTGTAACCGGTGTGTAATGCCTGTGTAATACCTGACGGAGGAGGCAGTACCGTCAAGAAGCTAACCCGTTTCCGCGGCAGATCTGGCCAGCGTGACCAGAATCGTAAGACGCCGGGTGTCGAGCGCGGGAGCAGCCAGGTCGTACATGGCTGCGCTATGTGTTCGTGCCCCGCCCGGTATCATTGGTCCAGAACGTGGAAAAGGCACGTAGGATTCTACTTGAAGAAATATTGCTGCGAAGGCGGAATACACAATGGCCCGGCATCCTGCACACTGCGCACGAATGTTTTTCTTTCCGCCCTACACCCCCCCCCCCCCGTCCCGCTATCTCCGCTCCCTGCAACCACCCGCCACCCTAATACGATTCAGATTCCTCGATGCGGCAGCACGTTCCTCCTTATGAGCCGATCGACTACGCCGAGACTCCCCATTCTCGAATGTTGCCTCACCTGATGGAAGACACAGGTCGGAGGACGATGATCTTCCCACAGAGATCGGTCGATCACCCTCTCCCTCTCTGCGCCCTCGTTACACTAACGCGGCAAATCCATTTACCAGTTTGATCATATTTTTCACCGGAACGACCGTTTCATTGGCTCTGGAGATTTTCAAAAGAGTGCGGAGGTGGAGAGACGATGCTCCAATGTGGACGACCGGAAAGTGTAACGCAAGAAGATCGTGTACGCGTTGTGTCACACTAACGAGGCAAATCCATTTACCGGTTCGAGCATATTTTTCGCCGGAACGGCCGTTTCATTGGCACTGGAGATTTTCAGAAGACTAGGAAGTTGGAGCGATGACGTTCGAATGTGAAGGATTGAAAATGCGATGCAAGAAATTCTGTATGCATCGTGTCATGTTTTTCTTGCCCTTTTTGCGGTAGATATGTGGGCATCATTCAAATGCAGAGAATATTCTGGCGGAATGGTGCATAGTGGTTAGAACAATGCATGCTAACTGGATAAAATTCAAAATAGAACTTGTTTGCATCTGTTGCAAGAAACATGAGCTCTTTAGGAAATTCTTTCTTTCCCTAATCGAATTGTTTTAATCTGTTTCCTATTTTAAATTGCACATTTTGTGTCAGTAATGCGTGAAATCTTCCGTTCGATCAGAAATAACTTCGTTTGATTTTTTTTTAGGCTCGTTTGATATGAAGAACTTTTAGGTAAGACCACCATGGACGACTTTGTTAATACTTGTTGACAGCCCACGGCACTCGTCCTGCATTGTTAATAAATTAATATTGTACGGTGGCTGATCAAATTATTAGAACCATTTGTATGACGAGTTTACACTAAAATAATCTATTTTTCAATTGGAGTATAGCGACACAGAGTTCCTACTATTTTTATAAACGATTTCATTAGCTGTTACTAGAAAGCTAGAATTTAGATGAATAAAATAGAAACTCAATCAAGTTATATAAATTATTTTCTTTTATTAATTTCAACAATGATGCATATCGAAGAATTAAGTAAAGCTATTTAAAAATTCCTAATTGATTATTCTAATTTTCTTTTCTGATCTAATAAATGTTGACTAAATCGAACAGAATAATATCAATTCTTTTGAGCTCAATTGGGAGGTGGAAAACATAAAAATATAATTTTGAGTTTCTGAGTACGAAGATTCCTTACGTACAATTTGTGTGCTATTTTATTATTTCTCCTTCGTGGATTTAAATAACAAACTTAACTTTAGCTTAAAAATCTGAGAGATTCCCGAAAATTAACTCCTGTACTCGTAAATTATATCAAAGAGTTATTCCGTGCCAAATTACACGACATTGTTGTCAAATTATGAACAATTACGAACCCTCTGTTAATGGCACGACAATTAGGTTACTTTTAGAAAGACCACGGCATTGTACCAGTCTGCTTCCTGAACTCCACACAATTGCCAAATGTTAGTGCCCATTGTGTGCTCTAATTACTGCGATCGAGAAAGTCAGTAGTAGAACACTACTTGCCAATTGTATGTACATCGAATCCTTTATGTACTGGATAAACAGTTGTACAATGTCGCGCAACAACCATTCGCGTGTTTGTTCTTCGGAGATGTCGCTTTCATGTGCATTGACGGGTTGCGAATAATAATTTAAAATCGCCTTTACACTGCAATTTCAGTGCATCGAATTTTCACCTCAAATTGACATATAAAATCACAGCCTAATGTGTACGAGAGAAAAATTTATAAATACTTCCACGATTTTCCTTTTCTTTAACATGATATTCTGTTTGCCTGTAATTTATGATATTAAAGGTTCTTCCTGCAAATTAAGTAAAATTCAATGAAATTAAAAATTAAATGTTTTCAAACATTTTTTTACTGTACTCGAGTTAGGCGGAACGAGTCTTAATAGATGCTGAAAAGAGAAATACTTTGAAAGAATTTGAAAAGAATTGCAGTGTTCAGAGCATCAATAAGGAGACGTGGAAGAATGAAACATCCGACACGGCTATTCTTCACATGTGACGACGTCGTTACCTGAAATCTTATTTATTTCTAAATCACATATCAACTTCAACTGACACTGACATTATTAATCAATCATGGGAGCGGGGGCAGCGTTGCAAGAAAATATCGACCAACAGTCAGACTAGCGTGTCGTTACAAGCAACGTGGTGGTGGTACAACATCCTGTGTACACGTGTAATTTGTACCATCGTGCTCTTGTTTGTGCTCTCATACGTCGTTTTACTATTGCGCCTTCTGTGAGAAATTAATGGTGTGGAAGAATGTAATGTTGCCTTTTTTTACTTGCCACTGTGCTCGCGATAAATACAGTGGTACAAGAGAAAATACCACCGGGAGGTAAATGCGGTTTGGAATTGATGCGGCTACGTATTCGCATAACTCTTGCACGTCCTTTTGTTGTGCAACCTAATTCAGAACAAGTTGAAAATGTTTTCAGAGGCCAGACTCTAAAAAAGAAAAATAGCTTTTTGAAAGTTGATGACACATCAACCTTGTTTTATTTCAATGTCTTAACAGTGTTTTTTCCAAGTTAAATTTACATATACACTGAATTATAATTATGTGGAGAACATTTTTGCACGAAGAAAGTGACTTCAAATGACCTCAAAAATCATCCCTTTCAAGGAAGTACAACATTTTTGGGACACCCTGTATAACAAACACTAAACAGAATACTTGAAATCATTGGAGTGTATGTATCGATCAGATGATTAGTACTAATAAAGTGGTTAATCATCATTTTTATTAACGAAATATTGCTTTCTACTGATTCCCTTACGGGCGAATACGAAACTCAACTGGCGAGGCGCGGCGAAAGAGATGATTCGTCGAGACACCGTTTTCTTTCAAAAGTTAACGAACACGGGTTTTAGTTTGATGGTTCGGAAGAGTTATACTCGAGATAAGGTGAGGTAATGGTTTAATTAATATTAGAATCCGTTGTGGATGTCTAATTTGTTTGAAACGTGACTACAGAAAACGAGATGGAACATTCGATTACGGAATATCACGGAATAGAAATGAGGAAGATCCCGCGGCAAGGTGAAAGTTTTGGAAGTTTCAAATGGAAAATGGTATTATTTATGGCATCGGAGGAACCGGTGTTATGAATGCGTAATTATCGGAAGAGGAGAGAGACCGGGAACTACTTGACTGACAAAAATAAAAGGATTTTTCGTATGTATCAGGACACTGCAAAAATTATGAATAGAAAATCATTGCGTCAATATTGTATTTTTAATCATTATTCGTCGATAGATGTTTTGATGCATTTGTAAATTTATAAAATGCAAAAAATCGTTTAGAATAATAAATGTTAGCTGTATTTATACCTCATTTTCGCTATAAGAAGTCGACAAAATCAGTTATTCAGAATTTTGCAAAATATCTAAGAAAATGCGAATTATGGCACTCCTAAAATAAGAAAAAATTGTTTGAATAAATTCATAAAATCCCCGAACTTCATGCTCGATGTTGTAATTTTCGATAAAATTGGCATGAGATTCATTTGATTTTCTTTACGTGAAATACAAAATCATGTTCGTCACACGTCCGAGTCGTCCGGCTGCGAACGTATTAAAGTCTTCGCGTATTTTCGAAAAGTAACGGGAGATAAAATTTGTTTCGAACTTCCAGCTGCGCAATGGAAAGGGCATGGGTGATAATTCTTCGTAATGGTCGTAGACTTCGCGGGCTGTTCAATTCACGCTTCCAACGGAGTCACTTTGCAATTCAACGCCGCGTTAAAGCCCACGAACGAATGGACAATGGAAAAAAAAACGAGGATCTTCTCCGCTCGAAAGGTATTGCTCCTTAACACGCAATATATTTCACGTTTCACAAGGGGTCCGATGGCCTAATCGAGTTTCATAGAAACGCCTTTTTACCGGACCGAGACGGACGCGGTAATACATCGGTGCATCCTCGATCGATTCGTCTCGGACAGAAATTAAGCGTGCGCCCGTCTGTCCGATTGTTTTAATCAACGCGAAACGCGTTCACCGTTTTCCGCAATTTCGCGTGAACATGCTGCCGCGTGCATGTATGATGTTTAACGATAATGAAACAATCTGCTGGACCCTTCAACTTCCGCCACGTTGCGTTAGATAACAGTGCTGACTTCCGGCGAGACTATTCTCTCGCCGACGGAGCATTCCTTATGCCACGGCATGTGTGCTCCTTGATTCGCTCGTGCAATTACAACTGTTAATTAAATTAATAAACATTCTCCTGTAATTATTCTCGTTTTTATTAGGATCCGTTGTGCAAGATATTGACACGTATGCTCATGACTGGCATTTTTTACTCTAATCAATTTACTGCTTTTTTTCTCTACATTTTTTAATCAATTACAGCTGCATCTTCCATTAATGGATCATTTCAATTGATTTAGATTTAAGGAGACTAGAGTCATTTGTCTACTGTAAGACACAAATGACTAATGTGTTCATTATAATTTACTCTTGTTTTATGAAGTTTTATTTTTTTCAATGCATAAACTTCGAATTTTTGCGGAGAGAAAGAGAAACATGAAACGGTGAAGACATTAAATGAGATTGTAAGAATATAGGCATGTTATTTTCAAATAACATGAACAATATATTTCTATTCAACTTTCTTTCCTTGTACATAATATATACAAATTTTATTTTGTATACGTTATTCATGTATGTTGTGTATACACATAATACACATACAGGGTGTATCTAGTAACTGGGCCGAATTGTAACTCGGTTGTTATTGACAATAGAAAACCTTCGTAGTGAAAAGTTTTGCATAGTTTAATAAGCTGTGCCACCCTTCAATGCAGCTTTGTACATCAGTGCATCGGTACAGATGCAAAATGTAACTAAAGTGTTTTTGTTCGCAATAGTGGTGCATCCGAACGTTTACTGCGTAGGTTGGTAAAGAAAGATAAATATTTTGAAATGTAATAAGTCTTTCGCGATCATACTAATATACTTTCCATATATAGGAAATATATGGAATAGTACGAAGAATCGAATCATGCAAAATATGTAAAATCATAGAAATGTCATTTTAAAAACGAGGGCAATTGCACTTTGCAACTGTACCGTCGCACTTTCATAAAAAGTCGAATTTGGGGATGTTATAGCTTATTAAACCATACAACAATTTTTTCTATTTTCAATAACAACCGAGTTATAATTCAGCCCAGTTGTTAGACACATCTTATTATAGCTAAAACTATTTTCTTATTTTCTTACTTGTTATAGAAAAAGATTTTCGGGTACATTCACAATTGTTAATCAGGTCACTGACCCTCTAATAAGAGATGCCTGTTTGATTCCGTGGTTGCGTTTGTTGTTTTTGAACTCGAAAATGTTCACAACGAAAAATCAGAGGGACCTCTTAAGGTTGGAGGTCAACAACCGCATCAGAATTTTTGGCGCGGGCGCGCGGCTCCGCCGGGGACGATTCCTTTGGTTAGTTAAATTACTTCACCCGCATTCGGCGCATGTTTCTCCAGGGGGCTTAGCCCGGTTTCGATTATTATCGTCTCGTCGACCGGGTTCTTACCTCCGCTCTACGGCGAAATTTCTCGTTAGCGGACACGGTAACGAGGTAGAAGATCCGTCCGTAGGCAGCAGCTTAGTGACGTATTCCGCGAATCTCGGTCGCCAATCTTCACCTGGACCGCTCGCTGACTTTTGCATTAAGTTCTCGAGTACCTGTAAGGGGCGACCCAGTGCGATCCGTCACGTAAAAAGGGCCTTCCGAAACCCAGGCTGAAAGGGAGAAAAATTCCTGGAGGTCTGGGGAAACGGGCAAGTAGAAACGGGGGAGTTAAGCAAACTGTGACTCAGGGGTCGATCGAGGGTGGTGTAACCGAAAGGGGATGGAAAGAAAGGAAAGAGGATTGGAAATGAAGGACCGATGGAAAGCGGCAAGCGACTGTAACGAAAGAAACGAGAAAATTCTAGACGCGGAAGTAGAAGCGATGGCGCGTACCAGGAAAAAATGAAAACATTAATACAGAGAAATGAAAATCTTGCAGAGACGCTGGAAAACATAGAGAATTTTCATCACTTCCTAGTGCCTAGAATTGTTAAATGTTTACAGGTCGCGACGATCGTATTTCCTCGAGTTATGCAAGCTACATCAACAGAGTTAGTATCCGACATCTTCGCGAAGTCCTCGCGTTTTAATTCGCTTGAAATCCTTTGACCTCGTTTGAGATTTCACCTTGAACCTTCTTGGTCGTAGGTCATCAAGTTCCTTTATTATCTTTGTCCATTATCTTTGAACATCCTCCATGATCTGCCTTCTTTAGCCATTTTGTGATCTCTCCGAAGATTTTATAGTTTTTCCCATTACACACTCTTAACTTCTCTCAGCCATTTACATAGTAGATGAGCATCAATATATATATATATATATATATTAGCCCTCTCTTAACACTCTCTAACATCTCTTAACCTTTTGATGCCATCAGTTTTCCCAACTTCCGAAGCGAAGATCATGAGAATCAACCATTTTACTCTTAAAAAAAAGGAACCTGGAAATTTACTTTATTATAATGTGCATAAAAATGTTAATGGGCACGAATTAAGATTGTCACCATAGTGGCACCAACTGATTTTTAGAACTCATTGACTACTATGGGTATACCATAATTAACCCTCATGTCAATACAATCTTCTACGGTGTTCAATAACATTATAGTCGTTAGACATCATATTTTCAGTATATATATATATATATATATATATATATATATATATATATATATTCTTATGTCCCTTTGAAGAGTACACTTTAATGTGATTCATTAATCAATGAAAAAGCTAAATAACAAAGTCGTGGTCATTGAAATGACAGGTAGCGAATATACGAAACAATGGAATAAGAAGATTTACTTGTTAAAAATGTCTAGAAGGAAACACAAACGGTAACACTATTACCTGCTCTAACATCTAAACAGTAAAGAAAAATATTATTCTTTTTGTTTTTTATCTAAAATATTACACAACATCTATACTTGTCAAATTCATTTTGAAATGTACACTACGCGTCCCAAGACAAGGGTATGAAAAATCATCCCTGAACGCACCAAATTCCGCAGAGATTCATTCCTTTCAAATATTTAGTCGGCGAGAACGAAGGGATAATATTAAATTGAAACCGCCAATGTAAAGCTGTAGCCCTCCTCCCCCCCCCCCCCCCCCCCCCCCCCCTCCGCAATGAAAAGAGTCAAGCATGGGAAGGTAAAGGGCGAGCCAAAAGAAGGGAGCCAAACGCAGGAACAAAAAAAGGGCCGGAAAGACGAAGGGAAATTGAATAGAAAAAAAAATCGCTGGAACGAGAAGAGACAAAGGGAGCAAGAAGACAAGAAGGAAGGTATGGAAAGAAGGAACAAAAATGACGAATGGGACGCGATACAAAAGATAAAAGGTAAAAGGGCGCGGTAGTAAAAAAGATCGCGAAGGTAATAACAAAATCCGCATAAAGAATAAAACGTGGTACAGAAGAATGTGCTTTCCGCGAGCAAGCGCGTCGCGCGTAGAACTATAAACGTCGGACAAAGTTGAGAATCTTGGACCGAGCTCCGAATGCTAATTCAATTTATTCCAACTGCGAAAATATGAAAGGTTGCGAAGTTCGGGGGCCAAAGTGGCCCGGGTTCATTCGATTTCCTCAATTACGGCGGCATTGTAGGAATTGAAAGAAATTCGGGACATGTCCCGCGAGCCGTGGATTTCATGCAGCTTGTCCGGTTTCACCGAAATGCACTCATGAAAATTCCGCGCGCTGAATTTCCACCCCTCCGTGAATATCCGTCTAGCCGGCGAAGAACGAATCGAGGAGCATATTTATTTCCATTTTCGGCTCCCGGACAGCGGTTTTATATTTGTCGCCGGAGAAATTTCGAGCCGAGGTACGGATATCGATTTTACGGACGGCACGGCAGCACGTTCTCTACCCGAGCCACGAAATTCGAAAATTCCGAGGAGCGATTCTCAATGGCCCGGCCACGATCGAAAAGGACCGTGTACCTCGGTTTATCGATGTCTTTCGATCCGCCTCTGCTCGCGAAACTTTTTACGAACCAGCAATCCCATTATCATTTTCCCGGTCGGGCGCTCTGCAACTCCGTTGCGGCAACTTTCGCTAATGGAATACGTTATGAAAACTGGCGGGTGCCGTCGCTCCATTTATAGAATATTCTATTATCGTCTTTATTATACCGGTTCCGTAAATAAAAGTTTCGTACGCGACCGCCGCCACATGTTACTGCGCGCCGACTATGGAAAAGAAACTTTTCCATTACCGCGGCACCGGAACAGGATGGTTTGAGGGCCGAGGAATAATTAGTTTCTGCCGGGTTACCGAAATATCGGACAACGCGCAAACCACCCACCGCGCGAAGAGCTCGGATAGTATGCTAGCCAACAACCAACCCCTTCGAATGGAATTTCTTATGAATTTTTGAACGGGAATCGCTCATTTGGTTGCCACTCTGTTTGCTCGGGGAAGGTTGCCAAGTGCGCGAAACGGTGGGGCTAAAAGTCCGGCGGGTAACAAGTTTCGACTTCGAAATTTTCATTTCTGAACAATCGATTGAATATTGCTTCGCGTTATTTACACTGAATCTTATCTTCCGAAGATATATATACATACATACAGCGAATCCACAAAGTATTTAAACAGCGCGTTTCAGATTCTCGAAAAATTGTCGACATTTAAATTGTGATAATTTCGTTACAGGTAATAGTACAACCATAAACCTGGACTCATTTTGAAGCTTCAAGCCTCTACTTTTGCAAGGCAGTGTTCATTTTTCTCCAAGACATTTGTATTATTATGATTTATTGAAGAATTAAGAAACTAGAGGCTTTCAGCTTTAAAATTGATTGCCATAAGATACATAATTTTCTAAATATAGGCAATTTTTCGAGGTATTTGGTGTGCAAATACTTCTTGGAACCACTGCCCATATTTTGTACATTATTATCTAAAATAATTTACAATTAAATTATTTTTGCGGCATCGAAATATTTCTAAATATCTAAGACTCGGTCATTTTTGTTTAGTGAAAGTGTTAATGTGGCTCCTGTTTCTCGTTGCTAACCCATGCTGTCATACATTATATTAATTGTTTTAGTTACCTGAAAATTGATTTAGCGTTAAATAAATGCTTGAATCCACAACGAAATAGTCCGCAACATGTTCGACAAGCCTTACGGCCGTTACAGCATCCAATTAATCAGACTTCGTTACTTATTATTCAAGACTGTTTGTCATGCTTACGTGCAATAACAGCGAGCATTAACGAATTGTTTTGAATCAGCTGTAGAAACGGGGATTGCAGACGGTCCTGGCGCCCCCGTCGCCATTCGGGTTTCTCGAGTTCGCGCGAAATCGAATTCAACGTCCGCTTTTGCAGGTACAGACGCGGTCGGGGGTGGTTAGGGGGTCGGGCGGACTGTAACATAGGTGGTTTGTTATTCCAGCTTTCACGTTATTCCAGCACGGAAGGGATTCCGGTGCTGTTCTCTGCCAACTTTGCGCCCAGAGTTATGTCCTCGCGGGCAAATGTTGTGCATAACTTCGCCGCGACTGCTTGGTCTTGCATGCATCCTCGTTGCACCGGCGGAACCGACACCAGATAATATTCAGTCAGATTTAAGACTGTCCCGGGATCAGAGCTATGTTCGCTATTTTTTTTTCCGGTGTAAACAGATTTTCGGAACCGTGTAATTCGCGCGGGTATCAAAATACAAAGACACAGACTCACAGCGAGCCACGATAGAATATTATGTATAAAGAATAGAATGAAATTTTATGCATAAAAACTTATAGGCGTCGATATATTTTTGTCCAACTCTACACAATTTTTAAAGGCAGAAAGGCATATGTATTCAGCTCCTGCTTCCTGCAATTAATGCAGACGATTCTAATCTTGCATAAAGATCCAAAATATTTAATGTGATAACTTATGTTATATATATATTAATTTTAATAAATTTTAATAAATCCTAATGTCTTCATAGTTTTGTGTTCGACCAATCCATCTTTGTCATAAATATATAAATTCGAAGTCTAATCATAATGTACACTATATATCGATTATTTAAACGAAATTTCTATAAAAATCCAGTAGGAAATTGTAAGTGTCGTGATCATAAATGTAAAAAAATGAATTTATAATTATTCGGAAAAGTTGAAATCCATAATAACTGTACTATTAACTAACAAGAACATACACAAAATTTTAAAGACGAATTGAAACTAGCTATCGGCGTAAGGGTTAAGGGGTGGTAACTTTGGTTACATAGAAAAGTTACTTTACAAACTCACTACCAATCGCTGAATAGACCTAATCTTCTTTATAACATAATCTACTTGCGAAGAATACGAACACGTCGTCTAAAGTAATGGAGGCAAAGTGGAGGAATCAACGGCTACAGCGCAGAGAAATAGGACTCTAAGCTCCAGAGCTTAGGTTAGACAGAATTGGCCTAGTTCGTTTTGCTCTAGTATCGAGTGCAACTAAAAAGCCAATCGTAGCTTAAGATATTGTGGGACTAACAACTATTGATAGTGATCTTGCGGTTCAAGTACTTCTTATGAAACCTATCACTTGGAAAATACTGAAAACAATGAAACTTACACAATCACTACAGAAGAAGCACCTAATGCTTTTAAACCATTTCTCTTCATTTAAATGTGTTGCAAAAGGAGACCGACACTGCGCGGTATAGCGATGCGGGATCCTTTGATCGATGGATCACAGGCGGCCGATCGTCGCTCGGATGTTTCGGCCGGCCGAGCGTCGCACGAGGCGTTTTTTCATTTGTTCAGTTCTTGGACAGTCGTCGTAGCAGACACATCGTGTCGCATGTGTGCACAAATGTAATTGTTAAAATATATACTCATCGTTAACTGCAGTCTCCGATGTCTTTCCTACCACTCCGCACCCTCGCTATAAATCTATTTAACAACAAAATGTATATCTGAAAATGAGACAATTATCAAAATCAGTAATTATGTAGAAGGACGAAATTAGGTACAGAGCCATTCTTAAAACAATTATCACTCCTAATTGAGAATTGAAAGAACGAGAAGGTAAACAATTTTAAACGAATGTGTATAAACAGTCATTTCACGAGTCTTGACTTTTACAAATGAAACACAATTTGTTAGTTTAGAATGTACAGTAAAAGTGGTCGAGGATACAAGTATCTCTGAGCAGCATAAGATTGTTTTAAAAATATTGTAAATATGAACATTGTTAGAGACCCGTACAGTTAATATTGGAATTTGTATGTACAACTTGCCTGAATGAATCATACAATGCACGAAACAAACAAGTAAATTGTTTCAATATTTGTTCGTGGAAAGGTAGATTAAGTTTTTACCTGTCCGCAAACACGTCTATTTACTGCAAGTAGTCCGTGAACAGAACCGAAGTCTGCGAATTGAATTGCATTATTAAAACTTCGATGGAACATTCAATTTGAATTTTGCGAAGCTATCGCCCGCCCTAGGAAACGTTAATTGAAGCGTTAATATTAATCGGCACTTGCATACATTTTTGAATAGGTCACACGAACCAGGCAGCGGCCTGGGATTAAATTGTTTGCTGTGCGGTTAGCTCGCGTCGACGGACGTTCAATCCACTGTTCCATACTTTTCCAAAAAACATTTTACAATTATTCCCGGTTAACATCACTGAATTATCTTTTGTAAGAAAATTAAAAATCTTTCAATCTCTAACGAATTTTATTTTATGATGGCAACGTCAGCTGTGTCATGGCTATTATTACTCAGAGTAATAAACTCGTACAGTTTACTAAAAAAAATTGTTAAACAATTTTATAAAAGTACATGCAGGGACAGTAAAATATAAATATAAGTACAGTAAAATAAATAGGGTATACAAATACAGTAGGACCTCGATTGAATTTGAAATAGCACAAATGTATTGCACAAATCAATAAGGATTGATCAATAAATGTTGCCAATTGAACACAGAAAAATTTTATACGTTTGATTTCATTTAATTGCACGATTTCTTGAATATGAAGGGTAATAACTCAACAATTGCCAACACATTTAATAACGAATTTATATAAACTTTTTCAATCCTCATATGTATTGGAGTTCTTTAGATAAACGATTTTGAAGAAAGCGCATGTTTTTAAATTTCGACACGGTCCTTCATAACAAGCTCGAGTGATTAGATTTTCTCTTGCATGTTTAACGTTTCAAATAAATTAGAAAATGTCCTAAACAATTCACACAAATATTTGTCGCTTTTAACGCCGTGTTCACGTTAACCATTGTTTAAAAACGTTTCCGTATCGGTAATGTAATTTTAAAGTATATCGTCTTATTTAGGATAGTTCGCAGAATAGTACTACGTAAATGAAGACTTTATTGTTATTACTGTCAACATATGATACTCCTTCAAAGTTAAAAATTCGAACCCGTTGTACACTGTTATTAAATCTCAGATTCATTTGTGATAGAGCGTCGGTTCATCTGACGAATACAATTTTCCTTCTCTGAGATCTATGTATAGTAGCAGCAGCTTCGCTTTGCGCTGATATTTGAAGAGGTAATTGTGATAGTATGCAAACTGTTGTTCACTCGGCGAAATTCACGTGGTCGAGGAGAAACAAATTGAACGGAAATATTTCGCGAAGTATGAAGCGAAGTGGCAATCGAAAATCTTAGCTTGTCAGGTTTTAACCAATATTGGATTCGGGGAAACGAACGGAGGACGGCAAATGAATAATAAAAAAGAGCCGTGAGGGAAATCTTATCAGTTTTTCCGCCTTGCCGGTTAACCCGAGATGCTTCGCCGGGGACTGTACTCCACAAATTTATCGGAAATCAAGTTCTGTGCGCCCGCGGCCACTCATGGAACATCAAATCATCAAATACGTACCTTGAAGATGCGGCTTCTTCTGTCCGATTTCAAATTCGTGCAACTAACAATGGCTCCGGGGACACGGACGTAATCGCTGAACGCCGAGCGAAAGGCTTCGTCATCGTCTCTGTGTATTGATAATAATCCTGAAATACCGAGGCACGAAAGCAACTGTAAACTTTCATAAATAAAAGTTATTTAACACTTTGCACTACGATTTATTTTACGGTTGCAGTGATGACAACCTCTTTGTAGATCATAATTTTCTAGAAGAAGAATATTTATATCTATTGTGTGCCTATATGTTCGTCAATGTCTGTACGTTGCCAACAATCAAATAGAATTTTATTTCGGTTCAAAGGAAATTAATAACATATGTACTTATTGAATTCTGTTCATAACCTTCACTATGAGTCTGACTCGTTGTTACGACACAAGGAGGGTTAACGAACATTTAACTGTAAAACCAATGCATGATTATAATACAGAAAAATGTTTACGTTGATTGCGACAAAATTTGTATTATGTCAATCTTATTTTTCTTATCTCGGTAAATGTTCATGATCGAAAAGTCACGCAGTTAACGCTTCGTTCTTGAAAAAAAACGAGTTCGACATTTCGACGGATTCGCATGTCTTGGCATTCGCGAGAAGTAGAATTAACTGGCAATGGTCAGACGCTTCAGCCGATTCCTATTCGACAGAGCACGCATAAGTACCGAATTTCCAAACTCGATTTTTTCAAAAACTAAATGTCAATCGAAAAAATATACGCTTTTTTTTACCTATGGTTTTAAATAGAATCAGCTCGTGGAAAGTACATAGACATACAATAAGTATAAACTTACTTCTTCTTCTTCTACTAATAAACAATGAACGACAAAGAAGTTCAAACCATTGTAACCGTAGAATAAATCGTGAAGCGAAAGATGAATCAGTGAAAGTCCGGAAAAAGGCTAAAACTTTTGCCGGCACGAAACATATTTACAAGAAAAACTCCACAAACCGCTGACCGAATGAGTTTCAGTCTGAACGGGTCAAACTGCTTGAGTTAGGCAGTACATTTATGGGCATATAGCCCGTCGTGAAAAATGGCGGGACTGGTACAAACCCCTCTCTATCAGGCCATCAACAGAACTAGGACATCAGCGAGGCGGACTTAAATGAAAGGAAGGTAAAGCTTCCTGTTCGGCCTGTGCTGGATCAGGAGCCTAAACTTTCGATCGGTTGATTTACGAGGGCGTCGTCAGAAAAAGGGTCGACCCGTTCGTGAAAAACTGCCAAGAGTCCGATGTGCCGGTGTGGGGAGGGCTCGAATGTTTCAGAAAAAGTGAGGCGTCCAACGAAATATTTCCAATCTCGAAGTTTCACGCCCGAAAGTTGGCCTCGGCCGTCACCGGTGCTCAGTCCACGGCTACTTACTACGTATGAATCTTCCCGGCCGGGGAAATAACAAAGTTCCCCGGCTCGCCTCGGAAACTTTGCAGCAGTTTTATCATTTTTCTCCGAGCATCCCTGGCTCCTTTGTTTCCCTGCCTACCCTCTTCGCCAGTTTTACCTCTTCTGTCTTGGTGGGGTTTAGCCGTTCGAGCCAGGCCCAGGCAAGGAATCGCGAGATTCAACAATGAGCGGGGGCGCCGCGGAATTGTTTCACGAGGGAAAAACAGCTTCGCAATAAAAAGGTCCCCGGGGAAGCAACGAGACGGCGGCGGCGCGGCGGGCTGTTCATGCGCAGCGATACTTTTTTGTTTTCGCTACCTACGTCGAAAATTAAACCGACGTCTTTTTTCCAGCCGCCTATCCTGGCTCCTCTCGTTTCTTCTCCCTCTCTATATCCTCTTCTTTTTCTTTTTTTTTTCTCTCAGCTCGTCAGCCTCTGTATTTCGCATAAGCGCGACGTGGACGCCTTGTTGCGATTCGCGCGGCAGCATTTTTGCCGAGCGATACCTGTGCGGTCGCTATACTACCGCGAGAAAAATATCTCTGGGGGAGAAGGGAATTTGATGCAACTTTTCACACTGATGATGACAAACAATTTTCACAATTGATTTTCACAATTTTGACGACGAGTATTTTGTTGGCTTTGCCTCCAGCCTCAGAGTAAAATTGTTCATATTCGAATCACATGCTCTTTCATCGAGTTCGTTTGCGCCGGTCAGGTATAACCACCAGCAAACGTGGTCACTGATCAATTGAGCGTACATACATATGTATTACGCATTTAATATACACAGAGAGTGACTCAGGATAGGTGGCACAAACGAGCATTAGGCGAATCGATTGACAACAATACGTAAAAAAAAAGAATAACATTTTTTCGGTTGGCGTTCCGGTTACGAAAAAATCGAGTTTGAAAATTTGTTGCTTGCGCGTACTGTTGAATAGGAATTGTCTGGCGTGTTCGATCCTGACAAACCAGTTCTACTTCTCGTGAATGCTAGGATACGCGAATCCGTCGAATTTCAAACTCGTTTTTTCTCAAAAACGAACCGTCAATCGAAAAAATGTTATTCACTTTTTTATTTATTTCTGCAAATAGCATCGCCTCATGTCCACTTGTACCAGCGGTCCTGAGGCACCCTATATATGTTGTGACGTTGCAACATTTACGACGTCACTTGCCTGCCCATAACGATCTTTCGATCGATCAATAGCTGAGGTTCACAGGCTCACGAAAGTATTCGAACCCCCCTTAAAACAGTATAACTTTTTTTTAATTGGACCAAACGATCTGACTATTTTTGAGCAATTAGAAAAATTGGATCATCGAACGACGTGCAAAACAGATTTTGAAAAGATTTCAATTAGTAAGAATTACATGAGAAAAAAGAATTGCACTTTTTACAACTTTTTTATTCAAGCCTGTATTGCAAATTTAAAATATGCGTTCTGTAGATCTATGTTAGTTATACACATGCTGAAAATTTCATCGAAATCGATTAATATACACACGAGCGAATAATTAAAAGTGGTGAAAATCGGAGTTTTTATAGTCAACCGATTTCGAGAAAATTTTCTGTACGTGTATAACCAACATAGATCTACAAAACGCATATATTAAATTTTCATTACAGGCTCAACTAAAGAAGTTATTGGAAAGTGCCTTTTTGATTTGCTCTTATAATTCGCAGCAATTGCAATTTTTTCAAAATCTTTTTTGAACGTAATTCGGTAAACCAATTCTTCTAATTACTCAACAAATAGTCAGGTAGTTTGATCCAACTTAAAAAAGGTTATAGTGTTTTACAGACCCTTCGTGTACTGCGCGCGTCAAGGGGCGTCTCGCTTTGTGGGACCACCCGAGGACAAAACCATGGCCATTTTTTCGTGGAAACATTTGAAAAAGGGACCACCGCACATGGGCTAGACAATCCGAAGGCGCCGAAGGAGCACAAAAACCCCCTATCGGACATCCGACCCTTCCGCGGTCTTGCCGCCCCATCCCGCCCAAAAATGGGGTCATGGCGAGGGTGGTTTCCAACCATCGCGAGACGCGACTGTTATGGTACTTCGCAATATGGTCTGGGGCACGAGGACCACTCGAGGGTACGGTCCTGTAATCTAGGCTTCCGCGCGTGAGGCGCGGCCAATTAGGCAAGTCGCGGATAAGACGTATGGTGGGTGGAAGCGAGGATCGACGCGTCGTGTTATCGAAAATCGAAGGATCATTGTAGTGTTGTCTCCCGCCGTGATTAGATATAAAGTACCGTTGCTTCCCGACCTGCGCAATTACGTTTCGAGTGCCGTATGTCACCGTGTCGCGACGAAGCAACATCGAGAAGCGGCCCAAGCCGAGCCTGCAGAAAAACGAGCCTGGTGGAGGCTCTGCTTATCCAAGGGATTGGTAAGACGACTAGTGATCCTCTTTTATTTGGTTTCGCGAGGTGTCTCGATAATTTTTCGCGTGAGAGCGACGCACATCCTTGTATATTCTGGTATATTCTAGCATATCCTTGTTTATTGTAATAAATTCTGATATATTCTAGTATATTCTGTTATATTCTAGTATATTCGCCTTCTCTATTTCGTGTATGTCGAGGCGTATCGTGTCAAGTCATCAGTTGTTTGAGTACTTAGGCAGTTTCTCGTCACCTAAAAAATCGGAAGCCTTCCTCGAAGAAGCCGCGGACGTGAAGAGTATAGTCGTCTTCGATATTGTCTCGTATTCTGTTTTGAACACCGTATCGCAGACAATACTGTAGAGTTATGAATGTGACTGCGTTAGAGCAATTGTTTAGAATAACTGTGGACGCGACATTGTGGCGGCACGTGTTTGGCTCCTGACTAAAATGGAGTCTTTCTGGACCGAAGTGTGAAAGAAGAGTGTTTGGGTCTCGGTGAGTGGAGTCACCGAGAAAACCGGTCATTTGGACTATGGTAGGTTTAGTATTGAAGAACTAGAGCCAATATCGTGAAATTTTCTTTTTCGACCTGCGAGATCCGTCCTGCCGTGAGGGCTGTTCCCGTTATTCCCGTATCCGAACCGTGCGCGGCCCGGTCTCAGTGCCTGTAAAATCTGGGAGTTGTCCGATTTCCCGTTTTCCTAGGCGGCGAACAAATAGAAAGCTACAACGTTTCCCGAAGCACGACCTTGAGCCGCGGT
The DNA here is from genome assembly GCA_028454255.1 of Halictus ligatus. Taxonomy (NCBI): domain Eukaryota; kingdom Metazoa; phylum Arthropoda; class Insecta; order Hymenoptera; family Halictidae; genus Halictus; species Halictus ligatus. The sequence goes on from CM052137.1 coordinate 12,296,420, forward strand.
ACCTCGTTCGGACCAAACGTAAACAACACGAGTCAGGCTCGCGATAATACATAACGCGTACATCGTGAGTATACTAAACAGGTAAATGGTTCGACGCGTGACCGACCTTGTTTATTGTGGCCCAAGCAATCGGGAGTTAGCGAATAGGACAAGGGGTTAATATTACAGTTGATTAACTAGAGGCATCAAACATAATTAATAAAGAATGAATAATAATTAATGATAAACGAGTAATGAGTTTTGATTAATTCATAATTCTTTTTGAGAGTTTTATAGCGATTTATTTTATAGCGATTTATTATATAAAAGACTGTTCTATTATAATGCAAATTTTAAACAATTTAAACGTTCATTAAATATTCATACTTCACATCAGTAGCCGTTAAAACCTCCAATTAAATAAATGAAGCTTCAGTGTGAAAACAGATTTTTCTATTCCCCAATGTGATATTTGAACTTTTATTTCGCCATTAATTCGGGAGGATCTATCATATAAACTTTCTTGTAGAAAGTTTCCGAAAGCCATGTATCACACAGATGTTGCAGAAAGTCACGCTGACACACAAATTGAAATGTAGGAACGTATTTTCGATCCAGATAAAGAAAGCTGGACAAAGAAAGAAAGAGAACAAAGAGGAGGAGACAGAGAGGGGGTACGCAAGCTGTTCCTTCCGTTTGTCCGAACCACTGTTTCTCACGATGCTATCTCACGAAACAAGACCCAACAAGACCGATATTTTTTTTCGGATTGCATGCCAAGCCTTTCTATTTGTTTCGTTTTGTTCTTCAACCGCATTGTTCGACAGGAATAGCACGAAAAATGAAAACTGATCGGGGCACGTTCCTTCTAGTCCTCGGAAAATCAATGTCCTCAGTAATAACGATCCTGAAAACTGGTCGACACAATTTTCATAGTCTTTAGTAAATTAATGTTGTCAACAATCCAACCCCTCTGTTCTGAGCTAAATAATTTTTATGTAACATCTTTGGAATCATATTATATTTTTCTATTTTTTGCCTCTGTCTTCTATCTTACTCATTTTTTTCCAGCTTCTAATAGACTGGCAATTAAATTGCCATGACTAGAATACATTAATAGCAAAAATAGATGAATGAATAATAAAACTATATATATTAGGAGAATTTAAGAATATTGTTACATTATTGAAAAAAGAAATATATTCTCATCTAGTTTTCATTTCGTACGATCGAGTTAGACAATTTTTATAAAAATCAGCAATCTAATCGTGATCATGTTCTAAGTTCCAACAATTTCAATGTTTATACATACAGTGAGTGTAAAAAGTATTCGTATACCTCTTATAGTTTTAGAAAACCATATATTTCTTCATGTAATTGTACATTCTTGTATAAAACAAAAACACAATTATGATTATTATATGTTTCAACTACAAAATGTGACATGAATGAACTAACGAAAAGTTAACGTTAATGAGATATATTAAAAACGGTCTGAAATCTCTCAAAATTAGCACACCAAAAGTATTCGTACACGTAACAAAAGCAGTAAACGTGTTATAATTTGCGAAAATAAATTAAATTAATATTTCGTTATATAGCCTTTCGTCTGAATAATTGCGTCCAGTCTTTGTGGCATTGAATCCACTAAATTGGATGTGATTTCGTGTGTAATATTGCACCATTCCTCTTGACGAGCAAATTTCGATTGTTTTTTACTTGAAATATGCCGGGTTCGGATTTTTTTATCAAGCAGATCCCATAAATTTTCGATCGTATTAATATCCGGTGATTGCGGAGGTGTTTTCAAATATTGTGGTGTGTTATAAAGCAACCAATCTCTTGTGTTGCGTGCTGTATGTTTGGGGTCATTATCTTGACTGAAGATAAAGTTGTCTTTTAGACCCATTTTTTCTGCACTACTTACAATATGGGTTTTTAATATGTTTAGGTATATTTTGTGGTCCATGATTCCCTCGATGGAGTGTAATGACCCCACTCCAGCAGCACTCATACAACTCCAAACCATGACCGAACCTCCGCCGTGTTTTACTGTGGGACGTAGATTTTCTTATTGTAGCTCTGTATTTTTCTTCCGCCAGTCCGTACACTTTCCATCCGAGCCAAAAACATTCAATTTACTTTCGCCAGTAAGTATGACTCTTCGCCAAAATTCGATAGGCTTATAATATCATCTTTTGCGAAATCAAGTCTCTTCTTCCTATTTGCAACTCGGCCGTGATATTCATTATTTCGTAAACAATTAATAATAGTGCTGGCACATACACTTACTCCAGCGTTGTTTGCAAGCTCAGCAGCTATCTTAGGGGCACTAATTTTAGGATTGTTTTTTATTTCACGCACTATAAAACATTCTTTGCGTAAACTAAGTTTTTTAGGTCGACCAGATTTCGCTTTATTTTTATTGGTTTTTCGTTCACCATATCGATTTATAATTCCTTATATAGTGCTATGTGGTCTATTAATTCTTTTTGCTATTTCTCGCAATGATTTGCACTGACTATGCAGTTGTATAATAATTTTTCTTTCAGTCTCACTTGTTTTCTTACCTTTACGACCAATTCTACCGAATGTTAAAAAAATTGGCTAGTTTTGCAGAAGGTTGCTACTAGACTGTGCAACAAAGACTCTGTATGATTATTTGTCGGGTCCTGCTAAACCATAATATAAACAATCGAACGCCTTTCAAGTGCATTCTAGTACCTGTACAAATACTTTTTGCGTGCCAATTTAGAGACACTTCTCATACTTTTTAATTTTTCTCGTTAACGTTAAACTTTTTCAAATACATTTATATGACAGTATGTAGTTAAAATATGTAACAACTACAATTATGTTTCGTTTTATAAACATATGTGCAACTACATAGAGAAATACATGGTCTTTAAGCCTGCAAGAAGTGTACGAATACTTTTCACACTCACTGCACATGCCGCATTATTTCAATTATACGAATACAACTGGGAAAATTAAATAATTTGAAAGTATCAGGAATGAACAAAACTTCGTTTGAAAAATAAAATCCAAATTAAAAATAGCATGCATCGCTTTGCTATCAAGCAAACAAATTGAATTCGGTAGAAACAGTTTGATATAAAATCCAGTGCGATAAATTTCATAAAAGTTATCCAACTAATTCCATTCCCCGTAATTCAATTGATCACAAAAGCTACAAAAAATGTCGCGACAACAATATTTCTCCGTAAGCAATAATAAAAAAAAAAAAAGTAAACGTGTTCGACGTTGTAACACGAAAAAATACATTTCGCGCGCGTTCCGTTCGTGATCATAAATATAAACAATAGCAGAGAAAAAACTCTGCGATAAACAAAACGAATTTAATATGATTCCGGTACAAAACTAGAAATGTATTTTTTCCTCTTGCAAAACGCCAGATTTTGATTCCCGTCGGACGACAAGGAAGCAAATTCACAATACCTAACAAATGTATAACGCCCCTCTGTCGAAACGTGCATTGTTGGAAACGGATTGAATTTCACGGTGCCGAGTGAAACTCACTGACAAAGGAGAACTAAATAGGAGAACAAAAAACGCGGATCGCGCGTACTAGGGACCGAACTTTCTTCCTCGAAAGCATTGTCTCCGACGAAAAACAGAAAAACACAAGATCCGGCAAACTGATCACTCTGCCTTGAAAGGTAAATGAACCGTCCGCCATTTTGTTTGTCCTTACGAGTGTAAGAAATGCTGTACAATATAACCTACAATTAACTTCAGTATGATCGTGAAATTGCTGACAGGAAAAACGACCTTTCCCTAACTCCAATTAACATTGTTTTGTAAATTGTACAAACACAATTCCATTTTACGTTTTATGTACTTACAGTAGAAAGTACTCGAACGCTATCAGAAATTTAAACAAATAATATTATAACTAATGTGCAGCGAATCCGATAACATTTGTAAAAATGACAAAACATTCTTTGCAATGATGTACTGAAACAAAATCATAAAAGTATTCGAAAGGCATTAATTATTAGACTGTGTTTATAGCAAAAATGGAAAAATTAAACACTAAACTCTATACATTAGAATAATTTATGAATATTGTTACATTATTTTCGATTTGTTACAATTATTGAGAGGAGGATTTTGCATAAAAATACGCAGTCTATTAGTTATACGTATTTCATATTTATTTTGTACTTTATTCGAACATGTCATAGTCTTTGCACTATGCTCGCGATAATGAAGCTCACAGTAAAAGAAACATTCAATCTCAACTTTCGATATTAGATCACTACTTCTATTTGTATAAAAATTCGGTACGCAGTTTCACGAATATTATTTCGAACTGCTTCACAGGATGAACGTGGTGAGCAAATGTTGCCCTGGATTCCTCACGCGCGAGTGTTTATCTACATACAGATGGTCTATGAAGCAATTTGTAAACAACCGATGTTTACCATTTGTCTATATGGATTTGCAAAATCGGCTACCGTGCGTGGCAATAAGACACCGTTTAAATATTATTCTTGTTCGTTCTACATAAATTCAAATAATGTCTGCCTTTTTTATTTACATTCAGAGCCTGGGGATTATTTCGTCGAATTCGATGCTTGATTCTAGGCTAGACAGGAATTCCTCCGCTGTTCATTTAATCCGAGAATCGCTAGATATATTATACCTGAAGATATATATACAACGATATAGACAACGATCTACAATGAGATCCGTTATAACGAGACGTGATCAAGTGCACGCGTACTTTGCGAAAATTCAAAGTCTCGATTTTCTCGAAAACAAAGCCTCAAACGAAAAATTTTTATTCTATATTTTCGACTTCTTGTTTCGCGTAGAACCACCCCCTTTCCCCTTGTACCACCAGTTACAAACCACCCTGTATATGTATATATATATATGTATGTATGTATGTATACATATTTTTGTTTTAGTTTTCGATGACCTCGTGACATGTCCGTCCATCCGCGACGCATCGCGATTTATTAGTTCCATCTATCGTTTCAGTTTGGTCCGAGGCGACGTATCCGGCTTTCAAGAACGCTCCCCAGCAAATCCAGATTTTATTTCTCATTTAATTCGGACGCCGTTTTTAAAATCCTCATATTTTCCGTTCCATTTCCACCGCTCGGCTCTTCGCTGACAAGGTCGGAAAATAGGATTGGTCGGGTCCACGGAGAGCGAATTCGTTGTTAAGAGATTATCGGGGAATACTTGCCCGTCGGTGTACCGACAAAATATCTCGGATAAATTTGCGGGAGTTTCTTTCGCACTGCACAGAACGCGCCGCCTAACTTTCGCACCTGACACGATGTGTTTGATGTGCTGCATATCGAATTTCGTAAAAATGTGTTCCGCCATAGATAGAGAAGGAATGAGTTAACTTATAATTCTAATAGAACCACCATAAATAACGAAATGTTTATTAAAAATTACTTTTCGCAAGCTTAAGCCGTCCAAGTATTTATGAAATATATTCGTATACTATCTATTTCTTATTGCGAATTTCTTTCATGGTAAATAAGTCGTAGGAGATGAAGTTTGTTATACAGGATGGGCCCGGAGGGGAGGTACATCTAGGCAGAGGATGATTCTACGAGTAAAAATAAGTCGAAAAAAAGGAATAACATTTTTTCGTTTGACGCCCCGTTTCCGAGAAAATCGAGTTTAAAGACCCCTCGGGTTCGCGTGCTTTCGTATATGCAAGAAGTAGAATTGGTTGGTCATGGTCAGACGCGTCGGGGACGCTTCCTGCCGAATAGCACGCGCACTTGCTGCATTTTCAAACTCGATTTTTTCTCTATATATACATATTTATGAATTAACAGAAGATCACTTTGAACACTATTGTATATGCAGATAATAGCATTGCAATAATCCTGAGTCTGCGAATTGGACGAGTGAAAAATAAAATCTTAAAGAATTTAAGAATGTTGGTACATTATGTTCGACTTATTAGAATTATTGGAAGAAGCAATACACTTTCATCTAACTTCCACTTAATGTGATCGATTTAGAAAATGTTTATTTTTCATGAAAATTCGTATTGTAGTGAAAGTAAAAAAATTACTTGGTAATTACTTTATTTAACGAAACCCTATATTGTATACATTTGCATGTAATTTAAATTCATAAATAAATTCAGCTGTCTATAATAAAACAATAATTACTTTAAGGTCAACGAACGTCATATAAACAAAGTTTTTAGTTTTATTTCAATGGTATAAGCAATTCATGTTACATTTTGTCGCATTGTCGAATTGCATAAAATATCACCACAATCTTTGTATTTCAAAGGGTATGAATTTATTAATAAAGAAAAGACTATGAACATTTTCGCAAGGGTTCACAAAGGGTTACTAATTGAAACTGAAACAAAGAAATGGGACATTTGTAATTACGTTCTCCCGAGACAATGTCTGCTTAATTGCAGGAAATATGAACATGGAAGATCTAATTTTCACCTGCGTAACCTGGAGTACTATCAAAGAGCCAAAATTTACACATAAAATTTCTGTTACACTTCAAAGAATAAAACATGTGCACCGGAGCATGAATGAAAGCATACATAAATGTATGAACATGTATAAAGTAAACGTAAACATGTATAACCATATCATACGTCACATCGTGACTATGTGTATATGTTCACTAGTAACAAAAAGTTGATATAGCTTTAAATCATTAACTAAAATATTACGAAAAGAACTTCTAAGGATCGTAATGTTATTTCAAAATTGTTAAGTTTATTAAAGAGAAAAAGCATCGCCTACACAACTTCTGTTTCTTTGCGATTTCTATTTTTACATAAAGATCGAGTCTATCGATTACTCGCACGTATATTACATTAGCTTCATAATTTACTTTGTGGCCACCCTCGCAAAAGCGAACCGTTAACAATTTCCCAGCACGAAAAGAAATAATGTATTCATCGTAGATGCATGTTTACCGTAACGACTGAATATTCATAAGCACGGAATAATATCTCGCCTGAATCGATGCGAACGGAGTGACGGTCTGTGTTTGTTAAACTCAAACTTTAAAGTCTCGAGCGTATTAAAGATTGATTCGTCGAGTAAAAGGTTCGTACTTTATTAGACGAACATTGTTCGAGCGTTTCAACATGGAAGGGATCGTCCACGTTTCCTCGAGCGCGATCGCCGTTCATCTTCATTCAAACCGAATGTAACAGGGGAAAAAATGTCTCCGGTGCAAGATAGATTGTCATGTCTCGCGGACGTTCAGAGTCATCGTTCCGTCCATTGGACTTAGTCTTCACCTGCCTCGGCCCGTCCCCAGAGAAATTTCCATGAAATACTGTAGTCGGTCACGTAACGTGAATTGCGACCGGAAGAAATTCCAATTCGCTTCCCTTATGCGCCAGCATTTACTCTTAGATTTCCACTTACTTGCATCCACTGTATCGGGAAGGTCGCCGACAGAATACGATTCAATAATTTCGAAATATCAGCGGGGAATTGTTCCGGAACGCGGGGCGAATGCGATTGTCACGTGAAGGTGCATTCGTTCGCAGAATTTACGTCACAGCTATATCAAGACTTCGCATAATTTTTATCAATTTACTGACATGTTGCCTCGCCTTAATAACGTTGAGTCAAATTCGTGTTGAAGATTTCGAACACGATTAATGAATCTTTTACGGACGAGGATTATTAAAAATGCTAAGAATATTTTCTTGAACGATTATGCATCAAAGTCTTAAATAATGGAGACAATGAACAACGTGAACTTTTGTATGTTCGTAGTTAAATTATGTACTTGTAACTTCACCGATTAGACCCCTAGTACTGATAGTGTGGATATGTGGACATTCGTCTTCACATGGTTATAGTGTTTCCTCTATATATGTCCCAAATTTCTAGACGATAAAAGTCCCAGAACGTTCGGCGTGAATCAAAATAGTATCTCCTGGCCGATATGTCCCTGGCTAGACCCGTGATTTGGACAAATATCGAGTAAACACTGTAAATATTTTTGTTAATAATTTATCTATATAACATTAATTAATCATCAAATTCGTCTTGAGGTCGTTTGTAATATTATACAGTCAAAAATACATAGTGCTATTTAACAAAAGCGTACCTTTTTTAAATTCTTAATATTTGAATTTGTAGTCAACTGCGAGTGGATCCATTTTTATTGGAAATATTCAAGATCAAATCGGATCATTTTTTCTTAACTATTAGTGGTACTGGAAAGAATCGTTGTGACTAATTGTAAAACTACCCTGCATACCAGAAATTGTTGTATGATAATGACAAGAGTAAATTTATTTAGACTTCGTACGATTATCATAATAATATATGCTGTGATCAAGAAGTTTATCAAAAACATTTCTAATAAAAACAATTTTATTAATTCAAATAATTGTAAAGAAGAAAATCAGGAATACTTGGATCCGTCCAAACATTCTAGCCTCAAATTTTCAATATTTGGACATTGAAACCTGCACAATTATTATAGTATAGTAGTAGGCATAAGACTGTTTATAATTTGTATTATATTCTATAAATTACTTTAATGTATTGAAACGTCTGAACAGTATTGAAAAATAATCTCTTCCTTGAGATTAAAATTGCTTTGATAAAAAAAGAAAAGAAAATAATTGAAACACGGATGAATGGAAATTGTCAAAGTCGCCTCGTGGACGGGTCTATACTGCTTAACCACTTCCCGACCACGGACGAGTTATCTCGCGATGAAATACCGTGCATACGATAACCACAGACGAGTTATCTCGCGACGCAATATCGTTTACGCTGTGCCACAAACGAGTTATCTAGCGACCAATCTATAAACGAAAGTTCGCAAGATAACTCGTCTGTGGCATAGTGCAAGCGACATTGTGTCGCGAGATAACTCGTCCGTGGTCGCGAAGTGGTTAAAGGTTAAAGTACGAAACGAACACGGAATACTCTTATGCACATCTATGTTTGAAAAGCACGCGAGAGTTCCACGTGTCTGCCGTGTATGTTGAGAAAGGCAGAGAGAATGACTGACAATGCTGAACGTTTCGAACAGTGTAAAATGGGTGCGGGCAGGTGGTGGAAAGAAATAGGGGCTCGTTAAGGTTTACGTGCTTCTTGCTCAGTTTACAATTCTTAATCGCGGTCGCGAATCCATTGTGCATTGTACTTCGGAACCCACTCCCACGGAACGGATAGAGAGCTTGGGCACGGAGAATTACTCTTTTTTACTTCTGAAGTTCGGCGGAACAACGCCTGCAGGGGGAACGCAAAGTCACTTAAAAATAGGATTGCTTTTTAGAATTTTTTTACGGTCACACGGCGCACGAGCAATTTCGAACATTACGAGGCCATTTCGTAACGAAGCACTGAGCTCACCCCCTCCCCCTTCTCTCTCGTCTAACCTTTTCCTTTCCAAATGGCACTCAATGCCCGCAAAGGGAGGCGTAAAAATTACATTCCGACACTCCCGTAAACGACTCTTTTCGCTTCTTTTCAAGTGGAACACCGTTAGAATGGTCGGCGGGTAGACGTCGTTGAAATAGTGGCCGTTGCACCACGGACTTAACATGTTTACAAAAAAAAAAGAACAATAGTCGCAAGTGACATCGTGAGTTTATCGCGCCATTCCGAAGTAGAACACTTCACACACATGCAAAAAGAACGTTGCTTCGTGCTTCTAGCTTTATTATCGTTTGGAAACTCCAGGTGTTCCTGTGGATTCAAATTACAGTGTTTACTCTATGTATGTCGCAATGCCTTAGACGATAAAAATCCCATAACTATCCCCACTGCCGCGGGGTGTACCCGTCGCCGAGGAGTGTAAATATAATTCTGTGTTTTGGACATGTATCGAGTAGAGACCACGCCATTTTATGAAGAATAGAACGAGGTCAAAATTTATGTCGCTTCGTAGAAAACACAAAGTAAAATAAGAATTACTCATTTTTCTTAGTAAATGTGTTTCCTTATGTTTCACAAAATTATACCAACCATAAATACATAGAAATCCGCAGTCTTAACACAACACAGGCATCGCGAGTATTCCTTACGAATAATTTACAAATTAACAATTGTAACTTGCCTATTGTCTTGGATCTTGAAACATTATAAATTTGTATCGTTTAATTACAACTTTTATGAAACTCCGGAGGGACAAAGAACTGACGTTGCAGAAACCCATGCAAATAAAAACTGCTCAGCTATATGTACCTTAATTATTGTATGATTTTACAATACCGGTTTCATTAATTAGTTATATATTATCGAATATACATATACACTCTCGAGGTTTCAGTCATTACAATTGAGTGCCATTAACACGTCAATTACCACGTTACCCTTATTTAAAATGACAAAATTATTAAAGGTAACATAAATACATTCTTTTTATTAATTAATGAAATTCAGAATTATATTTACTAAACTAATATACTAAATAATACTAATTAATAATACTAAATATACTAATATACTAATATACAACTTATTTACGATCCGCGGAACGCAGAATGGAAGGAGTATTGAAACGTCATTTTCCTTAGACTTCTTTTCTAAATGTTTTAAACGGTGAATAAAGCTCGTCTTTCAAGACTCTCCGTGGTGAATCGAAAATCCGTTAAGCGGCGAACTTAATCCGCACAAATTTTTTATTCGCGCCGAACAGCCGTCGATTGAGGAAGCACGTTTCAAAATATTTTTTACTTCGGTCGGGAAAATAAAGACCTTCCGTCCACAAAATTGCCTCGTCAATTATGAAAGAAACAATATACCCGGGGCTCAGCACGCGCGGACAAACATGAAAATATTCTATAAACGTGATCGCTGGCCCGTGAATCAACCCCCCTCCCCCTCCCTTCGCGTCTCACGAAACACGGCGATCTCTCGCCTGAAATTTCCGGACGATCGCAAAGAAGAGCCAAGTTATTAACTCGGCAACGAAGCTGTTACAACGGGCTCTCGCAATTTTACGCGATAATTCGATCTTTCCTGGCCGCTATTAAAATACCGATTAAGCATCCTACACCGAGATAAACGATATTTAAACTCGGATACTTCGGGCCGAGGAGTTTACGAGTTCCCCTGAGTTACATGAAACTGTCGGCTTCAGCGACGTCAAAGGAGTAAGTTTCCTAACTTAGATAAATGCCGGAATTCAATTTGCGAGAACAGTTCGTTCTTTCCCCCCGATTCTCGACGACACAAGATTCTGGTTTTAATTGGTTCGTTGCAATTTCCAGTAGACTAGGTATTTTGTGGTAAACACGAATCTATCGAATATCTTGAAATCAAATCATGAACAAAATTATATTAATTCTTTAAAGTTTCTGTCGAGGTAATAATGGCAACCGAGCAAGAAAATAATTTATTGTTTATATCTTCATTTCGAAACTACGTATATATGTAGCAATAGTGACCAAAGAATGGACATTCAATGTTCATTAGTTTATAATTAATGACATTACGTGTACATATTGTTATAAAAATCGCGAGAAATCAAAATAAATTCAGTCTTACAATGTTTATTAAACACCGTATCTATAGATACCAGTCCCGTTTTATACTCGATACGGTTAGTATCAAAAGAACGTAGTAAATTGTTAAAGGAATTGTATATTATTATTATCCTAACGTAGGGGTTAACAAGCAAACTAAATCTTTGATGTGTATGTATTATATTCAATTTTAGATACACAACAAATTTAGAGAAAGCAAAAATTAATTTAAAATGGAAGTAAAGGTTTAATTATTTTCGAATATTGTATTTATCCAATGTGAAGATTCGAACTCCTCGGTTAATGTCGATTTTTTTACAAAATCCTGTACGAACGTATGCGACTACATTGAACCATAAAATTGAACTAAACCTTTTAAAAACGATGCGCTCTTTTACTTTAAACCTGTGTCTTAGCCCGCTTAAGAAGCTGCACGGCAACAGTGCAGCGAAGTATCGTAACATTTCCGATTTTAAAGCACGGATTTAGAAACAAGGTATATGCGCACACCGATCTCCAATCGAATTCAATTTTATTCACAAAAGGATCAATTAACACTACTTCCACAAATTTAAGAATAAACAATGTATGACAATGTGCGTCAGTTCTTTATCAGAAGAAGCAATTGTCGTCGGCTGCCAGCGCATCAAGAAAATTTCGACAACTATAACCGTAATTCGCAGAAACGCGTTTATAGCAATTTCCCGAAAGTAGAAGCACACGGTTCACGTCATTATGCATGAACCACAGATACATTTCCGCAGCCAGACGGAATCGGATTCGCTTATATCGTGGATTCCAAAGTGGCTGTCGCGAGCAGCTGCGTGATAAATTCCGAGAACGCGTTAAATTTTAGCTTGCGTTCGAGATAACGATATAAGTGAGTCGACGAGGCGATCGAAGTCTAGCTTGGCGCAGAAGAGTGTGCGAGGCGAAAAGAGGAAGCAAAACGGTCTTTAGCGATTTGGACCAGCGATCGATCGATTGAAACGGGTTTCGTCGGCCGCCTCCTCCGATTTCTCTCGAGCTGATTCTATCGGCACGATCTTTTTATTAGGATCGACATTTGGATGCTGTCCAGTTACGTCGATGCACCCCCGCCGGGGCCATTCATCGCTAACTTCCTGCTACCTTTCTTTATTTCGCGTGTCGTCACTGCTCTCACGTCGAAGACGTTAGCGTACGAACCAATCCGGCTCGGCTCGGCTCGGCTCGGCTTGGACGAACTTCCCTTACGATCTTTTAATAAAAACGCCGAGATGTAAATCGCATACTGAATTCGCGTGGATGTTCCGTAGAAGGAGATTTGTCGTCGTCGTCGTCGTCGTCGTCGTCGAACGATATTGGAATTTTTACGAGAACGCTGTTAATCGAGAAACGGATCAGCGCCGGTGCTTCGTTCGTTCGAGCTGGAATTCATTCCGGGAATTCGTCGTTCTGCCGAGGAACTTTGATTAAATTTTAGTCATGTTTCATGTACGTGAAAATGGCAATTTTTAATCCTCCGCGTGTTTTTTTTTTCTCTTTTCCTTTCTTTTCGATTGCGGATCGACTACCGGGTAAGTGGATACCAATTAAAGAGCGTTGTAGCGATTCATACAGCGAATATTCATTAGCAGCGGGGAAAAAAGATTGGGAAATCTGCGAGCGATTGTTTTCCCGAAAATATTCACCGTAGTGGTAATCGACAGAACGTAATTGCCCGATATGTTAATGATATTTGTGAAGGTGAGATAAGCATAATTAGACCGCGAACTTTCATGTGAAATAAAAATTGTGTACATTAATTACAATGAACAGGAGCTAAGTAGAAATTTCATGGTTCGTTTAATAATGTTCATATACTGATTTCTAAATTCTTCTAATCTGCCCCCTACTTTAAATTGTACTTACTCATTTTTATCATAAATGGATAAAATCGATAATAATAAATAAAACGAAATAAAAAATCGAAGTTTGGCAGACAGAAGAAATCCGATTATGAAGTATAACATTTAAAATAAAAGTTATGAAAGACGATTATAATTGTAAAGTTGAAGAAGCTTCACTGCAAGTTTTGTATTTAATAGTACGATTTCATTCGTGATTTAATTTAAATATTTAATAATACTTAATAGTAATTTCTTTCCCGTTCATTTTCGCTTCATACAGTTGTACAACCATTTTTAGTATAAATCCTACATCTAAATAAAACCTGGTATAAACTGTACTCATTGGCATCCTCATTAAATGATCGTGCTATGGACTTGTGGCAGATTCAATTGGACCAAGGGAAACAGTACCAAACTTGAAAGGCGCACACAGACGCTACAAAACCTTCTGGACACGATACAGTTGTCGCCATGCTTAACAAATACTACGAACGAGATACATTCCGTACCGGATACCACGCGATACAGGCCGGTTCACACCCGAGAGATCCTATAGAAACGATGCTACATTCGACAGACTCCATACAAATGGTACTGTAATCTGCACATCTTGTATAAATGGTACCCTAACTGATAGTCTTTACACAAATACTATTTTAGCTTACAAATCCCTCAGTATAGAGCTTATACGAACGTTACTGCATCCAACGAACCCCATAGAGAAGATACAATACCTAATAAGCCCTGCTCAAATAACAAGATGACGCTCAAGATACACTCAACATAAACCACGAATCTAGACTATCTCTATAATTCAAGATGCCTCGAGTATCGCAAGGAAATTTCAAGAGCCTAAACAGTCCAAGTTTGGTCCGATAGGTCTTAGAAGTTTCAAGATCATAATAATCAAGACCATCAGGTCCTAGGCTAAAATAACAACACTGGAGGGACTGAAAACAGCTGATCTAGGAGGTGCACCGCGTGGTTGAAAGGTCTAGGCGATTTCGAGAGTCTAGGAAATCTGAGTTAGGTCATGGCGGGTCTCAGAAGTCTAAGGATCGTAATAACCAGCAGGTTAATGTAGACCATTAATCTAAACTAATTCGGTTCCGAAACGGTTACAGAATCGATTCTTCTCCATTTTCTGAATGTCAATCTATTCCGAACTCTCTCCACTTGTCGATGAAGTCTGACACCATAAAGAATATTTTACTTATGCATACGTACAGGAAGCAGACGAAAATAGTTCACGAATTTTTGTACATATAATTACTTGTTTTAAAATATACTTTTATACTTCATTTTATATATTAACCACATTATTAAATAAAATTGGAAAGAGTGTAAACGTAATCACTTAATTTATTGCAACGCTTCGATATAAATAAACATTATAAACACATGTAATATATAACATGTAATATATTATATAAACATTATAAAAATATGTACATGCATAGTAATCTGTACCTGCAATAATTATTAAAATAAATTACCGAAAAGTCGATACCTAATGTAATTCTGGAATCATTTTGGAACTGATATGAAATATCAAAAATAACGATTATGGAATCGATATGGGAACTGAAATGGGAACCGTAACCGAAGCAAATAATTATACTGCGGATTTCATACAATTAAAACGATAGAAAGATTAAAAGAATTTAAGAGAATCGCCATATTACTTCCAGCTTATTCAAATTATTAAAAATTGAAAATACAGAAAATGTTTATCTTACATAAGAAAAAAAGTTACTCGAAATAACCTCAGGAATCATCCCTTTTAAGGAAGTACATTTTTGGGGCACCCTGTATGTATCATTAAAGAAAATATCTTTGCCTATAGAATTTTTTATGGGAGTAAATGTTACCTTAGGAAACTTTTTTAAAAAGCTATATAAATTATTCGAATTACAAGGTTTATAGAAAGCTATTTAAAAAGCGAAATCATAAACTCTCGTTGTAAAAGAAACATAACCGTGTTAGATCAATTTTGAAGCGATACAAATTATTTTATTTTCCATCGACGCGTCTTTAGAGCGTCAAACAAAATGAAAACGGTATATTTCAATGAGAAACGTTGAAACGAAGTTGTAAGGGAATGGGTTAAGAAAATGGAATCGAAAGAGAAACGACTGCTTCGCCCGTTCAAAGGAGCACAGCACCTTAACCGTACGAGATAAAGATAAAAGCGAATTGCATCAGGGCAAACAAGACACAGGGACGAATACGGTAATCGAAACAAGAATAAAGCGGGTTCGCTTTTCGTCGACTGCTCTCCTTCTCCGACACCCTTTGAAAACCGAACGCCTTCGCCGAGCAACCATTCCTCGAAAGGAGTACACCGTAGACCCTTTGACGGGGATCATAAACTATTCAGGCCCTTCAGTCTCGTGATGACAGTCGTCGTGTACCAGCAGCATTTGCAACTCACAGGACGAAACAGTAAATTATTTCTGGACGAAGAGCATCAAAGCGCCCCCGTCCCTCTTCGGCTGCTCATCCGCCTTCGTTTCTCCCCTTGGAATAAGGGAGAGTATATGGACGACACTCGGAGATTAACGTGAAACACGAATAGCATTATTACGGAATCTAATATCTCCGTGGACAAAGTAATGTCAAACCCAACTTATTTCTTCCTCGCATGATAATTCCTTTGAGAATTGTTAATCCGGTGCGTGTTTGTGTACGCCATTTAGCTAAGATTTAAATTCCGATGATATTTTGCAGCAGATAACTCAGGTGAATTACGGAGATTGTTTACGGATCTAATTTGTTTTCGATTAAAGTACAAGTAACATTGATAACGTCGATCCCTTAAATGCTCCATTTATTGCAGGATGTGAGAAAGATATTGAATGCATGCAAATGTTTTAGGCTTTTTCAATCGTAATTACTTATAATAATAATGGTTTTATTATACTGCGTACACAATATTATTATCGTACGTACGTCGTAACATTGTTATACATAACTTGATTATCGACATAATACGAGGAGTTTTTGAAACGCAGATTATGATAAAGATACATTGATAACACAGTGAAAAATTGATTGCTAAATGCTGCGAAAACATAACAACGAGTACTTTGTAATAATATGATTAACTAACATCAGATGCTAGAGTTATAAAACTAAATTGCATCAAACTCGAGTGAAACAGAAATTTATTCTCACGTTTAATATGTTTAATAGGTTGAAAATAATGTAACAGTATTTTTAAATTCCTCTAATATTTTTACTGTCTTAAATTGCACCTGCTCGTTTTCGCTCGAGAAAAGTTGAAAACTTTGCCGAGTATCCACTACTTCCGTGATTACCGGCTAACCATAAATGATCGATGTTTCAGTGTGGCGGTCAGAGCGGTGTCTGGATAGCAACTGTGATCTTACTGATAACTGGAAGCTGCGTCGACAAAGTTGGGCCACGACCAGCCGATGGCGAGATTGCACACCTGACATCGTCGGAGGAAAGGTTGAACACCGTGAAACAGGTTCTTTCCGAGGTGCCTTTGATCGACGGGCACAATGACCTACCC
Source organism: Halictus ligatus (assembly GCA_028454255.1). Lineage (NCBI taxonomy): Eukaryota > Metazoa > Arthropoda > Insecta > Hymenoptera > Halictidae > Halictus > Halictus ligatus. Next base: position 12,313,293 of record CM052137.1, read on the forward strand.
TGGAACATTCGAAACTTCGTCCACAATCAGCTGGCCGAGTTCGATTTCAAGGATCTACGACAGGTGGAGCCGTGGAGCAAGAGCGCGTGGAGTCAGACTGACTTGGTCAGACTTCGCCAAGGCATGGTCGGTGGTCAGGTAATTTCTTTTACTAATAACATATAATATTTTTTTGGAAGAGGATAGAATATGTAAAATAATGACGGAAATATTGGAAAGTTTAAAAATCTCATAAAGTCCGTGAAGGGGAGGAGAGAATAAATATAAATATCGAAAAGGTATTGCATGATAAAGAGCTGTAGAACCAACCGACTGGCTTAAAAACTTGACTAAATAAGAAAAGAAGACAGAAGGACAAAAGGAAATCAAAGAATAAGTAGAAGCAACAGTAGAGTTAAGATAATTAGAATGTATTGTTGTAATAGGTTAAACTTCACCTCAAGACACCAGAAATGTTTAACTTTTTTTTATGTAATCCTATAGATTTTAGCGAAAAAATTCCGAAAATCCAAGTTTCCATCCTAGGAGATCACTAGCTCAAAAGTTATGCGTGCGTAAAGTTAAGCCTTATAGCAGGGTAAGTAGTAGAAGGTGATATTGTTATGTATTAGTATAGATGATTGTTAATATTAGGAGATAGGGAATAGAAATGATGTGCGATATGGAAGAATGAGCTACATAAGATGAACAATGTAAACCAAATCCTACTTCTTGACCACGAAGTCGAAATGGAATAATTATAAAATATTATTTTAATATATAATATAGTGTGTACCCCTTTACCTACCAAAGGTACTGCCCCCTATTTATTTATTACAGCAGGAGAGCTAAAATTTCCAATAAATTGATGAATATTATCAATTCGACAATTTTGTTAAAATAGCCTGTCTAATTTTTTAATAGATTCAAGGATCATTTTTGGAGAAACGAAATTTTTATCAGTTCGTGTTGATGCTGCACATAGACAACGCTGAACGTGTCGTCTGTTGCCATATGTTCTCTGTATTCGCCGAAGGATAGAATTAGGTGTTTGGTATGTCAGGATTAGATTCGCGACACGTGTTAAAGGTAATGACAAACACGCAGGCGTTGCTTGTGTCTGTGACATGTGTAATGGTGAATCACTGAATCTTAATGTACGTCAACATTATTACTAGACTGCAGTTACAAATTCGGTCTTGTAATTTTTATAAAATAACGTGTACCAGTCACATTTTATGCTCGGTGCGGTTAATGCTAGCAATTTTAAGTTTGAATGAGCAAGCTCTGGTAATTGCAGAGATTAACAAAATTAGAAGCAGATGAAACCATTCACGTTGCACCAATGTTATACTCATTCACAGAATGAATTCAAGAAAGAAATTAATAATGTCAGTATTATCTTACATTGCGTTAAATCTAGTTATATTTCACCACATTTAGCGACAATAATACCTTCGCGTTGCTAACTAATTATCTGATAACATGGACCGGTTATATAATGCGCATAAATATTTAACACAAACTAAACGGTCTATAGTGGAACAGTGGTTTAGTAGTGCTCAACTGTTTACACTTTACAACGCCGCCGAATGCTACTGTGACTATTACGCTAACACTGGTAAACAAGACCGTAAACAAGATCAGTAATACAGAGACAACTCCATTTAAGAATTTCGTTTCCTACAAACAACCACAAAATCCATTGAACCTCACACATTTTTGCTTTCAATTGTAATTTTTCTTCGTAAAATATACAAATTCTTCGTAAAATAAGATCGTTAACAATTTATACACTCATCACGCGAGTTGAGAACCGAATTTTTTATCAACTGTACTAATGTATTAACTGTATTAACCCTCCTCCGGCGGGGCCCGGGTCTATTTTGACTCAAATACCAAAATCGTCAGTTACTTACTCAATTTCTGACGATTAAATTAATTGAACCACTGTTACCTTAGGAATAATAGAAAGATCAACGTGTCTACAAAAAACGCCTTCAAAAATATATTTAAAAAAATTAATAAATTAAGCAGTGAATAGTCCTAAGCATTACTAATTCTGTAGTTATAAGAAGGTTTCGCCGTGGGAGGGTTAAGCCTAATTATTAAGGAAATAACTTCAAACATAAATAAGTCTCCAAATTCACTATTGATTTTCTGAACAGCATAAGACAAGGATTGAAAACGTTGAATAATTATACTCAAACCGACATATGCTATAATCTTGTTATTAAGTACACACATCAAGAACATCATTTTCAAGTCTTAGAAACTTTTCCAGCGACAGTAATACTCGTGTATGTAAAATACACAAAGGAAAAAGTTTATACATCGTATTACCTTGTCCCTGGAAAGAAGATGAAATTTTTCTAAGACACCGTGTATATATGAACCTTATCCAGCGTTGCACTCGCGGCCACCTAACCGGCGGGTTAAGAAAACTTAAAGGAGAAATATTTTCATGGCACGTTCGCACATATTTCACGCGAAAGTTGAGAAATTACGTGAAACGCGGGTAAAGAGCAAAATAACAAGGCTGCCAAGCGAAGCTTACGGCCCAAGAAATTCACTTGGCTTTTTATTTAGCCAACTAGAAAGCACGATGTAATTAATTCGGGACTTCTTCGCGACTACGCGGAATTTAGCGAACGTGCGTACAGCTTCTTCAAGGTCCCTGACGCGATGAAACATTAACACACCGTGAGCACTATAGACACAGGAAAAAATGCACCGAACCCGGCCAGTTTCAGCGATCTGTGAAGTAATTTCATTAATAGATTCATCGTGCATTCAGTTATTGCATTCCGTTGTTTTGTGTGCGCTTTAATATTGGGAATATTGAAAACGGATTTCGAACAGATAATAAAAGGCAATTTCGAAGGCTGTGTTTATTCAAAACCATGTTATCATATCTAAAAAGAATTTAAATAAAACGTATGGAATTTCAGACACGCTGTTGAACAAAAATGTGGGAAACACGCTTTGTGATTGGCGGTAGAGAAAAAATATTGGAACAGGTGTTCAGTAAAACTGATTTGCTAAAGTGCAGTAATAGAATAGATCGTCAAGGATTATGCTATCAAGCTTTCTACAAATTAAGAATATTAAGAGTGTTTATTAATATTTCAATGGGGAATTTTGAAGAGATTTAATAATATATTTGACTTTAAAATTTTTCTTCAACATCAATTTTAATCAATTTTGCGCTAAATAGCAGACGATGTATATTATTAATTTGATGCATTTATGGCAAAAATGAGTTGGTGCAATTTAACATAGTGAAGATATTAAAACCGTCTAAGGACGTTGATATGTTATTTTCAATGTATTAAGACTATTTAGAAAAAATTTTTTTATTTCGCACAAAGTTCCGCAGTTTAATTACTACAATTGAAAACAAAGATTGTCGAGCAAAGATTTGAAAAAATTTAATACATAAATGTTGAAATGAACGCGAATATAACTTTAGCACGTAAAATGACTTTTGCAGTATCGGTACTCGCATTAACGGTGTGAAGCAACGGAGACATGTTGCCTATAAGTGGTGAACAGTTTGGCACGATGCCCTAAATTCATGATTCGTCCTTTATCTAACTCACCAAACTATTCGACTTTCTAAAGTCCCTTTAGTACGTAGTAAAGCACTCTTCAGAATCTTGTTATAGCTCTGTACTAAACAAATCTCATAACTAGACTGCGGATTTTTGTGCAAAATATAAATTGTCAAAATATAAAGTGTCTGTACCAATTATATGGTACAAACGGCGGCGGTGCCACATAGACATTCATGTGTCGTCTTCATAATTTTAATTAACTTAAAATAATACAACAGAATACACACCTTTGAATATTTTAATTGTGTTACATTTAATATACTCATGTTTGTCATAAATGAATGATTCAGGATGAAATGAAATTCCGAACCATGCCGTACTTTGTCTCTGATGACGATCGACCGATATCGTTGTAAATAATCATACAAGGTTATGTTTAAATTCTGTATCACATTACTTCTGAATTTCCATATGATGTATTAATTGAAAATTTAGTAAACAATTAGAAATTTCCATTAGAGGTTGAAACGTGCACAAAATCTAAAATGACTAAAATATTTTTAGCCTGCTGATTTTACATAAAACAGTAAAAACTTCAAAAAGGTATAAGTATACCGTTACATTTTCAGGTTGTTCAAATTAATAGAAGAAGAAATTAATTACTATTCAACTCCGGTCATTTGCAATTGCTTTAGAAGCAATTGCTCCAGTTTATTAAATATAAACTGCGTTCTGGGACTTTTATGGGCTAAGCATTTTTGACATATATAGAGTAAAAACTGTAATTGTCAACTTACTCGAATTAATAGATGGAGAAATGAATTACTATTCAACTCCGGTCATTTGCAATTGCTTCAGAAAATGTTGATCTTGCAATACCTCCAGTTTATTAATTGTAAACTGCGTTTTAATCGCTTCTCTTTTTTTCGCGAAATATCGCGAATGGAGCAGGGTCGAATCCCCGTTGCCAAATAAAAACGTCCATTAAACTGTATCCAACCGGATCAATTTATTTACGGTGGGCACAAAGCGTTATCCCTACCGGCGCGCATGATCCTGCAAAACCATAGCGATCCCAATGGGAGAGAACATCAAAGACATCATTTCTCGGATTTAATACGTCGATACTAGCCTAGAGTCTTGAATATTGGTCTCAGGTACATTTGTACGGGTACCGTTGTTTCTTGTGATACATACCACTGAAGGATATGATAACGCGAGAATGTCAAGTGTAACTACTACGGAACCCCCGGTAAGTGCATTCTGCTTGCTAAAGGACCTGCTCCAACCCCTTACGTCCTCAATTATGTCATTATCGTGTTTGACTGTCATCCTCGTTCTGCAGTAGAAGCTCGTCGTTACATTAAAACGTGAACGGAGGTGCAGAGATCTGACACTCATTGCGGTCTTCGTGAGATTCAAATCCACACTTCTTTTTTACTGTCTCGCTGTAATAATGCGATGAATAGTTCAATCTAAAACAATCTACAGGGTGTCCCAAAAATATGGTACTTACAGGTGGTTCCTGATATAATTTGAAGTAACTTTTTCGTTTGCGAAAATGTTCTCTACAGCTTTCTCAAGGAGTTGTTAACATAAAACACAGACCAATCAGGGCTCGGCTACAGTGGTCGGATTCCCCCATAGTTACAATATTCTACTGAATGCAATGTAAAATATGACGAAAGTCATATGACTTTTCTGCGACAATATCCTTTTTCATATTTTCATATAAACTTTATAAGTTCTCCGAGTAGTATATATTATGCGTTAGAATTATAAATAATGACATGCGTAAGATCAATTTGATTTTCTTCGTGTGATATACGAAATTGTGATCGTCGTACATACGCGACGCTGGTTGCGAACGCGTTAAATAAATATGTCGGCGTGTTCTACATGTGATTGATGTGGCGGGGAACGTGCTAACTTGTTGACTGTAGAAAAATATCGTCTATTGAAAACTCCTCCGAAACAACAATACTATTGTTCCAATCCTACCGTAAAGCCGGTTTCCGAATAGCGTGGTAGCTAAGCCAGTGTACCTGAGAGCGGTAACATCAAGCCAAAAAATAACGCAACGGCGAGATGACACCGAAAAAACGACCCTTTCTTTACGGTTGGTAATAGTGTAACAGTCGTGGGCGACGCACGTAATGAAACGCCACGCAACGTTACCACCACCACGACGAACAGAAGTGAAGCTGAAACAGCCAGGGGAACGGTCCAGCATTACGTTCCACAAACACGAGCATGCTTTCTACCCGTTTTCGACCGCAAGCTCGTTACCGATTCCCTCGGCTTCTTCGCGCAACTTTTTTGCGTTTCAGTTTACCTCCGGTTCATCCCCTCCCTCCCCGTCACCCCGCCAACGTGCTTCTCCTTTCCACAACTTCTTTTCCTTGCCGGATCCGCCATTATCGTGGGGAAGAGCATGTCTTTGACGATGCCGCAATGACGAACACCGGTGTTTCCAACGACAGGTAATTATGTCACTGTGTCACTTCATCCGAGACAGCTTTCAAAGTGTAGAATTTTACATCCATAAAATGGAAGCTGATAGTCTGCAGGTGACCTGTCCAGTGAACGAACACGAGAGTGGTTCTTGAATGAAAGATTTTAACATTTTTTTGGTCTTGCCTCCTTAAATTGTGATACTTGGGGAGAAAATGATGTGTGCTACAAGAAGCAATCGGCCAACGGGAACCCGTGCCGCATTTGTGGTTAACGTTATAAAATTTTAATGATTTCATTTCATTTTCGAGCATAATTGTATTGATCACTTTGGAAATATCGTAAAACGTTTTCGGATAAATGACAATGTCTTGGATGTGAATAATGTGACGTCACGTATCCTCTCGTGTCACTGATATGTGCCTCGTGCAGAGAGCCGCGAGATCGGAATCTGATGGTTGAGAAGGCAGTCTGATGGTTGTAAAGACTGTGTCATTAAATTTATAATTTACACGTAGACTGCCGAGTGTATTTTGTTGATTTTGCCACCAGCGCCGAAGCGAAATTATCCATATAAGAATAAGATCGTATAAATGTATGTATGTACATATGAGTTTATAATTAAACATAAAGATATTGACATGCTCGCATGTACATGTATCATTTAAAAGTACTATTCCAATATTAACTGTAGTTACAAAATTATAAACGTTTTTGTCTGCGAAATTTACGCATTTTTATCGAGTTCGGTTGCGCGGGTCAGCTATGACCGCCACGCGGCGTCATTGAAAAATGACTACCGGTCAGTAGTGACAACCATGGCAGTTGACGAGTTAAATGTTATAAGACATTTATCATAAAACGATAAACTGGTTTTTTTCTAAGTTTGAGCGGCCAGGTTCAACATTTCTACGCATTTAATATAAACTATTGTAATAACAATATTCTATAATGGTGGATAATAATTAATCCATTTAATATCTGTACTTTAGGAAGTACATAGATAAACGCAGCTGTTACAGCGATTACATCTCAAAAATATAAATGACCACAGACTTGACTGCGCTGTTACACTTTACATAGCTCGGCTAACTATAAATTACAACAAATTTTCATTCTGATGATTATTTATAGATGCTATGCGACACCATATTTGCGGCACAATGAATCATAAGCGCAGACCGCGATCATAAAATTTGTCACGGTTACTCTGGTCGAAATAACGCGTAATATATCTAGCAATAATAATGAACAGCGATTTTATTAGAATCTATTAAAGTAACAGAATTCAAGCAGGATGGATTGAATGGCATTGAAATTTTGTTTGTACTTATTTTGATATTTTAATTTTATATTTTCATTTTTACACCCGAAAACACTACCTAATAATTGCAGTGATATTGACTTTATTTAATACGACAGAAAGATGGCAGGCCACGAAAATTCAATGTTTTCATCATTTGGACATAATAAAGCTAGTTTTTCTTGGTACTCATAAATTTTTATTACAAAATAACCTACATTCTAAACAATAAAATTAAAGAAAATGTTCGTTTGTTTATGGAAACAAAAATAACCAAAAATTGTTACGACAAAATGATGGCACATATATAAAAAAATACGTGATTTACGTACATAAAATATATAACACTATGTTTAATACTTTGTGTGGCCTCCCTTATTTTCGGAAGCGACTTAAACAGTTTTTTAATATATTTTCGCCGTATTTTTCTCCATTTTTGTTCTATGCACGTTTTCAAATCTGCAAGGCTTTGGAATTGTCTTCCGCCTTCATAAACATGTCTTTGCTAGTTGTGCCCAACAATTTTCAATTATGTTGAGATCTGGCGATCTCGCTGGCCACGTTAAGACACTAATTTTGTTTTGTTCAAACTACTGCTTAACGCATTTTGGAGTATGCACACTTACATTATCCTGCTGAAATATAAAATTTTCCCCGGAAATTGTCTGTCCGAATTTACTTAATTGTTCGTCTATGAAATCTATATTGCTGTTCAATTCCGGCCCAAAGCATCACTATACATATCACATATCCTTTCTTCTTTCCGCAGGTCGTGAAAATAGTGTGCGAAACCATCCAGCCTATCTAGATTAAACCTTTTCTCATCACTAAAAATAACACGACGCCACTTTTTTCCAATGTATACGCTCTTGTGCAAATTTCAGACGCTCTGATTTGTGAAGAGCGGTTAAAGGTGGTATTTTTTCAATTTCATTCGAACTAAGTGCGGACATTCTTTTATTATCCTTTGCACATTACGTATATTTATACGTGCGCCAGCTGCTTTAGCAATTTGTTGTGTTGTTCCCGAAGAATTCGAAGCTTCTTTTAAAATTGCACGTTTTCCGCGATTACTTGCTGCTTTCGGTCGAGCGGAACTCTTTTTTGTATCGTACGTTTTGGGATTTTTTAATAAATTATACACCACTTTTCTGCTCCGATGTATAATACGTGCAATTTACGAAACTGAGTAATTCTCTTTATGCAATGTCAAAATCGTTTTTATTTCAGCATCGGATAAAGATTTTCCACTATCCATAGTGTAATTTCAATAGAAGATAATAAGAAACACACACAATATTTAATGCACAGGTAACACAGTATACGATACAAACAGTCTGACGGTCTAGTGTCAACTACAGAGAAAGAATTTTAAGACTGTGCCATCATATTGTCGCGTCGGTGACCCCGGATGTTTACATTTAGGCTAGAATCTGTAACCTGCGCTTAAATCCGCCGGTGTAAGTGACCTTGAAGCTCCACCGAAGTACATACACGGAGAGAAACATATCAAATTTCATCACAGTTTTCAGAAATAGCAATATTTACGGGTGTGCCATCTTTTTGTCGCGGGGTGTACTATAAGAAATATCACACGTGTGAGAACGAAAGCATAAAGCTTGCAGAAAATTGTATGAGAACGAAGAGGGAAGTCAAGGAAAGACAAGGCGGCATGATAAATAAATGAATAAGTAAATAATATTCGTTTAAAATATAGAGCATAGAAGTGAAAATTGTACCGACGTCCGAATATTTTTGCGAGCGACTGTAAGCGAAAGCAGACGAGGTGTACTCTTTCGTAGTTGATAATTAACTGAAGAGTATAATCCGACGATTTTTTTGTTCGCAGTTTTGGGCTGCTTACGTGCCGTGCGAATCCCAGCATCTCAACGCGGTCCAGCTGACTTTGGAGCAGGTGGACCTCATTAAGAGGCTCATAGAGAAGTACTCGCAACACATGCAGTTCGCTGCATCTTCAAGGGGTGGGTATCTTTCACAATTATCTGAAACGAGTCGTTGCACACGGGCCTGAACTGCGCGCGCGACACAGAAACGTTCCTTTTTTCCCCCTCCCCCTTTATCTCTGCACTCTCCATCTCTCTTTGTCCGTTACCTACGCGAGAAAACAGCGCTCCCATTAAACACGACTCGTAAATTCCGGTGAAACGCAAAACTTTGCTAGTTCGCCACCGCGCATCAGTAGTTTCGGTTCGATGGCCGACACTATTTCTTGTCGATTCAACAAAACGGCTTCGCTCTAACTAGATTTTCGTTGCAACTCTATCTCGGGTCGTGTTACAGAGTTTCCATGAACTCCGGACGCTTTTCCCGGCGACTTTCATTTGACTGAAACGAACCAGGTTTTTAAACCTGTCGAAATATCATTCGTCTGTGCCACAATGAGAGTGCGGAATGCGCTGTTTGCTAAGTCAACACAATTAATCACTCTTTCACACTTTATTAATTAAACCGTCGCTCCAACTGGACCATTGAATGCAAAAATAGTGCATGCCAAACTGTTAATCATTGGAGAATGAGGAATTAAGTAAAAGTTTTATAGCGAAGACGTCTTACGTTTGTCTTATGCAAGCCACGTTCAAATTATATTACAATTACTTTATTTAATGACGATTAAACTCTTGAAATATCCAAACAGACTAATATTGACGCACACCACTTGTGAATTAAATGGCTCAATTGGTGAAATTCATTCCACTGCAATTCCTAATGAAACGCAAAGTTTTCTTCAAATACGATTTCTTATCGATTTTCTTGAACTCGAAATTAATAAAAATAATAAAGAAAATAATAATTGTAACCCGAGTACGAATCTCCCTTAACAATTCATTTAATTTATCTTTTTCTAATTTTGCTAGATGAAAATATAAAGCATTAAAGTGTGAAGCATAAAAATCGATCTAATTGATGCTGGGTATTTTAAATGGATTTTATTTTCAGAGATCATGGAAGCCCACGAAAAGGGCAGAATAGCATCCCTAATTGGAGTGGAGGGTGGACATAGCCTAGGAAGTAGTTTAGCTGTTTTAAGAACATTGTATCAATTGGGTGTACGGTATCTCACACTCACTCACACTTGTGACACACCGTGGGCGAAAAGTTCGTCGGTGGAAGGCAACGATGGAGATGGTAAATATAATAAAACAAAAAGCTAATCGAGCTTCTTCCAAATTCAAACTCACGACTACAAATTTTCGAATTTTCGATGTAATGAAACGAAAAGCTAATCGAGTTTCTTCCAAATTCAAAATCACCACTAAAAATTTCCGAGTATCACAACAGCGCTACTTAGTTTGATGTAAAAAAAAAAATAAGAAAATTAAAACAAATATAGAAAAGCAAGGTAATATCTTATAACACCCAACCTATAAGAGCAAGATTGGAAATTGATGAATAAAAGAAACACCATTATAAATATAACAATATGATAAAGTATCCGATTTATGAATTGTTTGTAATCAATATAAAATGTGAAAATTGTCTTTCGTTAAAGTAGACAAAAATTTTCTTTCATCAATATAAAATTTGAACGAAAAACAATTTTTCTATTCATAGTATGCTTTGCATTGAACACTATGTCATGTAACCAGTCTAACTAACCATAACTCAAGAAAATCCGAATTTATGTCGTGAAGGTGGTTTCTATTTGTCATGATTTCCAATAAAAATAAAAAACAAACAAAAATACAACGGTTGCCATACACGTATTATACTTTTAACTATGCATACAATAAATGAAACTGGTGTTTCGGTGGAACTAATGAAATAAATTTCACAATTAAAATGACAGATAAAAGGGAACATTTCAAAAAACTCATTTCTCGGTATTAACACGTGCTTTTAGTTATTCGAACGCAATCCGTATGACTTCGAAATTGTTCCAGTATGTGTCGATCATTCTATGTAAACAGAGAACGTATAAGTGAAATAAATTGCTGGGAAGGTGGCGGCGGCGGCGGCGTGACACTTCGAACATGTTAAGAGTCATGATCCGCATTGTGCTGGAACAATAAACGTGACCGATTGTAAACAGGGACAAGGAGAAAAAGTGAGGTTCTCTTTTGTTTTAGGAGGCGGTCTGACCGCGTTCGGGAAAGCAGTAGTCAAGGAAATGAATAGGCTCGGAATGCTGATAGACCTCAGTCATACAGCAAGGGCTACCATGAAGGACGCTTTAAGGACCAGCAGAGCACCCCTCATTTTTTCTCACTCTTCGGCCTTTGCCATTTGCAATTCCTCGAGAAACGTGCCCGACGACATTCTACAGCAGCTGGTATGCCACCCACGTCTCATACAAAACTCTACACTCCCAGCCAAACAGAATAGCACACGTAGGCTGTCTTCAATTTTTCAGTGGCAATGTACAAGGTGTATCAAAAATAAGTGTAAAGCCGATCGTAGCGTGATTATACACCTCTTGTTTAGCAGAGATTTGTCAAAAATATCGTCAGAAGTGTCAACCTTAATTTCGAAGGTCAAACGTGTTTTTTCTTTACATCGTAACCAGGAAAAAAATGTCACAGGAGCCATGCATTCAAAAAATTAAAAAAATATTCACAAAATTCTCAGGACCTAATGTATTCTGACATCATTAGATGTATCAATGAGTAATCAACCACGTTTAGAAATTCGTATGGAGAAGATATTTTTCGTGTCTACTATGTATTACGGTGGTCAGTTTGTAAAAGGCAAGAGACAAATTGAAGGGAAAATGAGGGCCCACACACTTTCCCCTTAAGCGTGGCGTTTACCCTTCTCCCTGGGGGATAGATAATTATCCCGACTCGGTTGAGGAGCTTTCAATGGCTCGAAGCATTTAGCACCAACGATTCCTTTCTATTTTCGGGATGTTGTCCTCCATTACAGGGTCTCTCGTCGCACACTCCTCGTTAAGGGCGATTAGCCAGCCGTAAAATTGAAAGATCTAACAGGTGTTCTAATAAAGTCTATAAAACTTCTGTACCATTTATTTAAATATCGCATTTTTCGTGAAACATAGCAGCTGTTCCCACAGTGCAAGTCCAGTCTTCAAAAAACTTCAATTTTGAAGAATGCGGATAACATAATTACAACTTCCATCTTAAGTTTTTGGATATTCTCATGCTTCCAAACATTGTTAACAAAACGGACACCTTCGCACACATGGTACACATACATAATCTTCAAGCTGCTGTAAGTTACCGAGCGGTAGTGTATACAACCGTGTAGTCATGTTTATTAAAACTATAAGACTTTAGTAGAAGTAATAAATTCGATATATAGATGTTCCACGACTTCCTGCCCAACATAAGTTCCAGAATTTAGGGCACTTTCACCACTCTGCTTCTACAAGTTCTCCAACTCTGCTTCCATTACCTCCTCCATTGTTTCTACAGTGTTTCTCCATCGTTTAGGTACTACACACAGCAAAGTTATAATTTCTCACTTTCTTCATTCTTCCAATTTCGACAGTTTCACTACAATAAAAACATCAAAGCATTTGATCAGATATTACGGACTATTTTCCAAATCTCGACGTACATCAACAATTATGATAAACGTTCATCATACTTCTACATAATATTTGCCAATCAAGATAAAAAATTGTAAAACTTCTAAGGACATTTAGATATGTATTTAATTGTCGGTCACATATCATTTTTATGTCGATACATTCGAGCAAAATAAATCATATTATGATTTCAAGCATGCTTCCGGTTCTATTTAGATATCTAATTTTGTTTTTAAATAAAGATTATTTCAATGTCAATTAATTTTGTTATCGCGTATTTTTTTCATGTGAGCGAAAAATTTTGGATGATGTTATTATGTAATATTTGGTCAAAATGTGGTAGTAAATGAACGCGCCATTCGTCGATGTTAAAAATAAGAAGAGAGGATATGAACTACTGTATAAATTTTATTGTAAAAAGGGTAATGATAAACGTTACTTTTTTTATATAATACGGTAGATGTTCATTCGTAGGGGGCGGGGGGCTTCATTCATTAGACAGATCACCCTATGAAGTCAAATCTAGTATTATAACCGAGTGACTTTTCTAATATTCGAATAGTCGTGTTTCTCTGTTCTACAGTAGTTTATTAATAAAATTTGGACCGATGAAACAGAGGGACTGCAGATATCGGCAAGCTTATCCAAAAGTGAGACACGCGGTCTAGCCAGACGCGGTTACGCGGGAACATTGCAGTAGATTCGGTCGAAGTACGTGCCGCAGTAGCTGCGGTCAGAAACTGCGGCGTGCAGGCGGCGCGGTTAACGTCTGAGGCTTCGAGCGGACGAAAACTGATTCGCTTTTTCATCAATCATCGCTGAACGATATTACTATCGACGTTCTGTCTGCCTCCGAAATTCGCGAACGTGAAATATTAACATCTATCGGCCAGGTCATTCTGATAGCAAAACTACGAGGGGTCGGTCAATAAGTAAGTTACACCGCCGCACCTCTTTAAACTTCCATTCCAAAACTATTTCCTCGGAATAGCATTAGGTTGCCCTAAACAGTTTCTTTCGCGGCGTGTACGTTAACACATTATTTACTGGCGATTATTCCATGATTGAAGTTTATGGTCCATGGCACAGGATTTTTTATACAATGACTCACCTAACTGTTCACATACTCTTTAAATCAGAACAACTGTTTAAAACTGGACTTTTTTCGAAGCTGGAACGATTAGTTTAGTAGATGGCGCGCGTTGAAAATTTAAAAACCACGTTGTCTTTCAGTTTTAATTTGATAATTTTCTGCAAATCCATGAAATTGTGATATACAAAGAGAAACATTTTCGTCCTAGGGTAAAGCTTCAAAAATTGGAATGCAGAAAAGTTTTGTTGGCATTGTATTGAAAAATTAACGTGGAATATTTGACAGACTAACACACAGAAATACGTGAGTTGCTAACACATGCAAATATAAAGTAGTATTAAGTGTAAATACATTAATAAGATACATGAATAAATTTTGAATTCGTTTGTCTTTTTGGAATAAGACAACTTGCTTATTGATTGATTCAAGTGTAAAACTTTCACGACGGGATGTGCCACCCGTGGTATAAATAGAACGGCCAAAATAAACTGTTCAAACAAACTAGCATATTGAACCACGGTTTCGTGTATTTCTAATTAACCAATCGTGTCTTTCTTTGCAGGCTGCTAACCGTGGACTGGTGATGGTAACGTTTTATAATTATTTCGTAAAGTGTGGCACGGAGGCAACCGTTTCCGATGTCGCCGAGCATATTTACTACATTAAGAACTTGATTGGCGTGGACCACATCGGTGTCGGTGGTGACTTCGACGGTATCAACAAGTACGTATTAAGTATTCTTCAAACTGTGTCGAAATGTATGGCGCAGGATAGCCCGAACATCATTAGACCGTTTAAAATTGATTTATAAAAGAATAAATGTGCATTTGCAAAAATAAAAGGTTTGTCCTACTTTAAAATGATCTAGTTACTTTTGGGCCACCCTGTGCAATCAAACGGAAGTGTGAAACATACATCCCTGCCCATAAATATCGCGATAACTACGTATCTGCAGATTTATACATTATATTTATAAATTACATGAAGAACTATGTGGGGGTATCACATATTGTCACACATCTATTCTTTTTCAATGGCGCAATGAATTATTTACAACCTTGAACAATGTTACATTTCAGATGATTTTGTCACACATGTATTATTTTTCAATGGTGCAATGAATTATTATTGTAATGAATTATTTACAGCCTCGAACAATTTTAAAAACATTTAATATGTCTTGATTAAGAAATATATTATTTTAACAAACGAAAGAGTAATTTCAACATTTTTACATTATTTCGTGGTAAGAATTGTATACATGTAGCCTGAATATTATAAGAATAGATTATTTAAAAAAGAGAAGGATATATAGACGGGCAAAAAATTTAAGCATTGTTACACCATTTATTGGTTAGAATTGTATAATGCACACTACATAGCGTGCACTCTGCTTCCACTGTGATAACTACATGTTCAATTAATTTTATTTTTCTGTATTAAAGAATAGACACGTGATAATATAGCATAAATAGACAATATCTATGAGTTTGTTAAGTGTCCGCATACTTATGGACGGGAGTTTATTTTCCATCAACTTAACAGTTCCCCTCCAAGGAGGTGAATCGCAATTTGAATTTGAAACATTACGAGTCGAGATCAAATTTGAGTTGTAAGTTTAATTAAGGGAATTCTGCACGGTACTAATTAACCTTTTCGCTGCGGCAGTGTTACCTCGAAAAGATTTATCGCTCTATGGGTGCGCCGGGACCAGCGTACACCTTCCTGTGGACAGAATTTACTGGTCGCATCGTGAAATTTATCGTATCTGTACAAGTTATTGTAAACCGGCGAACGGGGAATTAATGCCCCTTGAAATCTAATTATACGATCATAAATTCTTTTTCTTGTTTGTTGAAAAACATGGCGGCCATTTATCTGTTTGAGGTGCTAGCTTTTAATAGGAAGTCTATTGTTTTCAAGCGGAAGGGTTAATCGGATTTGATTAATATATCGTTCCATCCAATGGAGATCGCGTTGGCCAATTAGAATGGCTTTTCTCTCTGCTTGCAAAGAGAGTTCAATGAACCTTATCTTGGAACGAATTACAAAAGGGAATACTCGCTCTCATGAAAATGCATCAACCAGTGAAATAAACGTGTAAATAGAAAATTTATTATTCCATTTATACATTGCTATTCAGCGAAGTGTGCCATCTAAATTACATATAAACTATTTGACATGTGAAAAAAAAATAATTGAAACGAAAATTGTAAGATTTCAAAAGTAGCATGTAATGTAATAATTAATTTTTTTTGTATTTTGCTTTTTTACCGAGATACGATGATCACCTTTTTATATTGTAAATTTGAATCTCGCGGTTGATATTTTTTATAAACAGTTTTTAATGCAAGTAATGCTTAGAACGTTCTTCATTAAAATTAATACATTTACGTAGTCGATCGATAAGTTCAAATGATAACATAAATGTTTCTAGACTTATAGCATACATAAATAACTTCTAAGGAGCATTTCGTTCTGCGCACTCAAGTGCCACGTAGCAATAATTTCAAACTGAATGTGCAACAACCTCCAGAGAAACAATGTAAAGCAAGGACAGTGTCTTCTAATAGTACTCTTGAAACTTCCGTTTCAACCTTTTTTTTTTATATACCAAGTAGTTTACATGTAATTTAGGCGGAGCACCTAGCTAAATCATCCTTAGACTGGAAATAGCCAATTTCTAAAAAAAAAAGGATTGAAGAATAATTACGAGAAATAAATAAGACGTATTTTTATACTGTAACATACACGTTCCGCGTCGAGAGAAACTGGATGAAAAGAAAGATGAGAATAGTTACTTCTACAACAATTGTTACCAAACTGGTTCAATGCACTTGACGCAAAAGTATAATCGATTTTGTTGACAGAACGCCACGAGGTCTCGAGGACGTCTCCAAATATCCAGAATTGTTCGCTGAACTCCTTCGAAGTGGGAACTGGAACGTGCGCGACTTGAAAAAAGTTGCTGGTCTCAATTTGCTGAGAGTCCTTCGACAGGTTCGAATTCTGCCATTCTTTTAGAAAATATTGCAACTGTCCTTAGTAAACGAAAAGCGACACCAAAGAGCAACAAACTATTTTCCGACTTCCTTTCAATCGTGTGAATCGAACTTCGTGGAGAATTGTTTTCAACTTCGAAAATTAATTCGGTGCTCGTCGAATGGACCAATCTATTAGAAAAGTGTTTCGGTGAATCCACATAGACTTGCGACGAAAGTTTTAACAGAACAGTTCGACATTTTGCACGACATCATCTGTAGTGCTAAAATAATCAAAATTATGTCTTCTTTGACTGGTGCAGTATTTAACGACAGCTTTTCTACTATTTTTAAGTAGCTTTTAGGTGTACTATATTGAAAATTATACATAGTTACATTCTGTTTAGTAAACTATTTTTGGACTGTCCTAATCGATTCGCTTTTCAGAAGCTTTTGTAAACGATAAAAACAAAAAAAATATTTTTCTTTCAACAACGGGTGCTGCTTAACCAATGCTCAATTGTTGGCATGATGATTTATCGCTTCTGGAAAATTAATATAGTACATTTGTTCCATTTCTGACTTTGTATGACCTTGAAGGTCACACAAAGGTTATAAACGTGAAAGGTTATATACGAATTAATTCCTTTTGACATACGCTTTATACAGATCGCTTTATGTTGAACTCTTTCATATGAAAAACACATATGTATTCGAATAAAGAAGAATTCGGATATTATTGGTTCGGATAATCGAGGTTCTACAGTATTGTGGATTAAACAAGTAAATGTGATCCAAATTGTGTCGTGTTCGGACTTATTTGAATGAGAAAAATGCCACGAATATGTTGGTAGAAGTATCATAATAAAATATAATAATTAAAAGGAAACAAATTTTGATAAATGTTTTGCAAATATCGCTGGCGCCTCTTTCGCATATATCTAGGCATTACTGTATCGTGTTGTAAAACAGTGGATCGTGTGCCTATATTTTCTCTACTTACGGAAATGTGTTTCAGGTGGAGCATGTGAGGGACGAGATGAGAACCTCAGGAATAATGCCATCCGAAGAATACCTTCAGGATTCACCTGACACAACCGGCAGCTGTGCACTCGATATCAACTCCGTGCCACGAGTGATGGAAGTTTGATCGTTCTATCGATTCGCCCTGTTTCGCGATTGCGTGCGAATCGCTTCTTCGTGATCGTCTCGCTGTCCCGTTCTCTCGACAAACGAATGGGACGTAATCGCGATTAGGATCGGGAACATTCATGGGCGATCATCGGTGGAACGGCCGACCGTTGCTGGACACTCTCGCGACACCCGCCCACCTGCACAGTCTGTCCCTTTTAGATGCTCAATCAGAATAACATTAAAGAAAGGAACCTACCTCGAACGAAGTCTCGCGGAGACGACACATGGCTTCGAACACTTAATTTGCTCGACCATAGATTTCGTTGTTTAGATCACAGAATCGCGCGGAATTATTTTTTAATTTGTCGCGCCGCTGTGAACGGCTGCCTTTGTAAATGTTCGAACGACTACACAGCTGTGCAAATGATCAGTCTTCAAACGATCCGTTCTGTTTCTTACTAATTTGCTTTTTTTACCCCTCAGACTGCGAAATCTGGGCCTATTTTGAACCAGAGTATCGAAATCGTTATTTATTATCAATAGGCTTATCAATTGTATAGGATGTGGCCGGTCGGGTGGTACAACCGGGCTGGCTATAGTTTTACATTTAAAAATAGGTCGAAGAAAATTAATAACATTTTTTTCGTTTGACACCTCGTTTTCGAGAAAATCGAGCTCAAAGATTCGTCGCGTTCGCGTGCCTCTGTAACTACAGGAAGTAGTATTGGTCGGTCATGATCAATCACGTCAGAAGATTGCTATTGAATAGATCGCGTATTCGTTACATTTTCAAACTCAAGATGAAATAAAAAAATATTATTCCATGTTTTCGGCTTATTTTTACATGTAAAATCACCCCCTGCCAGGTTGTACCACCCTTCTGATCACACCCTATATAGTTACAAGGAATGATCCACCATTCGAGGGTTAAAAACATAAGGTAATTGTAATTAAAAGTCCCGTTTTCATTTGGAGCTTCAGGGAGACGCAAATTCGATCTATGATACGGATAAAATGTAAATAAAATCTTATTTTGGAAAATCACATTCGTGACGTATGATTTTGTAGTTCAAGTTTAATCATTTTTATACTTCTGTGTAGATACGTAAGGTTAGAACTTTTTATACAAGACGATAGAAACAGTGAAGAAGATGAGCATGGACATATGTTTGTCTTAGTTTTTTAATTTTTAATCTTGCGACGAGAGTTTCTACGCTGAAATCGGAATAATTTTTGCGCAAAACGCAATTACTTCTCATTGTTTCCGTGATTGGGAAAAATAGCATTTGGATTCAGTAGAATGTCCAAAAATTAGACAGAATTATAATGTATTTCATGATGAGCTTTTGTGCTTTTTTCTCTCCGAGGTAAGAATTTGTACGTAAAAAAATTGTGGACTCAAAAAATGATTCTGGAGTTAACACTTTGTAGTTCACTATCGTTCGAAC
Source organism: Halictus ligatus (assembly GCA_028454255.1). Taxonomy (NCBI): domain Eukaryota; kingdom Metazoa; phylum Arthropoda; class Insecta; order Hymenoptera; family Halictidae; genus Halictus; species Halictus ligatus. The sequence continues at coordinate 12,332,751 of CM052137.1, forward strand.
AATTACAACTGAAAAAATTTCTCTGTAAGAAAAACTATAGGGAGACACTAAAATTCCAATTATTTTGTATCACTACACTGCGAATCCATCCGTGCCATAAACAAGCATGAAACAATTAAAGAAACCACAATCGAAGAAGGATTAAGGAATTATTAGTTTATCTTTATCTTAAGAACCTTTTCATTAAACGATTGGATGTCTTTATTTAGCTTTCGTTCAGCTTTTGTACAGAATAAGAATCGTATAACAATTGCATAAAAGGCTATGGTATTTGACGCATATAAAGATACTATTCAAATGCATTTGGAAGTGCTACGTATAGAACTGATGAACAAAATTACAGTACCACAAAAAAATCTCTAAACCCATGGTGTAATTGAATTTAACCGTGTTTGTTTGTTTAAGAAACAATTAAATTTTCACATCGGTCAATAGTAACAATCAATCATGTATACCTTGAGAGACCAGATAAAGCAAAAAGAACGATCGAGACAATATAGAGGTCTTTTCTGAACTGTGGCACTCCTGTATTATAAGAAAAGAATAATTGTGTGTAAATCCGGCTGTGTATCTTCATACGTCTTCCCCTATCTCTCTTTCATTGCACCAAAAAAACACACACACGCGCGCGCGCACTTTTAGCATCGACATTGGACAAATCAGAATGAGCACCCAGTTAAAAAAGAATCTTAAGCTCATCCGGAAAATCATCGCAGTCGTTTCAGAAAAGCAGAATAAGTGTCGGGAGGAAAACATATCGGATACGATGAGGAATATACTCAGAGGCTCGGATTAGTGCAACGAAAATGTTTAATTCGTTTTAATGTTCACTGTGTTCTGAGAGCTATGATCTGATTCAAAACTGGACCAAGTCCGGTATTTAATTATGAATATCGCTCAATGGAATATCTAGTATTTATAAAACAAATTTATTCATATTACTATTATTATTTGGTTCTTGTTATATATTATCTACCCAGGTATAAAGTAATTTAGTAATTAAAGCAAAAACAGAATTAGTTTATTACATTACAAATGGTATATTGTGAAAAGGCAAAATTCTCTCGTCTTGAAAATTCAAAGTCTTTCAGAGTTAACGAGAATAAATAATATTTCTAGCATTTTCAAAGAATTTCTTTTAACGATGACATTGAATTGTAATTAAATTTAATAATTATATTCAGAAGAAAGGGAAATTCGATACTCGTATGTAGTACTTGGTTCCCAAAATGACAGTGATATTTGACTAGCATTAATTCGTCAAGGGTATTCATTGCATTGATTCGTTCCTTACTGTATACGCATAGTGAAGGACACCTATTCATCATCTGTTATCATTTCCGTATGGAAAAAGGCCTCGAACGTGCAAAAGACGAAACTTTGTTCACAGTGTAGATAACCCTTCGATAAGGCTACAACTAAGTCAAGTTGCTCACAGGAAACAAACGTCACTAATGTAATCGAACATACGTGCGTGTTTCTCGAATCGTAATATCGGGTGTAATCTATCACTTGTACGCACCCACCATTCTCCTCAACAAAGTATCATCTAAAAATTTTCGACGGGTCATCAGAAATTGCTGGGGCCGACAACCGTGATCCGTTCAATGTTTCTTGTATTTTCCGGCGCCATACTCGACCCCCACGGTTTCTGCGTGTCGCCGTTCACCTATCTGTGTCTCGTGTGCACTTATTACAATGATCCATGCGAATTAAACCTTCGAACGAAATTAAAAGAATCGATTTACTACCGCGAAATTCGTATGGATTGTACCCAACTTCTAGGTAAGGAGTGGGTAAGGAACTTTAGAATATCAAAAATTCCGTTGTACCTTCGCAGCGGGTTCTATGAATAAATGTTTCTATTGTATACTTGTCATTTTCATCTTTGTTCCCACTTCGCTCTCTCCTATGATCCATTAACACTTTATCTACCGAAAGTCTGTTTCATGTCTCAGTTATATCTTAAAAAAGCTCGATGATAATGTTCTCTTAAATAATAATTTCAGAAGAAGCTGTTACACTATATTCATCCATATAATTTAATGGATTATAAACGAAATGCTATCGCCTTTGGACAATTTATTATGAAGTTATCTACTGTTGATCCTGCGGCTAAATCCGGATACTTGCGACCAATTGGATCTCGAGACTACAGCTAGGTAACGCTGACCTTAAATTACTAAACGTTACCATGTGCGATAACACGATTACCGACGCGCAATCCACAATACATGTAAAAATTTATATTGTATTTTAACGCAATCATTTTATGTAAGAATCAACAAATAAATCGAATAAATAAATACAATGAAAAGCCGTATCTGCGTATATGATTATTAAACCTTCAATTTTTCTCGAACGTCCGACTTATTGTTAAGCTATACTACTGAATTTCGTGCCACTTCTTTCAATACATTCTCCTAATACAAAGTTAAATTTCCGGAAAATTTTTGACTATCTGACTTGTCATTGACCTATACTACTGAATTTCGTGTCACCTCCTTCGGTGTCGTGTTCTCCTAATACAAGGCTCGATTTTTCGGTATTTTCGAAAATTTGCGCAATTTTCGGATGCGTAATACGAGAACATTTTAACCAAACCGGTGGCATCAAATTTTCATGCCACATCTTTCACTGTTATATTCTCCTAATACAGTACTTAATAGAAAGAAGAACTCTAACTCTTATAACTGCGGTATCACGTATAATCAATTATTTATTTAAGGAACCGTAAAGAAATAGACTTAAGTGTACAATAGTTGCGCGCTTAATTACTAACTATTAATCTAAACTACACGACGACAACTATACAACTTCAACCCTCAACTTCTTACGACTTACTCTACCACTCTCGGACAACGACTACGACCCTCTGACCACGACCACGACTCTCTCTCTCTCATCGAGAAAGACTCGGTTCATCCCCACGCTCGCCCCTTCCGGAGTTTTCACCATGCCCTAATATGGGCATGAACATCGTCAATGGGCCGAAGGCCCATCGTCGCTCGCAATCCAACGCTGGTCAATGCCGCTTTCCCTTTTTATGGCCTTTTTCCGGCCTTCGATGCATGGCTGCCCTAAAGTGTCCCTAAAGTCTACCTAAAACCACATAACTAATATTCTTTATTTCTCACCGAATAAATTACAATATTAAACGTGTACATAAAAAAAATTCTTCTCTTTCTGAGGATCGATCTTGATGTGTTCTACCGGAAGGCAATCTGCTTCCCAGGCCTGAGAGCTACTGAACGCGAAAGATGCTCGCAGTAACTTAAAAAGAAAGCCGCGCAAAGTAGAGTTGGGTAGAGTTTGAATTGTTGCTCTAATCATTTTCCTGGCTACACAACTCGTGAGCTATAACACGAAAACAGTGAAAAAATCCAACTGAAAACTATTTGTGAATATTAGTATTAACAAGAACTGAAAATTCCTTGCACTTCACTTTTACTACGGGTGTACAGTATGATTTTAGGCTACACGTGTATATGGCGCGTATTTTAGACCGTTGGAAATAGTAATTATGACGAATCTACTACAAAAATAGGGACTACAACAAAAGCTATGAATTAAGAAAAGAATCATTTAGTTAAATTTTTACGTCGAACACAATACCTTTTTGTTGAAATATTTTAGATGTTTGTTTAAATTTTGCTTTCTCTGTAAAACACGAACTGTTATTCAATGTCTTTATAGAATTCGAAACTCAGATTTCAAAAGTCGTTTCGTATAACCTTTAAGAGAATGCGTCTGAATGCGTCTCACAATTACATATCGATATGTTCTATTTAAATCGATATTGATGGCATCGCATGAACAAGAGATGTAAAAACGAGGGCTAATACTTACTCAAACAATTCCTCGTGAACACGTTAACCCGTCGAAAAAAGTGATGTACAGGCTACCGATGAGTGACATAACATAGATCAACGTGTAACATCGCGTGTGATGCTGAAAGTTTCGATTTACGCGAGTGTTTGGGTGCTCACAATCCTTCTGTCGGTCGTTCCCGTTAGCATAACCACGAAGAACAACATTATAAGCAGTATTAACGATTCCTGGCATCGCCATCACGATCATCGTTGTCACCGAGATATTGGGCAGCTGGAAAATGCTAACTACCATATCCTAAGTTTCAAATATATTCTACAAACCTTTAAACACTCTCTTAACGATACAAGCCTACTCCATTCATCGTTGACAACTCCATCGTTCGAAATTGACAAGAATAGCAATCCAGATTATTCGAGAAATGAATTAATTCAAAGTCCTTATAATAACGCAAAATTATTTGTTACTTCGAACGACACACTACCACGATTTCTGAGAGCGCATCGTCACTCCGACTATTTATGGAAACGACGAACTCTCTGCTCGCTTTCGGACAAAGGACGTTATCCTTATCGGAGAACCTTATCGGACTACAACGATCCAATTTTTCTAAACGACATCGAAGACCCAGATTCGTTGAAGACACTGGTGCGAGTGAAAAGAGCAGAACCGAACCTGAATTCCCCTTCCGCGTACCAACAAAATTATTTCAAAGACCTGGCCGATTCGTTCCCTCAAAGCTCGTACGACTATATCGGTGAAAACGACGACAGTGACGTGTCGATCGACGCGAAACGAGAAATCAACTCGCGAGAATATTATGCCAACGATCGTTCCGTAGAATCAAATAGTCGGGAAGCCGAGAAGAATCTCAACACGGAACTGTCGTCGCGTGAGAGCGACGAATCGGACGAAAATCAAGTTTCCCGTGACAAGAAATCGTTATCGATTGAGGAACTTGCCGACGATAAAGACAATAACGCAGATTCCGTAGTTCCGACAGAAGATCGTGCATCGTCCAAAGAATATATCGAACCAGTGAGTCGACAGAATTCAGGTGCCGTTCTGAAAGATCCGACACAGTTGGTTCGAAGGAAGCGAAACAATCGCGAAAGAGCCCAAAGAAAGCGGAGCTTAGAGAAGCAAGATTCGGCTAAGATCAACGAGGAGAATATCTCGAGTGACGAAACCGAGAAACTGATCACCGAAAAGAAACAGTCGGCCAGTTCGGACAAATTGGAGGAATCGGCCGCAGAGTGTCGGAAACCGTCGAGTTTAGCTATCGCCGATTTGAAGGCGGACTTGCTGCGCTTCAAGAGGAAGGCGAAGAACGAGCGGCGCGAGAAGAGCTTCAAATCGAAGAAGAAAAAGAAACACGCGTCTAAGAAGCACAACGATCCGAAGGGTAATTCCCGACGATCGCGAAAGAACGTTCGATCGAAGAACACGCAGCGACCGAGATCGGTCCGCAAGAGAAAGAACAGCGAAGCGAGAGCCGCCGACGGTAAATCACACGTAGGGTTTGCTAAGCTAGTGTCTAAGACAAATAATCAGAACAATTTTCGCCGTAGATCCGTAAGCCCGATAAAACCGTTCGATATCGTGTCCGGGAATGATCACACGTCGTTGCGCGACGATACATTGAAAAACGTTGTCGATAATAATATCAACACCGATAATTCTGCGCTCTCCTTGGCCGAGCACGAAGGCAGCGTCCGGACGAGTAAACGATCGGAAAGCTTGAACACTTTGATGCAACGCGTCGAGCAAGAAATTCAAAATGCAGACACAATCACGGACGAAACGAAAGTGCGCTCGAAGAGAGACAAAAGCCCCGAGTCGAGACACGGTTTTCTAAGCGACGAAGACGAGCTGCAATACTATGAAAACATCCGAGAATTTGAGCCAAATAAAGACTGTGCTCTCCAAGACGATAGTTCAGGAAAAGCGGAAGCGGAAGTTAGTCGAGCGGTGCGGTCGATCGAGGAAGTGAAAGATCTTGCGAAGAAGCTAGTTACTAAAGTAGGTAATAGTGACACTTACTGTTCTTACTGTTCTTACTCTTGGCAGAAAGTAATGAAGACCAACATCAATCATTATAAGGTAAGGGACCCATTACTGTGTGTGTGTGGGGGGGAGGGGGTGCCATTTACTGCACCAATATTAATTATTCTAATTTTTAAAGCATAATGAATATTGTAAAGAGATATATAACATATATGTATATTAACTGATTTTAATGAAAAAAATGTAATATCTCTTTCTGTAATATTCATCATGCTTTAAAAATAAGTATAATTAATGTAGGAACAGTAATTGACACCCCCAATGCCAACCCCAGTAATTGGATCCCTTAATCTAACTATTCATTCGTTTGGTGTAGAAAATAATTTGACTAACGTTCAACGCAACTGCAATAGAACCTCGATTATCCAAACTAAACAGGAAAGCATCACTGTTCGAATATTAGAACAGTCACTCGCTTATAATACTAGACTCAGTGTTTATTAATTTGTACAATAAACAGTGTTGCATATAGATTACATTAGATTGAGCTATGTCCATTTGTAGCATGTTGCGATGCTAAAAACATACATCAGAGGTTCGGATAATCGAGGTCTTGTAGTACAATAATCAAAATAGTTATTAATGGAAAACTGGATATATTTTTTTACCTGTATAGTTCACTATGGAAAAATTTGATACCGAGGCTTCAGTTATCCACAATCTTCATCATTGTCTCCACCTTTGATATTAAGCATGATTGTAATGCTTCGCCATACTACTTAAATTGTTTTATATTCTTCGCATAGCGCCAAAGAATGTATTGTTTCTTATTTGCTAAAAGCGTAGGACATTCGTCATTTTATTAATATTTCGTTGAGTCATTGTGAACCGTTTTATCGTATTTATTGAACATGTACACAATACTGTTTTTGGTTGAATCTTAGGGTGTCCCGAAAGTTTGTTTCGTTTTCGATTAATGCATTCAATGTAAATTCAGACTTGTTTTTTAAACAGACAAATAGCACGACTAAATATGAGGAAGCTTGTGAAATAATGAAACATTAATGAACAAATGATCATGCATTTTGTTTACGTTGCATTATCTAACGATACTAAACGAGCTCGTTGCGAAAAAAACTTTTGGGACAACCAAATATAACACGCAAATAATTCCTTCAATAATGAATATCGTGGTTTTAATATCTTCTGCCTAGGGTAGCATTCTAAAAAGAGTAGTGTGAGTAATATGAGTAGAGTGTTCTATCTTTTTTTATTGATTTATCTAAGTTTATTCAGTATTATAAGGCACGATCCGATAATCCTATCAGTCCTAAAAATCTTAGAACTTCTAAATACAAGATTATTAAAAGCCTCATTTTCATAAATTCTCTATCTATCATTGTAGTTACTACCTAAAGTACTGTAATTAACAATAAAGTTTGAACGTGCACAGTCGTCACTGCATATTTACAATGTAAGTTCAAATTCGTTCCACTAAAATCCATTTTCTTTCAAGGTAGACGAGCTTGAGAATTACTTAAACATTGACGAGGTAAAGAGAGACAACAAAGAGGAGAAGAGGATCGAAATTCGTGCGATCGACGACTTGTGTTCAAACGTTACCGCGACTTGTGCGGACTTCAAAGAACCGTCCGAGATTGTTCCAAGGTGTGCGCCAACGTCTACAGCAAAGGTCGCGATTGACTCGAAAATAGGGACGAAAGACGCGCATAATCAGGTCAAGGAGAAAAATGAAAATTCTGCGGTGAAGAAGCGATCGTCGCACGAGAATAATGCTAAGGTGTTGTCGAGTACGAAAAATAATCGTAGGGAAATTGATAAATCCCAACGGAAGTGGGGCAGGTGGACAGACTGGAGCGGTTGCAGCGTCACCTGCGGAAAAGGACGACAAATAAGGTGGCGATACTGTTTGCGCGATTGCAACACTGCGGAGACAGAGATGGAAGAGAAAGCTTGTCAATTGCCGGCCTGTCCGCCTGGAAAATTCCTTGGTATATTCTAGGGTTTTCCGTAATCTAGATGGGACGTTTAAATAATCCTTATATTGCGAGACGAAACTCCAATGTATTAAGTGTACAAATTAATTCGTAGCCCTTTCCTCTAGAGTTCGTTGATTATTTATAAACGATCAAAATACATTCTCCGGTCAAAAATAATCTCCATTTTTTCTGTGCATTTGCTCCATTTTATAAATAATTATTGAATCTTTAATTTAATAGATAAAAGATTTGGATGTGAAATAAAGTTACTACCGATTGATATTGCGGGAGCCACAAATCAATTTGTACACCTAATAGAACCGTTTAGCAACTATGTTCGTTTCTTGATATTTTAGTATATGCCTACATTGTAATTTTGTACGTCGATATATAGATTTATATTAAGTGCTTTATGTATAAGAATCTGTGCAAAAAGAATTGTTAAATAAACGGATTATTAGTACGGTTCTTGAAAAGTTTGAACATTGCTTCGTACAAAATTTTTATCTGTTAAAATGATTTTAAACTTCCATAGGAATATATATTCTTTATTTTGATTGAATGGTTACTAAATATTTCTCTAATATTGCATTACTGAAAAAAGAAACGCCACATTGTGATGATAAAATTACTGACCAGCCGAGAACATGGTGTTGAAAATGAGGTTCTTAAAAAGTTGAACGAAATTAAATCAAATCGCGTGTATTTTCTCATCGTTTCATTGTCAAATACACAATATATTGTACAGAATATTATAAACAAAACTTCTTTCCTGCCCTTTTCGTACGTATTCAAAAGTAACTAATTTTTTCGTTGCTTACAAGAGGTTCACAGTAACCTATTTTCACGAATAGTCAACTCTCAACACGACGATCTGGGTTCTTACCTCGACGACTCCCACAAAATATTCACGATCACGAAGACGTATCGTAATTCACAAATATTCTGATACCAACGCGCTATCAGTCGCTTTTACAAAATGTACAAATTTTGTTCAATTTAGCGGATCGCGTTTTTTTTTTGTTTACGATCCACGTATTGTGTTCCTACGCTTGTAGAAATCTCATTATTATACATGTACGATTTAACAGCAGTATTGTGTTCCGTTGCTTATGAACCAGGTTTTCTGCAATTGTATAAACGTTAATCCAAACATGACCCTTTAATAACATTCGACCTGTCGCCGAGATTTTTTGAAATGTTCGTAAATACCAGTTCAGCGAACATTCAGAGCTCGGCATCTCCATTATTTCAACGTTACATATCTACAAGAAAAACGGTGCACATTCGTCCGTGTGATCGCGCGCAGACAAAATCACAGTGATATAACACGATTATTCATCGATATGCTCGATGACGTGCAATGCAGGTTTCCTTCATCTGATTTTTTTTTTGTATTATATATTTCTGTTCATCGCCTGTTATATCTTTTTATGTTGCGGCGGTTCTATGCTTAGAAAGATTAAATCGTTTAACGGACCGAATTTTGGTTTCGATATCAGACCAACATTAACGACCTACGGTTAGCTATGGCGTATCGCAATTTTTATACCATTCAGGATCCTAGGAACCGAGAGTATATTTGCTCAGGGTGTGAACGTGTAACCAATATAATGCGCCCTTTCCAACAGCCGCGGACAACAAATAGAGGCTCTGGTCGACCCGGGTCATCGAGAAAGCAGTATCAGCAGAAACGTGTAGAAAGTTACCGCGAGAAGAAAGGTGCCGAGACGAAGCAAGCCGTCGCCGATGCCATAAAGAAGAATCTTGCAACCAGACTTCCTAGCACCGACCAGATTTGAGATACGATTGAAAAAGAAATAAGAGCTTGCCAGCCATTACTCTACCCGTTAGAGCCAGAGTGGGAGTAGGTTTAACTATGCAATACAGATAGCATTGGAGGTAATACAACGTATGTAGTAAGTACCAGGGGCACAGGTGGTTAATGGTGCCATAATGGTGGAGTCACGTAGGTGCCAAGGGAAAGGGAAAGGGAAATTTCTCGCGGACAGGGAATTCTCCTCCGGCAACCCTGGTGTAATCTACTGTCCGCCCAGAAGATGATGGCTAAGTGAGATGTTTAAATACATTCCCATTTATGGCTGTTAAAAACAATGACGGAGAACTACAAATCATACTATTTCACTCGGTCTCGGTATGACCTGCTGTCGTTTTTCGTCATTGTCTTCGGTCAATAGCGACAATGCGATGGTAGAGGGAAGCCTGAATAGAATGAAACCGTATTCTTTACCTAGCCCATCATCTGGCGGATGAACAGTGCTTATGTGCAACGGCCGCTATTTGAAATGATATAGAACCACGATGGACATGCAAGGTGATTTCGAAATCATGGTACAGGCGACCGGCGAATACACGTGCACATGCAAATAGAAAGAAAGGAATAACATTTTTTTAAGTACGATTTTCTCGAAAACGAGACGTCAAACAAACAAATCTTATTCCCTTTCTTCGATTCATTCCTGCATGCAGAATCACCACAAGCTTGTAGCTGTGATTTCGGAAACACCCTGTATGCACTGTATCGATTTTCGCTCGTAATGCTCGCGTCGGAGCTATAGTTGAGTAGTATAGTATCAAAATTCACAGCCCATTTTTAAATATTGGGTTGTTCGTTGCAGTTTGTTTTAATTATTATTAGTAGTATTATTAGTATTATTATAAAATATTATTAGTATTACGTTTTGCAAAAAATATGTTCAAATTTTCACTTTAAATACTGAAAAACTAAAGTTCATAAATACCGGAAAAGTGTTTTGATGGACGTAGCCATTTTGAATACTATACTACACAGTTGATTCACAGAGCTCTCACTTCAGCTCACTTTGAACTGTGACAATATTTCCAGAGCCAGTTCGACGAGTGATAAACGCAGTGGGCGTACTTACGCACGAAGGAAACGTATATCTTCCAGCTCCCATGCGTCACGAATCGGATTTTAGGGAACGACTCGTTCCAAGAGTAGAGAATGTATTAATTTCAAACTTAAGAGGAGCACTTGTAGCTTTGACGGATAGAAATACTTCTGCAAGGTATCGGGATCAGTTGTTACATAACAGCATATCTGTAGCAGGTGTTGAAAACAACTTGTTGGTGAACCCTGATGAATCATTTGAACAGATTACGATTATGATGATCTACGCAACGATATAACGAAGAAATTTGCTGAGGACTGCATTGATCACAGGCCAAAGGAAATGGTTCCATATCAATATGTAATGAACAAGGAAATTTGAGTATTACACCGAAAACGAGGGAGCCATTACTACAGTGTTGTAAAGAATGTTTACCAAACGGGAATGTGAAGAACTTCTGGTCAATAACCAAACTACCCAAAGCAGGACAGGTCAATGTTCTAAGAGAAACACCTTACTTGCCAAATCTCATGTATCCATATCATGCAAAGAGAGACGAGACGGCAAGCCCTATAATTATAATAATAATAATAATAATAGTAATAATAATAATAATAATAATAAAAGTAATAATAATAATAATGATGAATGATGATGATGATAAACTGTTTAACGATGACACGATACAAGTAAAAAATGCAAAACAAGTAAAAACAAGTTCTGTTCCGTACGGATGGCGGTTAAAAAGGGCCTATTTCAGAGAAGGGCTAGTTTTTGATACACGAATGTTGAATTTTCCCTTGTCCTTGACACATGGTGTTAAAGCCATCATCTTCAGATACCCTGACAAAATGGAACCTTCAATGCTACACAACTGTTGCCACAAATTTTGTTAAAGTCAGAGACACTCAAGACGATGACCTTGACAACGTATATCAAAGTTAAAGTCAAAGTTCGATGTTGACGTATGGATATGCCTCCAGAGAGGAGCACCACGATCTGACCAAAGCAGATTTTGGACAGGGCAGTGACTTTATCCGTGACCTTATCGAGTACCGGACAATTTAAATAACAAGTTCGCAGAAAAAGTCACTGACCTGTTCGAGTTCTCTTTCTCTTACTATTTAACAGAGAGTTACTGTTATTGTCCATCGCACACGATTCTCTGGACACCTTGTATATCACGGCGTCAAAGAATGAGCGCGATGACCATTTACCAAAGAACAAGAGATCCCGTCGATGGCAGTATCCCTAATTAGTTATATCCGGCTTGTCCAAGGGACCACTTACATATACAAATTGATCACAATGGTAAACGCACACATACTCACGAATACTAAACACGCATACGTAATTCGTTTTAGGACACGTGCACACACTCTTACAATAATTGCGTCATGTCTTTTGACCGTGATACTTGCAATCCATCTTAAATGTTAAAGGGCATAGAAAAAGCGTCCGTCCCTTGGTCGTCGGCAACAATAAATCGCACTTGATCCTTTATCTATCTGGACTGCACTAAATAGTAAATCTTTCCTTTCTTTCGGATATTGTTTCAATTTGTATAAAGTTGAGCTGATATTTACATGGTAGTTTTTGGTTCACCTCTATTCGTTAAAACAGTATGTTCCTAGATGGTTCCGTTTTACTGTCCGACAATGAGTTTGTCGCAGGATTCTCTTCGCCACCAACCACTATTCGAACATCTCTGTCCGGATCTGTTCGCATCGCTCGGAGTCTTTCCTCGACTTCTTCTGCTTCGTAACAGTCGTCCAGCCAATCCGCTAAAAATTAAATTGTACAATTTATTAGACACACATTAGAAATGCCTATTAAAAAATTGGTCTCTACGTTTGTCTCTAAATTGTTACATAGCTACTTACGTGCGGGAATGTTTTTAAGCGATCTAGCCGCTGCCAATCTCACGTTCGGTACTTTATCCGTGGACAGTTTTAACAAAACTGGTAACAATTCTACGCAGAACTTGGTTCCACTGATTGCGTTGCTAGATATTAGGTGACCGCATAACATCGCGAATGTTTGACGCCTGACCCAAATGTCGGCATATAAATTCAAGGATAATCTCAGCTCTTCGAATATTTCTTCGTCAAATAACGCTAGAAATGCTACGATCTTCGCGACCTGTGTACAAAATTTTAGATGACATGAAGCTTGTAGTAACAAGTAAGGAAGAATGTAATTTTTTAAATACAGGATGAACCGAAAGTTGCTGGACCATATTAAAATAGCATAATTCTTTTACTTTTTAACAATTCGCATTTATTCTTTTATAAACAAATTCGAAGTTTACGTGGTCCAGTGACGGTTGGGCCACCCTGTACTACTATCGTGAGGAGGCTAATCTGTGAATATCTATAGTTTAATTTGAAACTGATTTTTCATGGCAATCCTGTTAAAGCGTCTACATTATTATTACTATTTGTGTTTTATTTTGAGACTGGGCATTGATGTAGTTAGATGGTTAAATAAGCATTAGGCTTTGATCACAAGAAGGTTTAGCCTCAGCTCACTGTACTTCCGTCTCCGTCGCAGATCATACATTTTTACTAAACGTAATGACAAAAAATGCAAAATCGTACCAAAGAGAATCCAACATGCCTCACAGCAGCGACTTTGTCGTTGATAAGCTCAAAGGACAATGGTACAATGTAGGTTTGCACGTCGAGCGGTGTAAATATAGTGACAGCTTCGACCAACTGCGTGGCCAACTCTTCCCGGAATCTCCAGTTCCATATGTTGTCAGTCTTAATAAATTCCTTTAGGATCGGTAAATATTGGTAACGATCCTGCGGCTTAAGTAAATTCAAGAAGGTGGTTAAGTTTTTCAGAATGCCTATCCTGACCTCGTCTAGGTCTTTGATGAAGCCGTAGTGGATGGGCAAGAGCTCTTCCGAGGTGAGCTCTTGGCCCAAAATGGCAGCGATTTCATGGATACCGGAAGCGACAGTGCGCCTCACTTTCCATTCTTTGGCGATGGCCAGCAATTGGTAGGCTTCCTTTAGACGAGGCCATTTTTTCTTGCCTAACGCGAGGGCGACTGCTGGGAAGCTAAATGCACAATGATGCGGGAAATCCCCGCCCGTGTCGAAACACTGATCTGGCCCAGCCATCGACAGAAACGAATTGATCAGATGCTGAGGAACGGCGTCCTGATCATGGAAGTTCATCACGTCGAAGTCTCCCGCTCCGTACTTGTCCTCATTAAACAACTCGTTCAACATGGACGCTTTATTCGAATTTCCATTACCCGACTTCCGATTGCTATTGTTCTGCGCCGTGGATCTCTTTGCAGCTTCGACTAACTCGTCATCGGGGGGCAAGTCCGGCGCTGTGTAATAGTACAAAAACGAATTGTATTTGTCCGAACTGTCCATCTTCATTTCGTGGTATTTCTGTATCTGCAAATAAAAGAAATGATTTAGAAAAAACGAAACAAGAATTGATGTCAGAGTCAAATTTCTTAACGCCTTGGCTACCGCACCAGGGTCTATCAAAATTACACATAATGAGAGCAATTTATTTAATAATGTAAGAATAGGACAAGACTTATTAGAATGATTATTTTTGTAAACTTCTCACACGTCATAGATACTGAAAAAGTTTGTTTTGCTTGATAAATTTTTATACAAATTAATTTTCAAGTTTGATATAAAAATTGTGTCACTCATATATGATTGACAGGGCAGTTAAAGCGTTAACACATCTAAACGTAATATTAATTTAGTCCGACATTTTTGAAATTTTCACTATAAATGTAATTAAGGAGATTAAGGATATTAAAAGTAAATTAACTCGTTCCATACGTGGTGCAGCAGGCTCATGTATGTTCAAAAGTTAAAATATGGCAGTTTATTCTATTATTTAACATGTTGACTCTCCCGTGTGGATTTTGTATTGGATTTTGTAGAGTTACTAATAATTGTTACTAGTTACTTGATAATGAAATTTGCTCTCTAAACTATAATTTAGTTAATTTCGTGATATTTTAGCTATTATCAGTTATACGCTTTGCTTAAACTGTATCTCAATTTTGATTTTATATTTTAAATATGTTGAATTACTAAACAACCATAGAAAAATTAAATGTTTTATAGTACGTAAGAACAAAAAGAGAGAATTTTATCATTTGGAGAATATACGAGGATTATAATTTATGACCATACGGATTATTGGTAGAGTATGTTAAACAAAACGCTTAAATAAGAAAATTTATCGAGTATAAAATTGAATTGTACTTTCGATTTGCACGCTTTCATCGTGAAGGCGTCATCTTCCGATGAGTCGTCCTCCTCCTCCTCTTCACAAATTGGTTTCTCTATTATCACAGATGAATTGAAGTTTTCCTTAGAACTAGGGTCCTTCGTGTCGACCGTGTGACTCCGTACTCGGCACGTCGTCGGGAAGATATCCTCGTAAGTGTACTTTATTCTGCAAACACCATTGATTATTGTTTAGCAAAGAGAAATTGAAATTGTAGAAAACCTTCAACGCTAGAACTACAGCATTCGTTAAAATAACGGATTCCAAATTTTCAATTTACAATTATTCAGGCTGTAAAGACACATTTATACAGAATATATCTAATTTTATTTCTTTGGTCACGTTTTATATGTTAGTATACTGCGGATTTTATGCATTCATGACAAAACTGTGTAGAAGAAACACAAAACAGTAGAAACATTAAAAAAGAAGGAATTAACAGATTAAATTAGGCGATTAAAAAAAAGGAGATCGATTTCCACTTTGCTCCACTTTTTTGCAATTGAGACAGACAATTTTTATTTTGCATACAGATCTGCAGTCTAATTATTACTTTTGTATGACAATATAAAATGATCACTTCTAGCACTGCATAAATACTAAACCTATCAAACACTAGTAGTAGCTGGTCTATATAGTCGTATAAAAATGACATGAATGAATTTTTCTGGAGTTTCTATGATTTCTATTTTAATATGTGCCTGAATAAATGTTCATAATCTCATTGTCAATTGAGACACCTTTAATCCAATAATTGTAAGATGAAATATATAAAACTGGTCACTGGTAGGTTCAGTGTTAAATGAAAAGAAGCGACTAGGTAGGAAAAAAGCGAATACGTTTTGTTACGTTTTGTTAATACCTGTAACCGCTATCTTGTTGCCTGGTGAACTCTAATTCGCCCTGGCCATTGTAGGCGATGTCGGTGAACTGTTCCGCAAATGTGGATATAAATGGTCCCAAAATTTGGAAGGCAGTCATTCGCACCCACTTCGATTCGTCGTTCAGGTGCGAGGCCAGGAGGTCCGCCAACAATAATCGACGGTGCTTACGATTCACGCAGCAAGAAACTGACATCATCACGTCCACGCACACTTTCCGGATACCCCATAATTTGTCACAGCTCAGGTCAACGTAGATAGGGAACTGCGAGGACAATAACACGAATCAAATACGGTGCTTTCACAAGCTCACAGATCAGTATAATTTTATTCGAGAAGATATAAATCGTTTAATGCAAAAGCGGTGTAGGTCGATAAGAGGCTGGTTTACCACCACATCTTAAGGGCTTAATCGTCATTAGATAAAAAAGTTATAATATAATTTTAGCGTGGCTTGCATAAGATACAAATTGTTATTACACATAATTAGTCTCTTCTTTTAAAAATTTTATTCTTAGAGTTTTTATAGTTTTATTCTTAGGTAAGAAAATTGTAGACGTTTCGTTAGTGAGCAGACATTTTCTAGAGGTCATGAGTATTTGCAGAATTAAAAGAGTATGAGACACATACACTGGATCCAAAAAGTATTCGAACACTTTTTCGTTTCTCGAAAAATTGTCAACTATGATAATTTCGTTTAAAAAACTAGTAGAGTAATTTTGGGATCAATTTCAAAGCCTCTACTTTCACAGAATATACTTCATTTTTTACTAGGATATGTTACACGTTTTTGGCCGAAAATGCTATAAACAAAATTGTCCTCGAAAGCATCACGAACATTTTTTATGATACATAAGGCCTTCATGGTGTACCGTTTTATATTTTATATTATTGCAAAGATGACAGTACACTTTTCATTGGAAGCTCAATAAATCGTTTATTAAATATTGTGGATCAAGTTTTAAGGATACGTTGTAAAGGGGAAACTTCAATCTTTAAATCTACGGTGGCTTCAGTCGTGAGAAAAATTGTTCCATGATTTTCCAGACGTTTCTATTTGTAACATTTTAGACGAAAACAGCGTTTTCTTTTTGGATCTACTGGCAATGTCCAAAACTCAACCGATGCAGCAAATAAAAATAAGAAAAAAATAAAATTACTTTATACGAATGTAATATAATATCACTCACCAGGTCTCTGAACAGCGCTTTCCTGCTGACAACGGCGCAAATATCCGGGAATCGGAGGATAGTGATCCTCCTAATGCAAAATTCTTCGTCCTTGCAAAGGGCGATGTATCTGCCCAAAAAAAGCTTTTCCGCCGCCTTTTTGCCAATGAGCGGCGCAATCTCGATCATGAGCTGCGGATCGACACAATCAAACGATATAGATCGAGGCGCTATGGAAGTTTTCCGTTAAAGAGGGTAAACAAAAATTAGTGGGAAAAACGAAAGTGAACAACTCGGAAACGAAAAATCGATAGCACGTGGTAAACATCCATGTGGAAAATAACAGGGAAAACATTTTGCGCGATTTTCTCCTTCTTTTCGAAATGGCGTTCTCGTTGCTCGGAACGTCGTCGATCGTGGTTTTAACGAAGACATAAATCGCGCCGTTCCGCTCATCAAAGCTGGCTGTGATACGAGTCCAAGTCACCACATCACAACCACTCTGATGGGAGGAACAGTCGAATTCGCGTCGCTGAACACCTGGAAAAAATTAACAAGAGGACGAACAACCGAATCGAACCGAACCGAATCGAATCGAATCGGACAGGATGCTGGTTACTCGCATCTGTTTGATCGATCGGATTCGCGGGGAATACAGAGGCCGGGTGTGTGAATCGATCGCCTCCACGATTTTTCGAGGACTTTCTTAACGCCCGCATGCGCGCCGTTCATCGAAATCAGTGGGTCATTGTTCAACGATGAAATTAATTGTTCACGGCCAGGGGGGCAGAAGTGAATCATCGTGCCACGAGAACGCGATACATACGCGGCTGTGCTCAAGTCGGCCGATGGAAACATTCGATCATATTTTCATGTTCGTGTCGTCCACCATCGCTTTCTGTGAACAGAGTTTCCGATCGTTATTTCACGCAATAACGCACCATACATTTTTGAAGGCGTATTGTATCACGTATTTATAGCGCGCAGAAGTAATTAATCGATTGCGAAGCGAACAGTCTGATCGATCGTTACTCAGCATAACTGTTTCTTTTAATAGCCTCTTAATAATTTGTATAACCAAGCTCTTCTTATTCTGTAGTAACGTGTATATTAATATATAGGTTCATCGTTTATGCTATGGTGTAATAGGATGTACCACGTTGTAGTTATAAAATATTTAATTGCGTTTTTTCTCCGGCAAGCACGACTGAAAGATTTTTCTATTAGCGAATTTAGGAGTGTGTTATAAATAATGTATAACAGAAAATGAATAAGTTTAATTACAACCTTACGCTTCTCTGCGACACTCGAATTTGCTCTCACCCTAATATATTTCGGTGTAACGTGGAACATTCTTTCGAAACAACAAAGAGCTAATTAGTGGAAAACGTAGTAATCTGGATCGAACCGGATCGACAGTAATTCGAGCCGCGAAGCGTTGAGATCGCTCATTACAGGACAGAATAAAATTTAGTAGACGTTCCCAGAAACTGAACGAGGGCTCGTGTTACGAAGAATCGCACGGCGGAGATCATGTATCGACGTGCTCGATGATGTCCTTTGTGGATCCGCAGGATCCGTAAGAGGGAGTCGGTCGACCCTGAGAAACTACAGAGCCGCAAACCTTTCCCGAAAGCGGAAACTGCGCGAGGACTCGCTCTGCTCTCCGTATCGGGTGCGTGATCGGAAGTGTTCTTCTTGGAAATCACTCGCCATGGAATGCACACGCGCTCTATTAAAGATGTACGGTAGTGCTCGCTTAAATTTCTTGAATATTTCACACTTAACGACCCATTCTCACTCTTTCCTTAACACTTAGTATCTCGAGCTCATCGAAGCCTGATATCTCAGTAGACAAAGAAAAAGAACGCGAAACTACTAAAGGAAAGAAGACAACCAAACTTCAGAAATGGTACCGCGAATGTAAATGGTAATCATGCAATATTGAAAATTTCAATATTCAGTTTTGTATATTATTGAAATGTAGTCCATCTCATTATGTAGTACCAGTGGAAAATTGAAGTTTTTTCGATTAAAACGAGTCCAAGCACGACCTAAATCGAACTAGTTTTATGGACTTTTATTCTGGACTTTTATAGTGGACTCTACATGTCCAACTATGCTGAGTCTACAAAATTTAACCGATTTACGTCATGTTTGGGCTCATTTTAACCGGAAGAATCTCAACAATCCACCGATACGATAATTACAAATATCGAATTTCCTTGACTTCTTCGGAACATATGAACATTTAAATTATTTAAAGGTATCTTAGAAAATTTATATAGAATTTGGGCAGGTTCTAGTGTGATACTTCATAATCTGAATAAACCAATTACGGGTTAAACAATGTTCTGTATATTGACTGCCACATAAAATACGTAATATACATTTCTTGAAAACAGTTTTTTTTATCATATACGAGAGTTTACTGAGTTTACTGAGAATTTACTGAAGATACAAAGATGTATTTTCAAAGATGGTATATAACAAAATCCAACGTGGCAATTAAGGTTTAAGAAACTTTGACATCGTCCTCTTTCACTAACCACGATAAACCCTCTCGCGTTTGACCTGCATGCGCACCGCATAGCCCGACTGACACAGAGTACAAACTGACAACAATGTCCTCCAAAATAAATTCACCGATCCGATAAAGCCATGGGGTGTGGTGAAGATCGTCGAACGCATCGCAGCGCAACGCTCATCAAAGCTGGCTGTGATATGATCGCTCGTGTATCAGCATATCACAGCCACTTTGTGAGCGATGCACAAGCGTTGCTTTCCTTCCCGTCGTTCCCAGCGGAAGTGATCCTCGAACGACATCCACCCACGATCGTTTCCTCGATGGTTCCACGCGTGTGTCGTTGGCGCATAGGAGCGACCGTCGCAAAAAACGGCGATCCAAATCGTCAAAAATGGCTGTGATATGAAATCTAGAAAAGCAACACGCCACAACCAATTTGACGATTGGATCGTGTTCCTCTCCTGTTCTTCCTCCTGGCTGTAGATCCCCGTGGTTCTCGATCTTCTCTCGATCCCGAGGATGATGACCGAAGGCGAGGGGCGTACAACGGCGTACAACGACGTCGTAAAAACGATACTCATCGTCGGCACCTATTCCGTGTATCTGCTGCTGCTCTGCCTCTCGTTTCCCGTGTCGGGCGCGGGCGATTATTAATTAAGCGGGCACTAAGTGCACTCGATGACGGCACACGGAACACACACGCTTCCCCGACGATCGATTCTGCGGGCCAAGCTCATCAAAATGGCTGTGATATGACTCGAAACATTCCACAACCAATTTGATGTATCGGACCGCAAAAGGTATTTTCATTTCGGCGCTGGATGCAACGTTTCTGTCGCCTGTGTCTCTTCCATTTCTCTCTTCTTCGTCGCGTCCAGCTCGCGGATCCCGTCCCTCGTTTCCATGCTCCCTCAATTCCGAGGGATACGTTTGGCTTCCCGGACTCTCCGGTAATTATTTCCATGTCCCTCTCTCTCCCTCTCTATCTCTTTCTCTTCTTTTTTTTTGTTCGCAGAATTCCTCCGGTGAGTCGCGCCGAGGACGGACACAATTTTGCTCATCAAAGCTGGCTGTGATAGTCGATCTCTATGACAAACCAACTTTGATGGTAAAAGCATGTCCCTTGTCGTGAATCTTCCTGATCCTTCGTCGGTCATCCTCTTCTTTTTATTTCTCTCTTTCTTTCTTTCTTTCTTTCTCTCTCTCTCTCTCTCTCTCTCTCTCTCTCTCTCTCTCTCTCTCTCGCATACCGATGGCAGGCGATACTCGATATTCCCGCGCATTATCTCTCTCGGCTAGTTTCACGGTACGATAGATATTACTAACGAATTTTTTCCTCCCGAATTCGCCGGTGAGCGTCGATGCACAACGGACGCCGGATGAAAGACAAGATAGTGAGACGCGATAGCGTGAGAACATCTCACTACCTATGTCTTTCAGACGGAATCCGTCCGAGACGGGAAAACGCACAATCGATACACATTTCTCGATTTTCGAGCTCGTGTACACGTTCTAATTAGCCAGTTATATTGCATTGCGTACGGTATAGTTATACTACGAATCTGCCTGACAAAATTAATATTTTCTGACATTAACGAGAGGCAACAAAGATCACATTGATTTTTCCGTTTAGCTAAACTTTTTCCATGTTCTCCAAATTCCTTCAAAAAGCTTTGCTGTTTTATATCTCACACAGTTATTCTTGCTATAAAACCGGCAAATTCGCAGTTTGCACTATGACATGTATAAACCATCGATCACAAAATGTTTGATCAGAAGTGCTTGATCGAAGCTAAGCACATGTGATTACCTTACTGTGGATTTTTATATGAAATAAAAATGGTTTGCATCAATTATAAGAAAAGAAGAGTTAAATCGAAATTTCTTCCTTGCTTTGACAATACATACATTTAAACTAATACGTGAACTGTCTTGTGTGTATTTTACTATGTTTATTTTAAGTGGCAATGAATGAAAAAAGGATTATTTAAAAGGCACTTACTGCCACCGAAGGTACATACGTATGGACTTTTTAACCCTCACACATTTTCCCGGGGTGAAAGTTCACCTATGTACATTTTTTACATACTGTAAAATGATCGATTTCATTTCATCTATGTTGTAAAACGTATTTCTTTATAACGTGACGATATATTATAAACGAATTATAATTTGTTGTTTTAATCCTCGGACGATGTACAACTCTTACAACTATATAATTGACGATGCTTGAGCCTAATTACTGCTTTATTTATCAATTTTTTAAACATATCTTCCGTTGTTCCTAATGTAGCAGTTATTCGTTCAATTTAAGCGTCGGTAACCGAGTAATTAAATGACAATTTTGGTACTATGTTTTAGGCATCACGGTCTGAGGGTTGAAGTTTAAATGCAAAATAGGTGAAATATTAACGTAGGCTCTTTCGTGTGATTTCGGGGCAGCGTACGAAGAAGTTAAACAATCTTTTGATCGGATTACACATGAGTCCACAGTATGCAATTTAAATTCAAACTCAAAGGACCAAGAAAAAGAAAAGAACGATCTCAAGACTTACAGTACAGTTTTTACTCGATATATGTCCAAAACACGGGGCTAGCCAAGGACATGGATCGGTCAGAAGATACTATTCTTTGACCCACGCCGACCACAGAAAAGGACAGCGAAGCTCTCCTCCTCCTTCTTCTTGGCTCCCGCAGCAGTGGAGATAGTTCTAGGACTTGTATCGATTAGGCATTTGGGACATATATAGAGTAAACACTTTACCTATGACGAGTAAAATAGGAAAGATAAATCTCGATCAATGGAGAGCACTTCGAGTGATCAAACATTTTTCGACGTACCTGCAAACAGTACTCTAAAGGTAAAGCGCACTCTGATTCACGTCTCGTATCAATTAAATCGATCGAATCAAGGATTCGAGACGCGAAAACGTTTCAGTCGTTTTCTCTCTGGGGCTTTCCTGTTTACGCGACTTCCTACATACGTACTCGTTCATTAACCAACATAACCGTAGCCTCAATCAGCCACACCGAGTAATCGTGGAATCGACGGAATCGTTGAATCGCGTCACGAAAAACAATGTCGGAGGTGTTCCTCCTCCTCGTCGTTCCGTTCGGCTTGGTTCCCCTGAAATCGGTTGCAACGCGATACACGCTATGGGGAGGGGGGGGGGGGGAGATTACGGTATCGGGGTTGTTCGAGAGTTCTGTCGCTGCATGGAAGTAACGTGGCTAACACGTTCCCTGCCGGACCGCTTTCATGCCACTTTTGATTCATGACTGTACGCGTGAAACTCGATGGATCCGTTATAATTTCATTTGTAATTCCTCGTTGATCAAAGGACTATTGCAAGAAAATATTCCAAGCGCGACAAATACCAAGAAATTCTAGATAAGTTCATTGCAAATCGATAAATACGATAAACGTTATTACTAATGCATTACTGTTATTACTGTTTTTGTTGTGATGTTACATAATATTTTTACTGGTCTCATTTCTTGAAGAAAATTGCTCAGCTTTACAATTGAGAAAATTACAAGAAAATTGTTACCGATACTATCTAAAGTATGTCGTTCAAGCACGCGATAAAAGCCACTAAGAGTTTCAAAGGTTCATAAAACTATTAGCTCCGAGCCGGACGAAAATTTATCACGAAATACGAGTTTATTAAATCCCGAACATTTTGCGAAAAAAAAAGAGAAGCGATATTTTTCGACAGGGATTCGTTTCGAAAAATATCGACTTCCGAGTGCGGCCTGCGAAAGCGGTGCACGTGGCAGGAAACGTGTCGAGCGGTGTAGAAGTAGAAAAGAAGATAGATGGAAAAATAGTAAAACGAAAATACAACTTACGGTAATGCCCCAGTTAAGGAATTCGGTGGACCTACAGAGGGCGTCTATAACGGGGCAGATTTTGGCCTCGATCGTGTTGGTGTCTAGAAATCCTTTCTTTATTAGCACCAGCACCGCTTCCTGGGCCGTGAGTCGAACCTAGTCACCGGGGAGAAAAAGGAATTGGTCAATGAGGCTTATAATTCTTGGCCGGCTTTTACGGTACTTCTTCGCCGGGAAACGATCCGCTGTGGTTCCCCACCCAGCCCGGAAAACCTGCCGAAAATGTTTCTGGATCGCCGGCTTCGAACACCGGTGAGATCGTGATTCGGTAGAGAGAGAGAGAGTGTGTGTGACCAGTCCGAGACGGTGTAGGTAACGAACGCGTAAATTATTCACCTGAATGCCCGAGTCCTGCAGGTACTTTATCACGAAGTCCAGCAGATGATCGTGAAAAACGTCCCCGAACAGATGGGGCGCCTCCTGGCAGATCGACACCATCTGTGGCACTTCTTTCACCAGGCTGGACCGTTCCCGTATATCTGGAAAGAAATCTGGATTTCGGTCACTGTGATCGCGGATCGCATGGGGTACACGCTTAATTTGATATGCAGATCCCTGTCGATAGGAGCTGCAAATGAATTCGAACGCCGCGCCGTACCAGTCGAGAATCACTCGATTTATGAGAATAATTAATTACAGGTATATTCGCGTCGGATTGCTTCTGGAGGGCGTCTCCCGCGTCCGTTACTCTATATGCAAAACGCTCCGGCTAGTTATACCTGTTCAGCGGTAATGGTGTGCTAATGCCTGCGAATAGGCGTGCTACACCTGGTACGGAAAAGAATTTTCTGGATTAGAATCGGCAACGACGGATAAACGCACGCGCGGAAAGATGCAAGATGCAGAAACGGTGATTTAATTTCACGGTTAAAGGGTTGAATCATCAACTCGGGGATCGAGGAGCTAACGCGTTCGCGTGTATTTTTTACACCAGTTTTACCCCTCGAATGATGGACTACTTTCTATAATCATGTAATCGAGAATATTTGAAACCGTTTAAGCATCTTCAAAACATTGTTTTGAAGGCACTTCGTATAGACACGTTAATACATTCTGGTATATTCTAGTGTATTCTTTTATATTTTAGTATATTCAAGTACATTCTGGAATATTGTAGTCCATACTACTATTTTCTATTATATTCCAGTATATTCTTGTATATTTTGGTCTCTCCTGCAAAATTATTGTACGCTCTGGTATATTCTAGTGTACTCCGGTATATTCAAATATATTCTGGTATATTGTACTGTATTTTGTTATAATTTAGTATATTCAATTATTCTGCTGTATTCAATTATATTCAAGTATATTCTTGTATATTTTGGTCTCTCCTGCAAAATTATTGTACGCTCTGGTGTATTCTAGTGTACTCCGGTATATTCAAATATATTCTGGTATACTGTACTGTATTCTATAATTTAATATATTCACGTATTCTTCTATATTCAATTATGGTCAAGTATATTCATGAATATTTTGGTCTCGCCATCTAAATTATTGTACAATCTGGTATATTCTAATGTATTGTGCTATATTAAAGTATATTCTGTTATATACTAGTATATTCTTTTATATTTTAGAATATTCATGTACATTCTGGTACATCGTAACACATTCTCCTATTTTCTATTATAGGTTCCCATTGTTCCTAACGCAGCGTCTATTGATTCAATTAATTCACCAGGAATTGAACGAGAATTCTGACACTCTGGGTCAACAGGACTTCGCTATCGGGCGGTTAACAAAATGGAATCATTCGGTGTAACCAAGTGTGAAAATATCCGGAGAATCCCAATTATAATGTAAATTCGTGAGATATCCGCGAGGGACGAGAGACGCGCGAAGTGAAAACTGTCGTCGGCGTTCTAACAAGAAATCCGATCGTTTCTTTGCGACTCACGATCGGAGTGCCATTCGTGCGTCGAAAGTGAGAAAAACAGGAGGCAGCAGGCAGGGGGTCTGCTCCTCGGCGTTTTCTCGACCTTGGCTCGTTTTTATTCTCGTCCGAAACGACGGGTAGCCGCCGCGCCGGTTTCGTGGAAATACCTGAATGAAAAAGGGCGTCGCAAGCTGGCGTCCCTGCTGATTAGGAAAACTCGCACCTTTCAACTCTGCCCGACCACCGACACCCATAAAGAACCAGAATTCCCCACAGGTCATTAGGGAAACGACCGATCGGTCGACTACTTAACCGGACAGGTGCAACGTGGACGTCGGTGAACAACGTTATGAAAATTACGCGTTTCCGGGGATGGTTTCCCCACGAAATTCTTTCCAGTCCGTAGGAAACAACGGTTCGATGTGAAAAAAAAGTAGTTCACATACCAGACAATTTCCGGATCTCCATCACCCCCATCCCTCTTAGATTCCGACAACTTTCGACGAGCGATCCGTGTTGAGAGACCGTACAGCCATATTCACGACGTCCTCTTCAGCAACATTCAACTCCGACGGCATAAGGAAAAACACGTTCCACGGATCTCGCGACTACCTGGCTGTTTAAAAGCAACTCGATTCCGGGGAAAAAGCGCGGGAAAACTGGTGACGCCGACTCACGCGACGTCTCTTAGTATTCGGGAAAGTACCGAGAGTACTATGTAAATCGAAAATGAAGAAACACCTCCGACGCACTTGGAAAATCCACTTAATTAGCGAACGCACAGGAATTAACGGCGACACGAGACGACTTTTCTTTGAGAAGAAGGTTCAAAGTCGAAAGAGCACGCCGAAGAGAAGAGACACGTTACCAGTGTAGAGCGTGGGTGCGACTGAGGGTCGAGAATTTCTTGTTCGCGGGAAACGCATCTTCCCGGTTTGTCGGGCTTTTCCAGCTGCTAGGAGTGGGGATAAGCGGGGTAGCCTCCCCACTCCATTCGGGCCCGGCAGCATCGAAAAGGGGGAAAGCCGAGTGCAAAGGGTAGGGGGGAACGCGCCGACAAAACGGGACTCGTCCCTTTTCGGTTGTTTTCGCGCGCCCTTGGTGAGGCCCACGGCCCGAGCACGTGCTCGCTTTTCCCTCCCTGCTGCTACCACCCTCGCCCCTCTCCACCTCGCCACACCCCGAATCAGTCCTCGTTTCCCGTTTCGTTGAAACCTCCATGATCCGTTCTTCCTCTGCTTCCTTACGCGAAGGTATCCGCCCTCCCTCGCGGTCTCTTTTTCCCTTCTCGAGGCGAGATGAAGAAGCTTCAGGCTTCTTTTCTCTGTCCCTTTTTCCACTCTCCCTTCCCTTTTTCCCCGACGCAGCCGCCTGTGTCCATTAATCACGCACCGAGTCTTATCTTCTCCGCCTACTCCGTCCTTACGCGCCTTCTGCCCCGGACAAGATCCCGCCAAAAATATCCCGCTGCGCTCCTTCAGGATTAAGCATCACCGATTACGCGCTCCATCCCTCCCCCCCCCCTGTCTGGCACAAATGTTAACGTCTTTCCCGACTCCTAATTTTGAATAGCCGGATATTCTGTAAATTCTTCTGAATAAGATAACTTCCATTTCGCTGAATATTTAGTAAAATTATTGGGAAACTGTCTTATTGATTTCGAAAACTAAGAACGTTAGAGAATTCGCCCGCTTACAACAGCCATAAATAGAAGCTACGAATCCCGGTTCATCTTCAATGTAGAAGCTAGTTTAGCAAAATGCGTTACGAGGACAGTGCGGCTCAACGCTGGCGCCATGGCCGTCTTTCGCGTTGTTCGAAAGTTTTGATTTCCTGGAATGCGTCGAAGGACATCTAAACGAAATTGGTGTTTAAACATTTCTTGCGACTGAATCATTGTTTAACCCTTGATTGGTATGATGGCATTTTGACAAATACAATCCAAACGAGATAGCAATTTAATTAATGCTCGGGATTTGAAATAGAATCAATATTTGAATGTAGCACAATAAAGCTACATCTTATGCGAAAGACATTTTTTTAATTGTCTATCATACAAAGAATTAACAATATAAGGGTTAAGTATACTTCGATGTTGAAACTGTATTATTAAACTGAACTACCCAAAAAGTTCGTATATTGGTTTTTTGCAATAAGAAACAACGGCATAACTATTATCATTGATACACAGAACACGTTCAAAGTTGAAATTTCGCTATTTCTCGAAACTAAACCGCTAGTTGATAATCATGATATTGTAGAGCGTATTCGAAACAGAAATACACGTGACCCAAGAGATAATTGAATTTGAGGAGTTCGGAAGCATAAAAGATGTAACATCGCTGGCTCACGCAAGTAATTAGTCTCGTTAAGCAGCAGACCATTCTCCGAATTTATCAATTAATTACGGTTGAAACATAATGTTGTCCGCTAATTAAAAGGAATAATTAAAGGCAACAGAATATCTTGAAAAGGTTTCTTTAACATTCAAAATCTAGATCTTCGTGATCACGAGAACTTACGCGACAACAATAAGCTTTCACATTTCGTAAAGAGATCTGCCAGTGAACTGCGAACAGATCTAATAAACAGTATATTATTTTCAAGACAGTAGACATTGCTTCAACCGAAAAAACGGTAAAAGTTATTTCTTCGAGACAATCACGAAAAAATTGATATTGATAATACCAATCGATTTATCGATATTGCACATTTGAATCGACATCTGCTCTATGCGATAAAAACTAAGTATCGGGAAAACTGCTCTCATCTAGTTGTACCCAGTTTATTATAGTTATGTTAACAGGTTCATTGTATCGTACATAATGCTTGATACACAGTTACAATAAGTATTGAATAATGTTTATTTAAAACATATACGAAGTAAAACTGATATAATAGATAAAACCGAAGTAATTGTTGAAAAGGGATGCAATAGAAAAATGACAACTAACAATTTAGAATAGAGAAAATGGACATTTAAATAGACAATTTTAACGATTCCCAGGACGTTACAAGCGTAGACAGTATGTTAATTAAAGATAACTTGTTACCGATATACTTGTTGTAGATTAGCTGTCCTACAAATACAAAATATCAAATATATCAAATATAAAATATAAATTAAATAGAAAATATCAAAGGATCCCGAACATTTGTAAGGATTAAATTCACCAATGTACGACAGCGAGGAGGTTTCTAATTTTCCAAGTTCGGAACTGACACCGAAACGTCTTCCCATTCAAACAGGGAAACGCAAGCTGCGTTTTTTCATCCTCGACGATAAAAAGGGCGACGCACGCGCGTCGAATCGTCCGTCAGCCCCGAGTTTCCGAATCTCCTTGTGCATGTGGCGAGGGAAAAGTCGGGGGGTAGTGGAGGGGTGGGGGAGGCGGTGTAATCGCTGGAAGAAGCGATGCAACTGGCGTCCCGACGTCGAAGGAAAAAGGGCGCGTGTCCCTCGGATTTCCGTAGGAACCGGCGTGTCCAAAAATACGTGAACAAGCGGCGAAAAGCGCGCCTTGTGTCGCGTGCCCCCGAGTTTTGAATTCTCGTGCCCTTCCCGCCCTCCTTCACCGCGTCCCTGTCCCTCCCTTCGTTCCGATCTGTCCACCGAAAAACACCGATGGCGATACGTGTTCCACGGGGCAAGATGTTTCCCGTGGATATTGGCCTCCAAAAATAGCCGGGCCGGTGTGCGACATTCGTCGGGATCATGGACGATCGGGGTTGCAGCACCACCTTTCACCCGACAGTTGCATCCCTCAGGAGACGATACCTTACAGGAAAAGAGCTCTCTCTCTCTCTCTCTCTCTCCTTCTCTCGTCTACAAACACCGAAGACATACGACATCGAGGCAACACACGTTGGTTGTCACGTGCCACCCCCGAAAAAGTCGTCTGCAGCCCGACTGTTGGCTTACATTACAAAGCCTCCGATTTTATTTTTGTTTTTTTCGTTTTGGTTTTCGCGTTGTCGATATTTCTATGAAGTTTTTCCGGCGATTCCCTAGCGTATATCTGTTTTAATTTTCCACAAGAACGAAAGTGATTTTCAACCTGGTGAATAATAGTGAAATTTTCAAGCTTAACGCTGAACCTACCAAGCTATAAAAGTGATTAAAATATCTTACCTTATAAAAATGACACAGCTAAATTTATTTAGATTTTGTGCTGCCTCTGTTCGTATTTATTTAAATAAAGAAATTTCTCGAATCATTTTCCACGGAAGCATCTTTATAGTTTCAATAATCGTAAAATCAAAAATATGAGACCAGTCATTGGACCGGCGGAAGTAGGTTTAGTGTTAGTTCGTTCACTATTAGCGTTTATGTCAGAAACGGTCTTCGTAGTTATAATTTTCTTTCGAATGCAATCTATTATCCTGTCGAATATGGGAAGAGATATTTTCACAAAGAAGCTGTAAATTTTATGAATCTCGTGAAAAAGCATGAAGCGAACTCTTTAGATATTACTATATATTTCTATATTAGTAATGGTTTGAGTGTCCCCCCCCCCCCAAAAAATGTAAACACAGTTTCCAATTAATTACACTCTGGAAATAAAAAAGAAATCAGAAAGTTATGACTCGTTAAATAGTGTATACATTTTATGGGACATCCTGTATTACTACGCTATATTACTAAGCTGTGATTGCTATTCAGAATAACAATTTCCTAGTGGTATTCAAAGAAGTTATTCCAAGAACAATATCTTGTACGATTGCTATTCATCTCCCAGGTTATTTATGGATTCCATTTTTACCGTTATACTCTTCAATAGCTGAAAAATGTTTAGAATGTGTGGTAATCGAGCGGTTAATGATCTACAGAGTACAGTGTTGTGTGATGTGCGCTTCTGATTCTAACTTTTCATTCTTTTACAGTTGTCTTTGCCGTATCCTAGCGGTATCGTAGTGGAACGGAATTCCTTTGCAATTCTCTGACGATAGGTTTTCCACTTATTCACCGTATCTATTCCAATGAAACTTAAATTTCAGTATTTTAACCAGATGAAAATAACAGTACTTATTATTATTCTTTCGTTTCACTTTCGTTTAAGTATCGTTTATTCGTTTCTGCCCTAAATGCGTAAAAGCTGCAGTCTAATAATGACTTATAATGGTCACAATCTTCTGCATTTTTGTACAAATTTGTTTGCTATCGAAAATTGAAAAAGACTAAAACTTCTACACGCGCATAATAATTTTCCATCGCGCTCCTGTTCCTCGTGAATGACACCGAAAATTTCCATCTTACACAAAAATCCACAGTCCAGTTATGACATTACAAAGGAAATCATTTTTCCTGTGCAGCAGATCTTTGAAAATGGCTTTCGAAAAATTGGAATCATTGTCCTGTGATTACAAGTGGAAGCGTTAATTAACTCGAAGAACGGTCGGGTTCCTCATAAGTGACGCAGAGAATTGCCATTTTGCATAAAGATTCGCAGCCACTTAGAAACTTTCTGCCCGAAGAAAATCATTTTTCCGACACATCTGTGGAAATTCCAAAAGTTGTAATCGTTTTCTAGGGATTAGAAGTGCAAATTAATGTTTCCCTAGAAAGCGACCGTTGGGCGGCTCGTTAGCGACGTTTGAACGATCGATGGCGTTTATTTACAATTCGTACGATTCTCTTTTGTGACCGCGAGCCGCGCATTAACAGTGGGAAAAATAAAGGGGACGGGTGTCGTTGTTGTTGTTGTCTCGCAGGACAGTAGAGGAGCCTATAGACGTCGTCGACGACGGCGACGCGCAAGGTCTTAAAGTATTTTCGAAGGCTCCTGAAAAGAAAGGAGCCATTAGTGGGATGAAAACGCAGTGGCGCGTCGTTCGCCACGTTTCCCCGAAGCGGGCCAGGTAAAAAGAAAACGTTTTTCGCGGAAGGATCGCTCTTCTACCCCGGGTCCACCCCGAACCCCGCACCACCGCCGCCGCTGCTTTTTCAAAGGTTCGGCGACCACGGGCGACGCGTTTCACTGTAGATACTCATCGACAGAACTTTGTTGGATGACCTTTGAACACGATTTTCCAGTTCTGCGAAACAACCGACTATACGAACGCCGACGCTTTTTCCCCCGACTTCCGCGAACGGGCAGACTCGATTTTTCAAACGACTCACGCGTCGTGTTCTACTCTCTCACCCTTCGGCCATCTACACTGGGTCAAAAAACATTTCTCTTTCGCTCTTTCTACCAATAATTTCGTGTCAGGGTTCAAATAAAACCGTTAACCCCTTGGAATACACCATTTATTATCTGGTTAGAAAAAGAATTTCTAATTCATCGTTCAGAACTTCATAGAACAAAAACGAAAGTTTATATTTATTTTACGCTTATGTTTTCCCTAAAGACATTTCCCTATCCACAAAGTGTTTGCATTTTTCTTTTTAGAGAACAATCTAAAGAACACTGCACAACGTTTTTAAATAGAATAGATAACATTTATACAGCACTAATATTTTTTATTTACATTCTCCAAGAATTTTCTCACCATTCTAAAGTATAATTTAGATGTTAACATACTTTATTAGACAGGAAATTATTGTGTTAGGTTGTAATAAAAAAAAAAACAAAAGTCGCTGCACATTTAGCAACGTCATTTTATAAGAAATGTGTCAAAGAACTGCATTTCTAAGTGGTATTTAAAATTTTATGCATTGTCGTGCGACTATCCAGATTGCGTACTTCCCTCTTGGTAGGTTTTCCCATAGGGTTGTCCATATATAAATTTTTAATAATAAATTATTAACGTCTCTAATCTAGCACATTATTTTCACGTTTTATAATGAACCGAAATGTCCAGAATACATTAATATGCTACGTTCGTATATGAAATTATCATTAATAAAATGTCCATGCTTTTTCATCTATGGTGTGCAATCATTGAGATGAATTTTTAATGAAAACTTCACTGGTTTCGTGAGGAACGATGAATTATGAGCACGAATAGGCCTACAATGTTTTTTAATTAAGCATGAATTGGGCAAAAAGAAGCCTTGCGAATAAATTTTCTATATTAAAAGTACTTTCTCATAGCTAGACGAAGCTACATGTATTTTTTTTTTTTAGCTACGTGTAAAAAATTATTTAAGATCGAATATTGCAATTTTCTAGAACCTCAAGTATACTAATGTACTAATATACCATACTAAGATATTTAAAAGTCAAATTTGTTGAAGAAGGAAGTTTCGAGCATCCATTAAGGTGCTATATGGAATTGAAAATTTCTAGTTGAAATATAAACCTTATGCAGAATGAAAAGTATTGTGAATCAACGTCGCCTAAATTGAGATTATCATATTTTCCGTCATCTAACGGCTAATAATCTGCCAAAAAAGAGTATTTTTCAAGTCTGCGTAACGCAAAAAGACACTTTAATATTTATAATAGCTGTCGCATCGAGTACACGAACGCTGCTTTTCTTGTGAGTAGTAAACAATGCTATTTTATAAATCGTACTGATTCCTAGAATTTTACGTTACGCATTGAGCCGAAAACAATCTTTATATGCTATGGTTTTTCACCTAAACGAGATTCGTACCTCGTCAATACGGATTCCAAGGAGATTCCGGAAACGTTCGAGCCACTTCTCACCGGGGAAAATGGTTACGTATCGTAGCTCTTTCGTTAGCTCCTTAAGAGTCTATTTTATTTTGAATTCCTCCGAGTGGAGCAGACGAAAAAGTAAACGGTGTTACGCGGCTCGTATAAATACTTCGGAACATACACGGAAGCCATGAGTAGACTTCCGGCGAGGCACGTGCTGCACCGGAAGCGGGGACAATCTTGTCGTCACCTCGTGGAGCAACAGCCTCACTCTCTGCAACCCAACCGGCTTCATCATTTACCCCCCATAACACGGAACGTTCTGTCTTCACTCAAGAACCACGTTCTATCCTGTCTCCCTATTTTTAAACATCTTCCGCCTACGTGTTTCTTGTTCAGGGAAATAGAAGGAAAGGAGCGGAAAAACAAATGGCGAACCG
Source organism: Halictus ligatus (assembly GCA_028454255.1). Classification (NCBI taxonomy): domain Eukaryota; kingdom Metazoa; phylum Arthropoda; class Insecta; order Hymenoptera; family Halictidae; genus Halictus; species Halictus ligatus. Next base: position 12,366,080 of record CM052137.1, read on the forward strand.
CCTAAAAAGGAATTTTTCCCGGAATACTGCTACCCTTACAGACTTTTTAAGTGGTTCCGTAAATATTTCACGGCCGTGAAATTGCCGATTCTTGAAAAACTGTCAACATTTAAACTGTGACAACGATAAATGTAGGCTCATTTCAAAGCATGAAACCTCTACATTCTTATCACTTAGTTCGCTTTTCTTAAAAGATGTTTCCATTCGATATGGCAAATGGGAAACTGAAGACACGTTTTGACTTGAGAATTATACAAATTCGAAGTTCTGCGGAAACGCTAGAAAATTTTTTCGTGGCGGAATCTACCGTAGATTTGAAGAGTGAAGCAGAATAAAAAAAGTCTTCATCTTTGCAACGATTCCTTAGAATTTAATGTGGAACTTTTTGGTCGTTTTACGTAACAGAAACGAAGAGTATGTTCGGTCATGTGAAGCCCTCGTGGTAGCTTACATTATACTAAAGTTCGAAAAAGATTGTAGAGCAATTTTTTAAGTGTCGTTAAAAAGGAAAAGCTTTAATTTCAAAATTTGCGATAGATTCGTTCAAAATTATATTTGTGAGAACGATGAAAGTGCTGTGCGATTAAAAATGGTGCGACGGTCGGTGGACGAAGTGTCGTGGCAACGTGCAATTTATCAGTTTTCTCGTTGCCGGCACAACAAAGACTTAGTTTTGTACGAACAAGAAACCCATGAAATACTGTGTAAGTAGAAAGAGAAAATCTTGAAGAATTAGTTTTTTTTTCATTGATCAAAGAATGGACTTTTATTCACAATAGTTCACCGTTTCGCATGTCTTCAACTTCTAGAAAGATGTACAGATTCTTCACACGTTGAGTGCCACGCCAGCACGTACCGAAGAAATCTAATCAATATTTTAATTGAACTGATAAGTCAAGATTTATTATAGTCACAGATATTTTAACTCTCTTATACTACATAGGTCCTAACGAAACTTTTGAAGAATTAATGTTGAAATCTAGTAAAAAATATCGTGTCGGTCATATACGACTGACGTGGCGGATAACGTGTTAGAATAACCATGCGTTCCTCGCAACATTGATCCGTACGCAAATCAAACGTGAAGAAGCCACGAAAGCGAAACAAGCGTAAATAAAAACTGCGAACTGTGCAAAAATACATGCGTGTGCAAGGTACAAAGGATTTGGCTCAGAATTATTTCCAATCCTTTACTATCAAGCGTAAAATGTCCAACAAAATGTGCAACACTGTTACAACTTGTATAAGGTGTGTGCACTACGGGATTATACAGGTGTTAACTCAAAGATCAATAAATTACGTACAGCGAAAATAAATGTCTGCGAAAAGAAATATCTCCTACGTATTCTACAAACTAATGTACATTTATCAAATTAAAAATATAGAAAACAAAAAGCAAAAAGAAAAAAATGAAGAAACAAAAATAAATATCTAAGCAACTAAAATAAAATGGAAACTACGCGAGAAAAAATGTGAAAAGTAAGAAAATTTATGATCGGATAAGCGTGTGAAATTATTCGTGTTTTTAAGGATTAATAATTTATTTTCTCGTTGAACGTTAGGTTTCAGATAGGTAATAGGAATGAATATGTAGCATGGTTCTACCACTCACCATTGTCTTCGACAATCCCTCGTACCGACTGCATAATCCCATCGACGTCGAACTTCGACTCGCTGTCAACGGCAGTGCGAAATACGGTTAACAATATTTGCCCAATTTTTTGGCTGTAACAAGCAAGAATAAAACACAAATTAGATAATGCTTCGCTTGAGAACGCGTTTTTAACTTAAATCTATTCTACCACCAAATCGAATATTCACATTCTCCCCGCCATTGAAATATTTCGCGAATTTGCAAGGGCGGCGTAGACAAATATTTGCTCGTACCAAACGAATACACTTTGCACGAAACTTTTGGACAAAATGAGCAGCACGAAGCTCTTGCGGCAGACGATCGAGATCCATTTAATCGGGGACCGGACACTACAGCAATCGATTCGCCAGCAAAGGGGTTCATCCCTGAGGAAAGAGATGGTAGAGAATTTATGAACGACTTTCTTTCCCGCGGATCTCGCGGCGAATAAATCCACGGCTGAGCCCGCGCGATATTACTTGAAAGACGCGTCCTAAAAGAGTGTAAAACGAGGAACGGAGCCCGCTGTAGGGCCGGCTGGGGGGGGGGGGGGGCACGCGAGAGGTTTACCCAAGGAAAATTACATTTTCTCGGCGGAATCGCCGCGAATGCAAATACCAGCGCGGGACGATAATTAACGGCGACCGGGAGAGAGAGAGAGAGAGAGAGAGAGAGAAAGAGAGAAAGAGAGAGAGACAGCGCAGAGGAAGAAGTAGTCGGGGATGGAACTTTTAACAAGGAGCGAGGAGAGAAGGCGCGCGACCGATCCAGTCTTGCGCGCCCTCGAAATTCCCGAGATCGACGAACTTCCATCGGGGGGCCGGTTTCTCGGGCTAATTCCGTCGAACTTCTTCCCGAAGAAGAAGAAGAAGGAGATGAAGAAGAGTTTCTCTCCGATGGACTTAACGATCGGTAGAGAAAGAGAGACAGAGAGAGAGAGAGAGAGAGAGAGAGAGCGAGAGAACGTGTGGGACCAATCGCAGGACCAGACAGGGGATGGTTGAAAGGGAGTCAGTGGTTGTCAGTCGGCCATCGAGTCGGCATCGCGAGCGGCATTGGTAGAGCGTCCTCTAGAGGAGCCGACGATCAGAAAATAAGAAAGAAAAGGTTGAAAAAGCGCTGCGCACAATGTAGCGGCCGATAATACGGTTCGGCGGGGAAGCGAAAAAATATGGGCGCGGAGGGGAGGGTGGGAGGGAATAAAACGAAAGCGATAGGTGGACCGAAAGAGAGACAGAGAGAAGAGAGGAAAAAACACGAGGAACGGCGGGGGGAGAGACGCGAAGACGAAGGAAGGAAGTAAGGAGGAAGAAAGGCGAGAAAAGACAGATACGCGAAGAGTTCGATCCTCCTGTTTGGCCTCGCAGAGACTTCCCTCCACCCTGGCTGCGTTGATGTGGAGGTGGTAAGGCTACCCTCTCCAGATTATGGTGCGTGAACGGATGGATACGCTGCGAGCTGGTCGGTTGAGTGGAGGGGCGAGGGAAGGAGGGGAGAGGGGGGAGAGACAGCAGCCACAAGTTTCGTATCAAGAATACCGTGAGCGGGAGAGAGAAGGAGCGGAACGCGGGACGCTTTACAGGACGGTGCAGGGAGAGGGGGAGGCGAGACTGGGGTGGGGGGTAGAACTGGCACCAACGAAAGATCGTTTGCGGTACCCCACCAGAAGTTTACCAGACGATCGCCGGTGGGGGGAGGCTGTTCTCCAAAGTCGTTGGAGAACGGGCAGAGGGATGGTACCGCCCGTAAACGCCTACTGTGCCGGCGCAAACATGGCCGCCTCCGGCGTCGTCGACGACCGCCGCCGCCGACCACGATGGGCATCGACGTCGGCCACGCCGTCGTTGTCGTCGTCTTCGTGTCGTCGCGGCAGTTTTCTTTCTCCGAATTCGGAACCGAATCGAACGACGATCGAAGAGATTGCTCGATAACGCCGAATGATCTTCGAACGGGACTCGGCTCTCAGGTTCCCGAGGGGAAGAGCACCGGCCGGAAAGACACTTCGCATCCCCTCCGGCCCCCAAAATTGAAGTAGAGCCCGGGTAACTTCGCGGCGCTGCGCATGTTCGAGCTTCAGGACGGCTCGTAAGATCGATAGGGAAGACGACGGTTTCGTGACCGGCGGGCTTCCGCGGGTTTGAGGCGGGTTTCGATTTTAGGGGAAAGTCGATTTTCTGTGGGATTGCTCGGAATAATGGAACCTCGGGAGCTGACGCTCGGGCGGGCCTGCTTGCGGGTCATTTTTGCCTTTGCGTTCTCTTTGACTTCGTATCGTGTGTCCGTACGATCCAAGGGTGGGCGTCGATACGGAATTGTTTCTTTGTACCGAAACGTACGACGAGAGGTTTAAGGAAAATTTTACGAACGGAATTTCCGAATGTCTGCCTGTCATTTCTTTTATTTATAAATTGTTACGGTCTATGCTTCAGAATCTAAAGTAATCATTTTTCAAGCTTTCCCTGGGAATTACCAAAATTCTCAGATATCACCCCGTAGATGAAGTGTACCAAGTTTGAGGACACGATTACAGACGATCATTTCACCCAACATATCTGCCTTGAACATTATGATCATAAAGATTACAGTTTAGTAGTTTTATAAAATACTTAATAGATAAACCAAAGAGTTTTTGCTACATTCGCACTTCTCTTGTACACATCATTTTCGAGCAAATATAGTTGAAATCCACTTCATCTATATTCCTTCGGACAGGTTACATGCGAATGGAATGGGCAACCATTACGACTTCAGACATGGTCTTGTGAGAAACAAACGATAGTCTGTCTAACTCGATTAACAAGTTTGCTAATGATTTCGATTGCATCGGTGACTCGATCATTTCTGTCAAATGATGTGTGCACTTTGCGCAATAGTTTGCTGACAAGTGAATCTATAGCTTATATAATATGGAGGGAAGAAAGCGTTCGTAATAACAATGAATAAATAAAAGCACAGAGAAGATAAAAATCGGTCGTGTTATAATTTTCCAGGTAAAAATGAATCGATAACGGGGCGTCTCTTGGAACGGTACCAGCGGGTTTCCGATTCGAAACAGTGCACTAATTAATCGGATAGATCTAGTAGCGTAAAAATCGTCGATATCGGTGGCCCCGTTCTCATTATCGATATTAAAGCGGGATCGCCATTAACAGGGTCCCCAGTTATTACGACAATAACACCGTGGTATACACGTATCTGCGTAGCCTGCTTCACGTATAGGACGAGCTTTCGAACCGGCTCCGAAATTTCATTAGCCGCTGGATGAGTCGTAGACGGTAGCGGAAGTAGACGAGTCGAATTCTTTATGAGTGAGACGGCCGAGAAATATCCACAGGAAAGATATATATCTTGGACGTCGCGTGCAGACTCCTCTGATACATTGTAGTCGAGTCGCGTGTGCGCGCCTCGTATCCCGTTCAACGAGGAAAAGTGGATTTGCCGGTCGTTCCCGTAGTCCTAATGCCGCGCCGGGGAGACAGAAAGCGATAAAAGTGGATATCGTTGACGGAATATCCTTGACTCGTCGCCGCGAAGCTGTTCGCGACGCAAAGTGGCTTATCGTTCGAACGGCCGCGATCATTAATTGGCGCGGCTCGCGTTTTAAGCTGTGAGAAAACATCTCCCTATGTAGTAAGCAGCTAAAAGGGTCTTCGAACGAGTCGATACCTGTATTTAAATCGAATCGAGCGGTTAAGCAAATGATACTCGATGGAATCACATTTGATGGCCGGCCATTTTCATTATAGCTTCATCCCAGCGATCATTTAGCGGGACTTTGTACCCGTATTTCCATAAGAATAGGACAAAACCTCTCAAGAGACGTTTCTTTCTTCGGAAAATAAAAAGCAAATTAAACGAATGGAAGTTCTATCTCGCAGAAATAATATTATATTGCTTTTTGAATGTTTTTACTTTCCTTTTAAGTAGCGCTGAACATGCCGAATGTTCATATTTAATCGCATTTGTGGTAAGCGTATTACGAATGACATTGTTCTCATTTAATAAACGGCGAAACTGTATCGTAAAAATTTGTACGTATAAATCGATTCTGCCAAATTTATAAAATTCCGTGCCACGAACAGCTGTGAACAACTTTGTTTTGAATCGACTAACCAGATAAAGATGAATGATTAAACGAATAACGTTGAAACGATACCATGAATGAACGTAACATACTGATAAATACGTGGTCGCGTTTTGACCCTTAACCCATGACGCGCTAACATTGATTACCGTTCCGCGAGAGCTTTCAAATATTAATGTCGAAAAATCTGAAACTCCGCCGTTCTTTAGAAACTCTGTACCGACATCATCATCACCGTGAAACGAGTTTCTACAGTACAATGAAACGTTATACATAGAACTTTTAATTACATCAAGAAGTAGAGGAATTCATTTGTTTCCGGCAACTCCGTACCAAATATTGCTACAACAAAGGACGCGATAATTGCATAATTGATGTCTTGGAAGATAAATCAGACGAATTCCCCCGTTTCGTCGTTAAAAATTTATAATATTTTCATGGACCTTAATTAGTATTTTCGAAGCTGTTCCTCGTGTGTGTTGTCGCTCTACGGTTCCAGCGAAAGATGTTTTATTCATTCGAGGGTGATACGGCCGCGAAGATAGTATTCAGGCTGTAATTCTCATCGATCATCGATTGAACAAAGTCGATATCGGTCGGTTCGCAGAATAAACGCAGCCGCGATCGACCGTAGTACATCATTCGACAAAGTTTACCGCGGCAGGAACAAGTTGACTGCGCTTTCCAGCTACCGGAAACCGGCTGTTATCTCAAGAAGCAAGCCGGCACCGAACGACAAAGGCTCGTCTCGACCTCGTCTTTGACACGAACGACCCACATTCAACGTGCGCGACGATGGCAGGATCGGTGGCGCGCATTGAACGCGCGGCATCGTGTTTTCGAAAATCACGAAGAATAACCTGGAAGACGCAAGTCATGTGGAACGTCGCGTTAGAGCAATGCCACGTTTCAAGACTCATTTCTTCCTCGAATCAACCTTCTGCAACCGAGTGCCGAATATTGTTTCTGTCTCGATCGAAAAACGATTTTCAATATTTCAAACTGACAAGGATCGAAAACAATTTGCAATTGAGCCGTTTGGTGCGAAAAATGGTGCAATTTAAATCAAACCACTAAACCATAAAAGAAAAATACTGTCTGGATGGAAGAATTTTCGCCATTTAAAATTTACAAGAGAAGAATGCGAGAATAAATATTTGTCGCGCGTTACTATTTCTTAAATATGACGAATATTATGGAAACACGCCAGCGTAGAAAATCCCTGCGATCCCTTTAAAGCCGCGAACAATGAGATTCCTGCAACGGGTCAAACAGTCTTGGCATTCACGCGACGAAGGTTAATACGCACCGGAAACCGAATAAATTGCCGTTTCCACCCCCTTTGCTGCCCTGTCATCGTCGCACGACTGATCGTTTGTCTGGCAATTTTTCTCAAGGAGGCTAGCGCGTCGCCGGGACAAGATATATTCCCATGGGTCTCAAAAAGCCGCCCCTTCAATATCCCTCGTCGAGGTCCGTTCTATTGGCAGTGGGACAAGGGTAGTTGACAGGGCTATGGGGTACGCGCACCGGTACTCGAAGCTCGCGCCCGAGGTACTGGCTTCCCCGCACGGGACTTTCCGCCGCGTTCACCTTCACACGGTTCTTCTGCCCCCTTGGATTTATTTGGACACCCCATTTGTGCCCTCTCCTACCCCGTCTCCCGTCTCTTTCTCTCTCTGCCCCTTCCCTATCGCGTTTTCTGGACGCATCCGATTGTCCCGTGCAACCGTGGTTTCCTTCTCGACCCGGCCATTGTTTCATCGGAAGACAAACGCCGGCAAACGAATTGCTCGGAAACGAGGGACATGAAGACGAGGAGAGAAAGAACCGAGCAGAATGCGGCGCTCGGGGCCGAAACGCTTCACGGGAAAATTCCCCATAGTCATGGTAATGAAAGCTGATACAGGTTTAAGCGCGCGCGGCTTCGATACTCCTTTCGAGAAAACTTCGGAAGCCGCAAAAGGAAATCGGCAACAGGCCGAAGCCTAGCAAAAGCACTCGATTCCTGGAACCGTTTATCGAGGGTGAACGATCAGCTCTTTCCTCTATCCGCGGCGTTTAATCGAGTAGGGAAATTAGCACTAAACTGGCCACCGGCTCTCCGATCTTTAACGCAATTAGCGATTGTCTGCGAATACCCGCGAAGAGGAATAAATTGGCCACAGATATTGCCATCCTTTATGGCAGCGATCGCTAGATCGGATAAACAGGCGATTATTTTACATTTCGCTAGATTCAGTAGCTTCAACATGCCTTGGAACAGTAATTAATTCTTTCGAAGATAATATTTTATTGTTGTTTCCAACAGCTTTATAGGCTATAAACGCATAGAAATCCTTAGACTGCCGACGAATAATCTTCTCCCATCCGTTTCTAAGCGTTCCACGTCAGCGTAATTGCTATTTAACGACCCGACACATTTTAGCCATGCGCAGACATTAATTTTCAATAAATCGCACTAAGGTCGCGGTAAACTGTAATTTTTTGCGTCTAAAAATTAAATGGCGTTCGAAACTTAGACGCGAGTGTTTACCGCGAGGCGCCCTGTTTAACATATACCGCGGTAAATAACTAATCGAGAACAAGTAGAAAAACGCGGCGCATACATAACAGTGTTTTATTTTTAATTAGTGAACCGTGTGAAACGCGACTTCGATAGACCCGGTTCGTACACAAACATTTAAGTGGATTAAGTAAACGTCTATAGTTTATGTTATAGAGAAACTAAATTTTGTTAACTAAACGAAACAATATCTTTCCTCGACCCGATAGATAAAGTTTAGATTTTGTTTTTGTCTTTCCCAAAGTTCGGCCGCTTTTGCATTATGCGAGCGTTCGCCGTACTTCTTTCAGGACAAAAGTTGAATCACAACTTGTTTATTGATTCACTCTAACTTGCTCATCCTGCACGATATAAAACAACCATTCGTATTAATTTCTATATTAATATTTTCTTTACATATGAAGTTACGTATTTCTTACATTGAAAATATGAATAAGATAGATACTCGATTTAATTGATCGAATAATTTCTGTCAGGAGTCAATTTCAAAGCTCGGTACGTTTACATTTAACCCTTAGTTGATTATCGTTGGTTCTCCGACGACCCGTAACAGTTTTGATCGTCGATTTCCTGATTCCTAGACAATTAGAAAATACGCTTTACTTTTTTGGCATAGAATGTAGCGGTCAAATTTCAATGCTGTTTCAAATCCCGAGAATTAATGAAATTGCTATCGCGACTGGGTAATATTTGCTAAAATGGTGCCATACCAACCGAGGATTAGCAATGAAATTTCCTCCATGTTGAGGATATGATGGGAGCGTAGTTGTTCTTATCATAATACACAGCCTTAGTGAATGAAGGAGCTTTACTATAAAAACTTGGAACGGTGAACTTAGTACATATACACCAGAGTATGTCCTGCCCATACCGACTCTTTCATCGAACTGACTCTGGGCGAGCGTGCAACTCACGTCTTCCCCACTCTGGTCTCGTGCCGATCATCATTTCGACTTGTGACGCACACTCCACTCGGCTTTTCCAAATTGTAACATTGTAACAACCAAAGCGACGCCGACGAGCCGGCATTCCTGGATGCGAGTTTTGCTTACAATTTGACTATTTTATTTCAACACCCCGAAACGAAGGAAAATAATCTTCGGGTTCACCGTCGGGGGCAAAAGTACGAAAACTTGTCGGGACGAGGGACGCGGAAAATCTGGGCCCGGAGCCCTGTAATTTAGGGGAGCCAGCGCCAGGACTGGCCAGGTGCGCGTGTTTCGTCGGATGCGGATAACGGGAGGACAGACGTAGAAAAATGACGGCAAAAGAAACAAACAAAAAAAAAAGAAAGGGACAAAATTTGTCCGCCGTCTGTATATGCATCTGTCGTACGGGCGCGTACCATTCCGTTCCGTTCCATCCGTCTTAATAAGCTGGGGCATTGTGCCAATGAAAGAGCCGCGCATCAACCAGAAAAACCGTAATTTGTCGAACGAACTTGGGCTAGCGTTTCCAAATGTCGCGCGCCGCTATCGCGTTAACCGCGTCCGAGGGTTTCACCCGACGCCATTTTTCTTGTTGCGGTGCTGCCGCCGCCGCTGTGGATTTCGCGGGCCCCGGCAATTTTCCTTTTACCGTCGAGAATGATGCTGAGAATCGGGGGATTAGCTCGAGCAGATCTCGAGCAATTTCCACGAGTCGTAAACAGAAACGATAAAGCCGATCGCGACGACCGACTTCCGCTCGATGAACTCCAGAATTGGTCGACGCGCGTAAATCATCCGTGGCTGACGCTCGATGAGGCCGGAGAAAGAGAGAGAGTGAGAGAGAGAGAGAGAGAGAGAGAGAGAGAGAGCAGACCTTTCGCATTTTGCGAGAGAGCCTTGCAATCGGATTACAGGCCAAGAAATCGAACAATCGCGATCGCATCAACACAGAAACACTGCCGGGAGCCCCCGGGGACCAGGGACGAAAGAGAATGAGAAAGAGAAGAGGAACACGAATGGAAAGGTGATTTAAGCTCCGAGAGGATTAACGCGTATTCGTCCAATTGGTTTATGGTTTCACGCTCTTCCGACGACAATAAATAAGCGTCGAACCGTTTGTTGGGGCCAACGAAGGCGCTCCCGGGGACCCGAAACGGAAAAAGGACCGAAGGACGAAGGATGAAAGGAGGATCACGTGAACGTTAATGACCGTCAACGGCAAACGGGAAAAGGAAGAAACTCGATGTGGCGCACCTCTCTCGCCACGTTTATTACGGAAGGACAAATATTACGGTGTGGACGCCTCCTGGATTTCTTCTCGGGTTTTCCCCGGGCCCCTGGGTTCTCGTCCTCGGGACACCTGTCCCTGGCACGCACCAAAGGCGTAGGTCCCGATCCTGCTAGCTCGATAAGATAATAGCAGTAATACGCTTTTATTACGTGCTCGGTCGTTAGCGAACGCAAAGAAAAAACAATATTTATAATTACAGGCCTCCATGTACTTACAGTAAGTCAGTCTTAATGAGGGGCAGCTCGGAGTTATGTCTTCACAATGTACTTTCGAATTGTATAATGTAACTTTTGTTTCTAGGATATAATAGTTTTATACATCTTGTTTTGAAACACGTGGTTGTTCCACGAGATTTTAGTATATTGTATATTTAGTATATATATATATAATTTTTCAAAGCAGTTTCGAAATGCAAGTACGCAATAGAAATTATCTAAGTTAAATGTGAGTAACAGAAATTGAAAATATGTTTGTTCTTTTAATCTTTCGATTATAACTATATCCTTTAAACCTTTTCACGTCTTTACAGATTTGTGTTTGACGTGTACATTTTTGTCATAAGTGCATAAAATCCGTAGTCCAAACGATACGAATGTATAAATTTAAAGAAATTCGAGTTAAACGACATTTCACTTTCCTAATACAATATAGAGCAACGGAACGAAACTCTTTTAACCGGGGACGACGAGTTGATTCGTCGTTTGAGTATGCTGTCACCATTCGTTACGTCCTTCTTTCACAATCGGGTAAAGGCTTTTCTAAAATGTTACTATGTCCGAAGAAGATACCGACACACGATGTTTCATGCGATTAAGCAGAAAATTGTAGCACACGTCCGAAAACGATCAGAATCTGCGATCGTGCCAGAAACAAACGGTTTTATAAATGATCGTGCGAGCATCGGCATTGCGGAGCAAAACAATAACAACATAGAAAGATTAAATCGCGATAATAGCCTCGAGCGGCGTTTGAAGATTAACGCCGGGGATCGGCGTGCGAAGTGAAATGAGCAAAACCGTGCAGGAAGATGGAGAAGCTCTCCCGGGACATGTAAACTCGGAGATTGTTTCGATTAATTGCCGTCCGTGTACGCGGACTGGTCTCTACCCGCGAGAAGGAGAGAAACGACACTTGGCGAAACGCATCCCCCATCCGTCTTCCAACCGCGATATCGATAAAGCCATTTCCGAAAGGGAAAAGAGAAAAATGGCACGGTAACCGGACACGGCGGCGCACATTCCTGCGTGTACCGACTTTTTCTGTTTCGGCTTCGCAACCGTGTTAACGCAAGGATACAAGTCTCGTCCTGTAATTAAACTGTCAAGTGGCCACGCAAGGTTCGATTACTCGAACGGCAAGGATTAATGATACGGTTCGCGCGCGGTGCCCGGTGCCAAAGAATCGTTTTGCAATCAGCGCCCGGGGGGAGCGCGCACCGACTCGATGACGGTTCGAGGGCAATTTTCACGGGATAACGGCATCGTAATCAACCGGTCCAAGACGCGTCGACAATGGGAAACCGCTTCTATTGTGGCAAACTTGCCTAGGGAATTCGCCTCGACGAAAAGTGAGGTCTTACCGAGACCGATAGCGGTTATACTAATTTGAAGTAGGGCGGACCTGGCCAATTAGTGAATACTTGAGCTGCACGTCACTGACACTATTCGTAACAATATTTGATGGTTATATCTTGTGTTCAAAATCTGGTATAAGATTCAATGAAAAACGAGCGGAATGACCAATCAATGAACATCAATTTCTAATGAACGAACAAAGGTACCCGAGAGTTCTTTTTGTACGGCCAACACTGTACAATATTGTAGATGTTACCATGATTTTTTGGACATTTAGACTTTCCGACAAAAAGTTTCGGAGGCCCAGAAAAAATACTTGCCATGGAATCTTTCCAAAAAAAGTCGTCAACTTTCGGCATAATACAATTCTGAAACCACTTGGAGGGTGAGAAGAAAGAAGTTACAAAGCAAAGTGGTCGACGCATTGTTCAACGAAGTCTTTTATATCCGACTGAACAACGGTGCTTTTTTTTTATAAAAATTGTGAACTTTCGGCTAACCCGGTATAATGAACGGCAATAAGTGGGCCAACAAAGTGGAGAGGGCAGTAGCGCCAGCCGATTTCCATGGTGAATGGAGAATTTCAGGGGAAAGTACGCCGGCGCAGGTACGGCTTCCCGGAAGAGGACACCGTCGAACAAACGGTTGCCGACGAGCCGAGCAGAGCCGAGGGTTTCACGCGTCGGTCAAGGATCATTCAGCTCTGACACCTGGCCTCCCGTCTAATTATTATATTGGCCCCTGGAACACGGGACGGAACGAAATTTATGCCCGCCCCGGGAATTGTTGTGTGTCGTCGATGCCGCGACGACGTTACGGTAGTTTTCCCCAGAATCTCGCCGATTTCGTAGGTCCGAGGAACAGCTTTATGGCTCATTAGCCCGTCGTAAACCTCTTATAATGCATCATCGGCAAATTTAAAATCACCACGGTAAACACGGCACCCCGAGGCTGTCCACAAACACGACCGAGCAACGTCGGGGAACGAATACGCCGATATTCAGCTGTTCTTCGCGTTAATAACCCAATTAGCGCGGTCCGCGTTCGACGGCGTATATCGATGTAACGGTGGACCCGCGCGAAAACAAACATCCCGCGCGCAAAACCGGCGTGTTTCGCACGGATCGCCGATTCGTCAACGAGGTCGTCGTTCTGCTCCATTCACGGATCGATCGAATGTTCACGGATACGCCGCACAGTGGTCGAAATCGAAAAATTCAGAGTGACATTTCGCTAAAAAATCAACGTTCTCGTATTGCTGTCTGCCGAATGTACTCCACTTCTTAAATACCCACGGACTTTGGAAGCAAAGAAATTTCCATGATTTAATAAAGATTGTAATAAACATTTAAAGACACATTGTAAGGATAACTTTGTTCGCGAAAAAGAAGTCTTCTCGTCTATATAATGGCCTAACAATTCTATTTAATATTTCCACTTTGTTTTAGTCTTAAAATATTCGGCGTACTTTTCTGATAAGAATAACATCTTGAGTGATGTACTACTGTCCATAATTTAATAAAGCAGTAATGCTTGATGAGTAGACTGCGGATCTTTATGCAAAATAAAAATTATCCGCCTCGATTGTAAAAATCCAGAATTATATAAAAATGTATTTTCTCTGTTAATCCTCTTAAAAAGTCGAGAACAATATAACAGTATCCCTAAATTCTTCTCATGACATTGTATTTCTGGATTTGATCTATAAATTTTTCTCATGAATGCATAAAATCTGCAGTGTATTATTGAGTTAATAGAAATGGTCGAAATGCTTTACATTTGAAAAGGTGTAATCTTTGAAATCCCAAATGAATCGCAGGTTGAAAAAATTGTAAACTTTTCAGCATAGTTTTCCGTACAAAATGGCGTAAATGTTATTTCCTCCGTCGTGCCACTCTTCAAATTAATTATTGTTTAAAAATCGTCTCCGCTAATTCTCCGAAAAATAGTACACCTCGGCGCCGAGCTTCGAGCGGGACAATTGAAACTTGATACGTGCCGAGTATCGGTATCTCGCTCGCGCACATCCCTTGTCCTTCCTTCAGTTGAATTCGCAGAAGCCCCACTTAAGCGTCCGCTTTTGGTCCCGATTGCGGACGCTTAATCGTGCACTACTGTAATAACGAGTTAGGCACGTGATGAAAACTTCAAGCAGGATGTCTACTAGGTTGTCCCAAAAGTGTTTCAATTAATGCACACGATGCGACTTCAGAACAACAAACAAGAGCGCGGGGTTAAGTGAAAAATTAGGAAATAATGAAATATTGATAAAAAATTGCATCGTTCAAGAACATTTTGTGTAACACTACGAGAGGACACATTAAAATACCAGAACTGCCGGGCCTGCTCAATGAGCGGGCAGCATATACTCTATTCAACAATTAATGCGACCATAAAGATGCTGTTGTTGTGTTATGCACACGGGACAGAATAATTATGTAAATGGCGCCCGTATGTTCCTAAGCAAACATGTATATAATATCAACAAAGCCAGCATAAGACGCATCAAATCGATTAATTATCGCTATTTTTCAAAACCAACAGATGTCCTATAACGTTTACGGTCGGGAGTGCGTCCTTAAACGTTAGTTCCCATAATTCGAGCGACAAGTCGTCAACCGGTGAGGAGTGTTGAAGCACGGCGTGCGCGCGCCTGTGTACGCGTGTGTTCGTCGAATAAACGTTCCGGGCCGTTACGACGTAAAACTGACGGTGAGGTAGAGAGAAGGTAAGTTCGCTTCCCCCATCCCTCTCCCGCCCCTGTGTTCGTTCCTAAACGCAAAGGGCGTACCGCGGCCATTAATGTTTCACGAGAACGATACTTCGGAGCGCACACGTGACACAAATTACCTCTGTTCGGGCGAATCTATATACCCGACGTGTTACCTAGAATCACGGGGGTAAAAATCGATCGGTATCGACGCGTACCGGAACGCAGCCCCGAAAAACGCTCGAGCTGTACGCTCCGCTCCTTGAGACGCGAGGAGCCTCGTACAGAGAGCCGCGGCGAGACGGGGCGAGGCGAAACGAGGCGAGGCGAGGCAAGGCAGGGCGAGGCGAGGCGGTCGATAAATCGAAGCGAAGCGGCACACGGCGCGTGTATACCGTTCCGATACCAACATACCAACCGAAAACTTTTGCTTCGGCGAGCTCGCGCGTCTGGTGGCCATGAGGTCGATCGCACATGCGATTCGCGGGCGACCAGTTTCGCCCAGGGAGGCAGGCGTGTATACAGGGAGAGTGAGAAAGAGAGAGAGAGAGAGAGAGAGAGAGAGAGAAGGAGAGACAGACAGACAGATAGATAGATAGATAGATAGATAGAGAGAGAGAGAGAGAGAGAGAGAGAGAGAGAGAGAGAGAGAGAGAGAATCTGTAGAGTCTGTCTCTGCCCCGTCTCCTTTGCTCCGGCGGAGCGGTGCCGCTGGCCCGAAAGAACGGAGAAGACGGAGAAGAGTCTGGTAGCAGGGTCTCCGTGGCATGAAGGGACTCTAGAGAGAAGGAATGTTGTGTTGTTGTGCCGGGAGGCGGTTGCACCAGGGCGGCGGTGGGGTGCGACGCCGCGACCGGCGGCGTGGATCAAGCAACGAAACGAGAAAGAGAGACGGAGAGAAACGCGACAAGATGAACAGAGACCGAGAAAAAGGGGAGAAAGAGAGACAGAGCCGGGGGTGGGGTGGTTCGGCGGTGGAGGCGCAGGAGGGGAGGCAAAGTCAATGCACCGCAAGGGAATGCAACGCCGCGCCAAGCAATACAGAGCCTACGTCAGAGTGCATTCTACCGCACTTTACGACTACGCCGCTGTCCCGTATACGTGCACCGTCTCCTCGCTTCTTCCTTTCATTTTTACTGTCGTCTTGTTCTATCGTAGACACGGCTGTGGCTGCCGCAACCGCTGCTTCTACTGCTTCTGCTTCTGCTGCTTCATCTACTGGCGCGTGTCCGGAGGTTCGTACCTGCTAACTCTCCTTAGCGTACGATCTTTTTGCCCTTTTCTGAACCGAGCTACTTCGACGTTAATTCCTCGGTGGAAAAAGAAGAGAACCGCAGTAGGTGTATGCACGTCTCGGATATTAATTGTAATTACTCCTGCGTGGGACACGGGGCACAGTCGCGTCGAGTACGCGGACATGGAAATCTTCGTGAGAAGACAGGCTTGTTATTGTTAACCGGTCGATCGCACGGTGATCGATAAACGACTTCTGAACGAATTTCGAGAAGTCCGAATGTTATCAAGTTTTCAGTGATGTTCAGTAGAATTTGTGAGCAGAATTTTCTCCGTAGCGTTGCATTCTAGCAACTCCCATGTCATCGCAATATCCCCCACCATCTCGTGCCGCAACCAATTACGAGGTAGCTGCGAGTCAACTGCCAATGAGGGCGAAACAAAGTAGCCTCCTGCTGCAACGGGGGAAACTGCGTGTAACTAATTTACGTTACTTACTAAACAAATTTAATATCGACTAATAACGATGTAGCATCGGGTCCAGAAAATCCGAAACTTCGTTCTTAACACTGAACCTACCAAGCACAAAACATATACAAGCGGAACGTCTTATAGAAGGAAGAAGATTGAATTTATTTAAACTTTGTAAGATTTTCATTATAATACGTGCTTAAATGAAGAAGTTAATTTCTTATGAAAACGTTTTTATAATTTCAATAATTGTGCAATAGGAAAATTTCGACCGTGGTGGGTTTAGTGCTAAATACGAGACAATTGCTGTGTTTATAAAATACCGTTTATATCGACGGTACGGAGTCTAACAAATTTTGGAAGATCGGTATTCTGTGTAATAAAAATTAACAGCGTTCGTGATCTCTTCCTGCAACTACCGATACATTTAACGCTCCCGAGTTTCCAGCTGTTTCCGAAAATAACCACATAATACGAAACCGAGTTGCGGTAATCCCGCCCATAATCTCCGTTACAGGCCCACCACCCACTCGTTGTAGCCGAGAGACTTCGGAAACCCAAAAACACGTAGCGACAAGTAATATACTGCGCAGTTCTAGATGAGTCTTGTCTGCATCCTAGGAAGCGTTTGTCACCCGGCAGAGAACTTCGCTGGAAGCGGGAAACACAGCGTCGAACTTCCACCGCGGTGAATTATGAGCCAGGGTCTAGCCTGCTCGAATTTAGACCGGACAAGAGCGCCAGTTGCTCACATCGTTCGTCGGAGCCCTTTCTCGCACGGAGGCCCGCGAATCGCACGATTCACGTGTCGAGTACGCGAGCTACGTTCCCGAGTATGGAACACATGCTCGGGAACGAAACGCGAGACTCGCGCGTGTCCGCGTAGCTCGCGAAAAGGCTTTTACGATTCCGTCTCGCGCGAGTTTCGCAGTTAGAGCTTCGAAAGCGACGGTGGCCAGCGACGCGGAGAGGTGGAGCCGGTGCTATCGCTTCTCGGAAGCAATGCATCACGAGGCGATGCCGAGGCGACGCGTGTTACGAGTCGACTCGAATCGAGTTTTCTCGCTAAAGAGGCCAGCAGAAAAAGCCGGAGCTGGTGGAGGAACAGAAGGACGCGGCGGAGGTGGAGAAACGGGCCGAGAAAGAGGAGCGATGCTTAACGCGATAAAGAAAACCTGGAAGACTCGACCTTCGTTTGTCGGCTGGGTCCGATGCCTGTAAACAACCAGCAATAGGATCCCCCCACCCCCACCCCATCGGTACGCCGAAACAATTAAACACGGAATCGGAATCAATTAAACGCCGAGAACAGATACCATGGAATACGGACATTGTGATAGGGGAAATAAATTTTTATGGGCTCGTCTGTAGAAACGAGTGCGAACCAAAATTTCTTTAACTTCATTAGGGTTGTTGGGACTGGTCTAGTACTATATTACTGCCGAACCTTTCATATTCAAACGCCAAGTGTGCAAGAGGTGCTACTCTCTCCACGAGCTCCCTCAGGTTTCGAGGAAACTTATAGATTTTCTTTTAGCGATGGGTATCGTACTTAGGGGATGGAAGACCCATTTATGTCATATTTAGGTATTTCCAGGAGTTTTAGCGTCTGTGAGCTAGGTATTGAACTATGCACATTTATATCCAGCAGTGCAGTATTGCGAACTGAGCTCGTCACATGATTTAAACGTCATATTCGGTTCTTGCAAGTACTGGTCGTCATCTGATGCAGATGAGTTAACGAAATGAATCGAAGCTTTGTGTCACACGTTCTTAAGATAGATGAACTTTTTAAAGAATCGTTCATGTAGACGAAATTAGCATTAAGAAATATACGAGCTGCGCGATTTCAACTACCTAATAACACCCTCTACCTGCAACTAAAAAGATCCCTGGTAAACGTCATTGATTAACACCGAATGATTCCACCGAATATGCTCGAACTCGAAAAAGATTTAACCAGTGAAGCGAATAAAGTTCTGAATCTACTTAATATTAATCCCTTATCAAGGATCTGCGTAATCGTCCAGGTTCCGCCAAACAGAGACATTTCCTCTCGAATTCGAAGAAGCGATACGATCGAGTTACCCGGTTGCGTCCTTCGAGGCAGGCAATTAGCAGAGCTGGGATACTTTCGTTTTGCGCGACGCGTCCCACATACGCCCACCCGCGCGGCCCGGCAAAATGACACGCTCGGTGGAAAAAGTTCGCGAGGGCAGAGGCAGGAAAGCCAGTGTCTCGTTGTGTTGTAATTCCTTTCGTAATAGGTGCCCGCCTATCGAGGCCTCCTTTGTGTTCGGTTAGCTGATCGCCGGAAAGAAGGAAAAGATAGTGGTAGCGCGCGCTGGACGGCGCGGGCTCCGGGGCATCTTGAAAACGCGCGCGACTTGACTCGGCTCGGCTCGGCCGCGCTCGGCTCGGTGCGGACCGCTGCCGGCGTGTGGTCGTCGCGTCGTTTCTGCAGTTCAGTCACTCTCGAGCGTTCGCACACCGGCCTGACCCCTCCGCCCGTGGGCCTCACATACGCGCGTACCCGCCCCGCTCGCTCCTCGTCAGTTCTATCCTTCTCTTTCACAAGCGTTCGACCCGCGATCGGTGTGTGTGTGTGTGTGTGCGCGTGTGTGATCGCACACGTTGCCGTCCCGTACACAACGACGCTGGTCCGTGCAGCTCCGTTCTTAGATGCGAGCGGGAGGGAGAGGAAGAGAGACCGAGAGCGAGGAGGAGAAAGAAAGAGCAGCGCAACCACGCTCGAGTACAAAGTCCATGCACGACGGCGAGAGTGTGCGCGCGCGTTCCCGTACGTGTGAGGGAACGCTAGAGTAGGAAGGGAAGCGCAGCGTGAGTAGCGTGTGTACGCGCGACAGGATGCGCATGCGCGACGCCGAGACCGAGAGGCGCACTGAATGAAGCCCCCCACCAACGCCATCCGCCGTACACGCACACAGAGTATGCGGCCGAGCACGTCGCGCGGCCCTGTTACACGATGCGACCACGACGACGGACTTTTGGGTTAGGGGCACCGGGGCGGCGTGCCTTGTCGAATTTCGACGACCAGCCGGACGGTTGAAAGGAAAATCGAGCGTGATCTCGAAACGCCGGGGAACGCTCGGTTTTGCTATGCCGGAGTTAGTGCCAATGGAATAATCCGCCGCCATGGAGATGGCCTTGCATCGGGGTAGAAGCCATGCTTTTCTCCTACCAATGAAAGCTTCCTAACAATAATTACGAAAATATTGGTCAACTTATGTTACGTAGTTACTTTAGTATCGCTTGAACAGAGACATTCAGAACAAATTTGAAGCATTCGTTAATTTGTGAATTCATACCGGGCGGCATTCAGAGGTCTTAAAGTCCAGTTAACAAAAGCAACATGTCTGACGTAGCAGTAGTATCAGAACATATAAAGGAGCATTTGTCATGGAAAAGATTGTCCACTTGTGCTGCGGCCTTGCAATGATTATTTCTTAATAACTTTCAACAACAGTTGGAATGCGTCCAAATGTTTGTTTCATAGTTCTCAGACCCCCAGTCTGACTGAAAATACGTTCCTCGTGACCATTTTTCCACTGTGAAAAGTCGTAGTCAGTCCAAGTCAGATTAAAGTAATAAATGAAGGTAAAATGTGATTGATTAAGAAATTCAAGCGACATTGAAAATTTGCAACAGCAACGATGGCGCTGTTATAGATTAACGTTGAAACGAAATCTTGAAACAGAAACGTCGTTGTCGAATATGCACACTCTATGGAATCAATTTTGCACGGTACTGTATTAATTTGTGCGACCGTGACGTACCATTCAAAAAGAGATAAGATCATAGACAAAGATTCGTTGACCCGCATCCGTGCCGCGGACTCGCTGGCCAGAGTCATTCCCGACGTCTGTCTACATTACCAGCGACGACGGCTTCCTCCGTTGCAGCGGCGTCGAGACGAGGCGCTACGAGAGGAAATTAGAAATTTGCTCGGCGGAGATGGTCGTAGGATTGTTATTGGATTCGTCACTGCGCGCTGCTGAGTAATTGCGTGGCGAGTCCCCGTGGTAGGAACAATAGCTCGAGAGTCCCGGTCGTCAAAAAAAGAACGATATTGACCGCGCCAGATATATCTTCTCTTCGGCGACATCCTACTCTTTCGTAACTAGTAAGAACTATCGTGCCGCGCGACCGAGAACTACGGGAACTGAACACGACGATCTGCCGGGGTCGCATAACTTTTGACAATCGCGAGAGGGATGGAGTTGGGGAATAAAAAATCGACGAAAAGATCGAGATAGTGAAAGCGGAAAGAGATGCTCGTAATTTTGTGAGAAGCGGCGATGCAACGACCTGATATCTAGCGAGAGATCCACAAAGATGTAGCGCGAACGAGCGGCCACGGCCGACATATGCCGGCTGCCGTGCGTGCGTGCAGCTGCTATATCGTCCTTTGGGTTTGGGTCGGTGGGTGACACGTTTCGCTCGTTGTGCACGGCTGGTACACACGCGGCAGCCAATGGGTATTGATTTGTGGAGTGAACGCACCGCGCCGTACCCCCTCTGCCCGACCGGCTCACCCCTAGCAGTCGCGGCGTGTCGGCTCGCCGCTAAACAGAGGCTGGCCCGCGCGCGTACATAGATACAGGCACGAATTCCGCGCTCTTGCACACACGCAGCCAGACGGTCGCATACGATTACGGCTTAGGTACACCCTCTTTCGGTGAGAGCCTCCTGGTGGTAGCGCGCGCGCCGCGTCCCACCCTCCATATACACGTGCGCGCACGGACACACACACACACACAAACATGCACCCAGAGAGACCAGTCAGTTCAGAGACCGCTCCCCACCGGCACACCCCATCTACTGCACAAGGGGGGTGACTGCATCCTTTGGGTGGGTCAGGGCCAGAGAGACAGAGAATCGCGTCGGGATTCGGCTAGGTCGAGGGGAGGATGAGAGAGCATTCGAGTTCGTCAAACCTCCCGAGGTCCCTGCACCCTACCGGTTGTTACATCACGCACCCTCCGCGGATCCAGGAAATTCCTTCGTTCTGCGGAATGCCGCCGGTCCCATGGAATCCGTTGATACCCGTCCACGCGGAACACGATCGTTCGTTTATCTCTCCCCGCGGGGATATCACCGCGTATCGCCCGGTCCCTTTCTTTTTCTCCGTTACGCCCCCGAGTATTTCTCCTCGAGGTTCGACCGGTGTGTGATCGATTCGTTCGAGAGCCTCGGATCGGCGCATCGGATAATTTACATTCTACCACGCGACGACGGGTAACCAGCCGGGCATTCCGAGGAAGGAGGGCACGCGACGAGAAAAAGGAAAGAACACGAGAGACGAGGCGGGAAGGGGAACGGGAAAGAGAACGAGAGAAACCGGCCGAGGGAAAAATTTATCGCGGCTAACAAGTCGACGGATAACAAACGTAGAATTCTGGTCACCTTGCCAGGGCAAGGTAGAGCGCATACCAGGCAGCCCTTTCCTTATAGAGCAAAACGCGTACACGCGCATACCGTATCGCAAGGCCACGGGCCAAATGCACACGGAGCCGAAGGGGTGAACGTTCGCGCCGGGGGTGGAGCGGCGAAAGAAACGCCGGGGGATTACGGTGGGGAGGAGAGAGAGAGAGAGAGGAAAGGAGGTGGAGGTACGGTGGCGACGATGGGAACGGGCAACGGCGTTGGACGTCAGGATAAAGGATACAGGAGTAGTAAACTCGTCTCTGTCGGAGAACGAGAAAGCGGTAGAGGAAGAGAAGAAGCGGCAGCCTGCATCGGAGGAAGGGTGGAAGAGGAACGACGGGACGGGGGAGCGGCGCGCGGCCGAAGTAAACAAGTGGAAGCAGTGGAACGGGACGGGCACCGGTCAGTGCGGTGCATTTGGTGCATTCCTGCAGTCTGCGCTGCTGCGGCACGAGGGAGAGGAACGAGGAGAGCGAGCAAGCTGGATCAGGTTGAAACGAGACCGAGAGATACAGAGAGGAAGGCGAAGAAGATAGAGCGAAACGGAGGACCGCAACAGAGCGAAGGAGAAAGAGCGAAGCACTGCAACGCGGCACGCCACTTTGGTCCGTCGGACGCAAACCGCATTCCCGGCCGTGACCTTCGCTAGGACATCGCCACTGCCCCCACCCCCACCCGACACGACTCTCTACCCCTTCCACCCCTCCACCCCACCCTGGTCAACGTTTCTGATCCTCTGCCGCCTCTCCCGCGAACGGCAATCCTCTTTCTTTCTTTCCTTCCTGCTCCCTGCCCCTCCGGCCGACATTTCCTCCCTCTCTCGCTCCGTTGCCTCCTTTTCACGCTCACGCCGTCTCCTTTCCTCCCGACCGGTCCCGATCGAACAACACGCCGCGGGGGAACCCGAGTATCCGCCACGCAGCATCCACGGACAAACGTCTCTTTCTTTGTCGCTTCTTTCCCACCCTGCGGAGGCGCGCGTCTTCGCTGGCGATACTCGTCGGTCGCAGCCGCGCGCCAACTCTCCATTTGGTCACGAGTTTCCCTCCGCGGAGCTGGCCTAGCTGGCCTTCCGCGGCCAACAGCCACGAGGTGCGAGACTTTTTTCCCCTCCCCTTTACCCGTGAGACGGGCAACCCCCTATTCTCCCTTCGTCTCCGAAGATATTCGCCTCGCCTCGTCTCGTCTCGCATGGCCTCGGAGGAACTAAATCCGTTGGTGACGAACCGCGCGAATCATATGATTCACGAACTAAATATAGGCCGTGGAAGGACGGGAGTCCGCGCCACGGGATGGGGAGCTCTCTATCCTCTTGGGGAAGATCCGAATCGTAAATTTCAGCATTTCCACGTGAAACGTGCGACCGCCACGCGGCTCGGATGCTCGAATGAGAGTAAAAGTTTCGATGAATCGAGGTTACGCATCGAGAATCGTCGAGCGTAACCGTGTAATCCTTTACCCGATAAGAGATTATAAGCAATTTCTTGCAAGGATTCGTGCACGATACAGTAACTATTATAGAGAACAAAGGGGTAGGGGAGGGCGGAAGGTTGCGCGCGAAATATTGCGACACAGAGGAGAGATACGAGGTCCGTCGTCTGCGATTTCGCACAGCGATGAAGAGAGGAGAGAAAGGCAGAATACGTCGGCATCCGCAAAGCGGCGTGTCGCGGATTTTCGGGGAAGCCACGCGAAGGAATGAAGCCGCTTTAGCCGGAGCCGTTTTAATTTCCTGTCGCGGCGAGGAGGGCAAAGACTCCGGAGGCTCTGGGACACCAAAGGCTCTAACCGTGTGGTACGGGGGGACGCGAGAGGAAGAGGAACGCGGGGCAGAGGGCGGGGGACCAACCAGGGCACGGCCCTGAAGAATTTCAGAGACCTCTCGGCGCGCGCGGTCTTTCTCTAATTTACGAGCGGTCGCCCTGAATTCGAGCAAATATTTGTCCAGCGCGCGTCCAACTAACGGGTGTATATGAGAGAAAAAAGGGTGTGGGCGGAGGGACGGGAACCGAGAGAGAAAACGAGCCAGCGGGACTGAGAACGCTCCAGGATGATCATTCATAGTTTCTCGAAAAGCGTTCCGCCTCCTGTTCTTTTCACTCTGCCCGTCACCGAATATTTTCCTCGACGAGTTATATACCTGTCATCCTCCTCCTTCTTTCTCAACACCCCCCTCTCCCTCTCTTTCTTCTCGTGCGCTCCATCTATCGACCTTGCATTCGAGCTCCAAAAGAGACTTTCTTTGAGGCAGACCGCCCCGGAGTCTAGCCGGAAGCACCTACTGGAAAGTATTCATCTGAGAGAGAAGAAGAAGGCGAGAGAAGACGAGTACCTGGAAGTCGTGTTAACACGCGCTGCTGGACGCTACAAGCCGCTCCAATTAGCATCTTCTTTTTCTCCTTCGACTTCTTTCGCCTTCGTCTCGCGCCTCCCCGGCTTCCTTTTCAGCCAACTCACACACGACGGACACGAGCACCTGTTGAACCGACACTCGGAAGACGCTACGCGGATAGCTGCCAGGTGTTCCAATACGGATTCTAATCGGTTTCTCTTCGTTACCGGCCGAGCAACGCTAAACGACCGTTTTGGTCGCGGCTAGGCACTTTTCTTCCTCTCCCTAGACCGCGCGCGGCCCGGTACACGTTTCGGCTTAACGTTCTTCGTCGAAATACACTCCAACGTAATATTGCGCGAACTAGTGCTTCTTGCAGCGCTAATTCCCGACATCGATTAACGTCCTGACTCGCTTCGTTATCGAGTTTCCCTCGACAAAGGACTGTTTTCGCAATTGAAATTCCGATTTCTTAAGGTTCCAAGGGTATATATCTTTATTCAACGTTTCCTGCTGAGATCGTGGAAATAAAGTGTACGGCGGAAGTTTCCTACAGTATTAATCGTACAAAACCTATTCGATGTGATGATAAACGCACGTTTTCCAGAACGATATTGCGGCACACTCGGCACACGGGCAAGTTCACCGGAGTCGAACGCACGGTTTAGCGGTTCATAACGAAAGAACGCTCGCCGCGGCGCATTTGCGTATTTTCCCGTTTGCACCTTTCGCAACTTCACGGAACAGACTCGAGGGAGCTCGGCCAACAACGCGCACTCTGGAAAAACTTCCGCCCGGCGAAACCTTCGGGGGGCTCTAAAATTCCATTACCGGGACTACCATAAAATTCTGAGGCCATTATAGCACTATTTCGAGCATTGATAAAGCCGATTACTCGCAGCGGCTAATTTCGGCAATAAGAAAAGCTGCGAAACGAGAGTAGTCGGGAACCGCGCGTCTAAATGTTCTCCGGCCGCCGCGACAGTAGGATGTGGGAACGGTTCGAGAGCCCGCTTCCGTTTCTTCCTCGCGCGCAAAATCCGACCGTCGCGCCGGTGCAACGTGGCTCGGCGGGTCTTTACGATTTTAATAAGCCAATAAAAACGAAAAATCGCACCCTCCCGAAATATTTCACCAATTAACAGGCTCTGTCCGGGGACGCGGCGCAACCCCTCTAATATTAACCTCGAAAGCTCCTACTCAGGCCAAGTAGAAGAAAAAAAAAGAAAGAAACGCTCGGGATTGTGAGCAACGCGAGGCAGCCGGGACGACCCTCTCTGGTCGATCCGCTCCCGCTGCGCGAAATACGTCGGCATCCAAATAATTCGGGATGCGCTCGTGTGAGATATGAATGAGAGGAGTGGGCACGGCGTGGCGTTGTTTACTGTCTGGCAGGAACGGAGTGGAAGAAGCATCCGCGTGCACCGACGAAAAACGAGAGACGATAATGCGCGCGGGAAGGAGAGCCAGAGAAGCGCCGTAGTCGCTCCGCTGCGGAGGAGCGAGGGAAACAGAAGAGGGACCAGCGACGAGGAGGAGGATTTAACGGAGAGTAAAGAGGGGGACGGAGAGAAGGAGAGAGAGAGAGAGAGAGAGAGAGAGAGAAGGGGACCAAAGGGAGGGGAACTTGGGTACGAGCACGGGGACCGGGCCCAGGATTCGAAGAAAGAAGAAACGGGGAGTCAACGACCTAACGAGAGAAGAGCCGTCTCCGCGCGTTAAGGCGCGCTCGAAACCTCCGCCCCGCCGTCTCGGACCCGCGCAAAGTCCGCTATTACCGATTGATACGCGATCAAGGCCGCCTCCGAGCGGAATTCCTCCCGCCTCGCAGGTGGTAAAGAAGTCCGATCGACGCGACGGATATACCGCAGAAAATCACCTACCCCGGCGTAATTCGTTTCGCCATCCGACAGCAGCGGAAACTACTGTTCGACACACGCCGGACATGTGTTACCGACGTAACAACTCTTCCATCATAAACCCATCGGTCCCTCCACCTTTCTTTCTGGTTCTCCTCGTAGCGTTCTTAATCAAGTGGAAATCAACGCGGTCGAACTACGATAAATTACCGTAGATCCGCTGCCCCGCGGTGGTCACCTAGCAAGGCTGCAACGATTGCGCCATTGTTGCTGCGAGAAAGGAAAACGGTCGGACGAGTTTCTCGTAACCGTGTGCTAACCGTTTAACCCTCTCGCTCCGAAGGCGACCAAGCGTTCCGAGATCGTCGTGCCCTAGAGCTCGTTTCATATTTTTACAGGCTTCGAACATTTACATCAATGAAATATATCCCGGCCAAGTTTATTAACTCTTTGCGGCACAGGATTTCAGATGAAAAATAGACCCATGTCGCACAGGAATTTTATCGAGTTTTAAATGAAACAAAATTGGTATATTGTTATAAAGGTATAACATTATGTAAAAACATAACAAAATACTAATAGTCAATGAAATTTGTTGTTTTTGTCACATAGAAAATTAGTGCCACATACAAAAGACGAAATATAAACCTATGCACATGCAGCTATTGCAAGATTTCGAGGTAGGACTAGAAACATCCCACGATGCCGTAAAATACATAAAAATGGTGGGACACTTTTAATCCCACCGTACCCCAAAGAGGGTCCTTCACTGCCTTTTTGAAACATATTTTTGGAGGTGCTTCTTGTAGACACGTTAGTCTTCCTGTCATTTCTAATGTAGTGGCAGTTCATCTAATCTTCAGGAACTGAGTAATTAAATGACAATTTTGATACTCTCGGTTTCCGACCCAGGCACCGACATTAGAGGATTAGAAGCTGATTAACTAAGACAGGATGTTGTTAACCACGAAAAGGATGGGGAAAATAACAGTGGCAAAGAGCCTCCAACAAAAGTAATGAATGACAAAAAGGGAAGAAAGAAAAGATTTTCTTTGAATCAACATAACTCTGACAATATCTAACAGGTTTCTATCAATTATTCACAAGTAACATCTTCCATCTCTGGTTCATATGCATTGAACCTTGATAATACAATTTTTGTTTAAAATAAAAAACCTTGAAAACCTCAGAAAGAGGTGCAGTGTTTTAGACAGAGTATACGATTTGAGCCGAAGAAACTGCGAATCACCATAAACAAGTTCCCGAGTTGGAAAGGGGAGGTAGAACAGCGAGACCGTGCGCAAACCACAAGTCTTAAAAATGCAAGTAACGAACGTGTGGTTTTACAGTTGGATGGCGTCATAAACGGTTCAGCGTGTAGGTCACAAATCCTTTCTTGTACGTAAATTTCGTTGAAATAAAACCCGACCGGAGATTGTTGCGCGTAGCAATGGCAGTGGAAGTTTTCATCGGACGCGAAACATGCGCGCCTCTTCCCTGGACTCGCATGAATGATTGTCGTCGTCGTGGCGTGGTCGTCAATCTCCTGACGTCACGGGGGCGGCGGCGGTCGTGTTACGACCGTGCGACCGTTATATGACCGATTGGCACACGACTGCCGCGCCGCTCGCCGACAGTCAGCACCTGTGTGCGCGACTCTTCTGCTTTCCCATGCCGGCCGGATTATTCGTTAGACGCGTTCACTGTCAGCGCGTCGTGTCCCCTCGTCGCGCTACAGCTATCGGGACACCTCACGAAATTGACGCCGGAAACGGCGCACGGGACAATTATGTCTCGACCGTTTGCGCTCGTGTACCAGTTACACCCGTTGTTCTTAGATCGTAATCGTAATCGCTGGTAACCACGGCGGGGGTACAGGCGAGAGCCGGGCTGCTCCTCTCGTCGCCTTTCAACGGAGGCGACGATGACGTAAGATGCGCGTTCAAGACCCGCGAAAAAATTCCAAATCGGCGCGCTTAAAGGCACGCCAGTTTCGGCGACTGGGATTGATATGGAGATTAAAGGGAGACGTGGGGTGGGAGGTCCTGAAGCCAGAAAAGATCGAGCCGAACCGGGCCGAGACGCGCGGTGCGGTGCAGAGTGAACAACGCGGAATGAAGCGAGAGAAGCTCGCACGAGGAACCAAGACATCGTCCGAGGGATAGAAAGAGAATGAACGTGGGGCGAGAGAAGGAGAAGGGGGGCAAGAGAGTCAGTAGCTCTGCGTTCTCATGCATTCCGCTCTGTCATGGCGGCCAGCGACTCAGACACGCTTCGGCTGTCCTCGTTCTGCATGTGCTCCGGGGGCAACGTGCACTTCGCTTCGTCCTCGTTGCACTCGTGCCTAGAGGAAAAGAGTACGAAACGCGCGAGCACGAAGGGAGCAAGGGGTGATGAGGGGTGCAGAGAGTCCGGAGAGGTGGCAAAAGACGACAGGAATGGGGGTGGGGTGCGGAAAGACGGAGGGGAGCGCCCACTGCGCTAAATGCTCCTCGGCGAAGGCGCGCGAGCGAGCACTCTCTCTTTCTCTCCTTTGGGCCCCCTTTTTCCTTCGGAGCCCTTCTACGCCGCGACGTAAACAAGCCACGGGGCCACGCTATCCAGCAGGTTCGCGGGATCACCTAACACGGCCCCGAATGTTCACGAAGTTCGCCTGCGCTGCCTTTTGCGACGGTGATTCATTCGACTCTCCCCGGCAATTTCGGTGCCCGGTCGTCTACTTTCGAATAATTGCTTCGCGAGTCTGAGATTATTAAGCACGCTCGGCCCATGCTTGAATGGAATGTCGAGTACGTTGCTGCGTGCATGTTGTCCGTTCGGTGCTGTCGGGAAGCGTGCACCGAGGATGGGCGGTGGTTGACCGTTTCAGTCTCCTGCGCCATTTGTACAATTATTTCTTGCCAGAATGAGGAAGAGGCAAATCGCGGACCTATAGAGCTCATTAGCAGATTCGACGCAAAGAATCCCGAACTTCGTCAACCTCGTTCTAATAGAGGATCTGATATGCGCACCAAAGTATTAGAAACACAACCGGTTCGGTTAAGGGAAAGTATTTTTCAGCGAATCATGTACTCAGAAACTGCATATTCTTGCGTTCAGTATCTACTGGAAAGCATTAACCCCTACAATATCGAGTCAGACTCGTGAAGAAGATTCTGAACAGGGTCTGATAAATATGTTACTAATTTCCTTTAAACCGAAATACAATTATATTTCGTTCTAGTCGATACATATCCCTTGGAGGAAACATAGGTATACAATAAAGTATCTTTTTTCTTTTCTATGAAATTCTGAACGATGAAATCCTAAAACTTGGAATACCTTTACTACACCTTTTGAACTCCCGTCTCAGAATGACAAAAAATCGTGCAGCCATTATGGACACGTCGGAATTTCGGTGCAGTAAGTAAGTGCTCGGTTCGTTGCACGGAAACGGAACCGGAATTTCAAGTGAGATTCGATGTTTTTGCAATGATCGATGCGTCCAATCAATCGCATCAGACTTCCCAGCTGTAACTTCACCCGCTATTGAATCGAAGCCGTGATCTATGTGTACGTACAATAATATAGAAAAGCAGCTGCGACGCAACTCGCAACATCGCCACGAAATTACCATTTCCACTGAGCTATATTCCCCACTTCGAGCGAACAAAATGCAACGAACGAGGTTCGCGTGAAGAACGGGCATTCGATCGGGAGCGCAACGAGCGAGAACCTACTGTAGACGCGATAGAGAGTCTCCTCCATCTCGAAATTCGCGTCACAACGGCGGGAACGTCGGAGAAGGTTGCTCGGGTGGGAAGCGTGAAATAATTTAGCGATCAAACGCAGCCGCGGGAGTACGAGGAGTGAGCCGAACGGTTCCCGAACGGGCAGCAGCCGTAAACACGACGCGGCGCGACGCTTTTATTGCCGGCACGCTAACCACGATCCCGTATTTAATCAGCTCGGCTGAAAATACCCGAGACGCGGCCGTTTTTGAGCCGGCCACTCGTTCTCGGAACGGTGGAGAGGAGGAAATCGGTTGGCCGTAAATCGCGAGCGTCGTTCGCGCCGGTACAGCTGTTGGCGGCATGACTCTCTATCGGCGCGGAAAATCCTAGAAAACGAGACGACGCGCGCACGCACACGGTTTTGAGCGGAACCGAGCGAAGATCATCGGGGCGACGCCGAGACTGCCTCTTGAAAGAAAGAAAGAAAGAGGGAGAGAGAGGGAGAGAGAGGGAGAGAGAGAGAGAGAGAGAAGGAGAAAGAGAGGAAACGGTTGCGACCGCGAGAAGAAATCGAAGCGAATGGAGCGGGCAAGGAAGCCGAGTGGATGTTCTCGTCGGGTAACGTGGGTACTATCGTATATCTTCCCACAGGAGGGCGGGAACGTCGTCGTCTTGTAAGGGGAGGCGGCAGAAGGTCGAGAAGGGTCCCACTAACGCGCGACCGCCGACAATAATGCGGAGAAAGGGCACATGAATGCCTCGTGTTATTCGCCGCGTGTTTGCACATGCGCGGGAGCGATGAACTTGAGAAGAAGGCTCTCAGAGCCTTGTCTTTGCTTCTGCCTCTCTCGGCTCCATCGCAGGACCCTCTCGTTCATCCTCGTTTTTTTTACAACTTCCTAACAACATAATCAGCACCCTCGAAAACATGGAACGAGTCCTCCGAATGTTCAACTTTAACCACCCTTTACTGATCAAGTGATTTTCACGATACTTCATCGATCATCCATTCCGGTCCTTGCTCCGAAGAAACGAGCACGAAGACGGTTAATGTACGGTGAAAGAAAGAATCCCATGGACGCCTTATTCAAAATTCCCGCCACGAATTATTTAATCCTGCTGATCGCGCCGCGCGAGAAGTCACGGTACGATCAGCCCCGAAGACGACATTCTACTGGTACCTGTCCTCGATGGAGCCTCCTACAGTCCTGCGTTTGTGGCGATCGACATCAACTATTAGGTCTGACGGAAAATTCAGTCGGTTTTCTAACGTACAGGGATTTTCATTGGCCTCGAAATAAGCGAAACCGTAAATAAAACGGTAAGAATCGGCGTCGATCGATATCCTGATACTTGTCTCAACGGCTCTAGCTCTTTCTGTAGTCACGACCGACTGATTTTACCACGATCTTGGATTTCGGAGTGCGCCGGCACGATGCCATCATCCGAATGGGTTCAACACCTATTTATAAGATGATTAATTGTTCGAATAAAATAGTCCTTCAAATTAGAAAGAAAAATGGCATAAAATAAAATGTAACACTATTGTACTTGAAACTGAAAATTTGAAGTATACTTATTTCATATGTTCTTCGAATTCAGCAAAGGTAACGAAAAGTATTTAAAAATTACGAGTCAAGTATTTTTCACAGCGTTTTAAAAAGTTTAAAGAATATTTACATATTTACATTTCAATAGTATTTTAAACATTTAATATTCGCGTACAGTTATTCGAGCTCCATAAACGAACAATTTTATAAAGTGGACAACGGGAAGCCACTGGGAAAATGCCTACGTAAAGTAGCCACCAAGAAAATGATGTACGATACTAAAATAGTCAACGTCTTGTACTATCAACAAAGAGCACCTCTGCAATTACAAGATGAACAAATTCAACGGTATCGTTTTAACGTAGCTCAATAAACATGATCATCGATCTCCAGCAACGGACGAGAGAGAGAGAGAGAGAGAGAGAGAGAGCAGATTTTCATCGGCAGTTCTCGGGATGATTCGGAATCGCAGAAATCGGTGACGCGCATGTAAAAATGGAAAGGAGTATCGGCATTCAGGAATGCGATGAACACGATGCGGTTGCACGGTATACTCGCCATTGAAAGTAACCGTCCGAGACTCGCGATTATTCATATGTTACGCAAGAAGTTATATTTGCCGTGGCATGAAACGACGGTTTCCCGTTTCGTTCGATCGCGATCGCGTGTCCCGGTTCTCCGGGTGTCGGCCGCTCCCGGATGAGAGCCACTGGCGGTGCTGGCTGCGCGGGCGTACGTTGGCACAGGAAATATGAATGTAACGCCGAAAATTCATTCATAATAAGAGCTCCGGCGCGCGAACGGAGTCGTGCGATTTGAATTTCGGAGCGGTAGTTCGTTAACGGCAAAGAGGGGGAAAGGTTAACTAGATCTGTCGATAAATAACACGCTCGTTTTCTTAAATCGTGGGAATAATAGGCCAGTCGAGAGCAGCCAACGAGTTCGAGCTGGTGTGCGCGCGCGCGCGCGACCAATCAAGTAGGTTGTTAGAGCGTGTGGGCTCGTGCGAGAATTTCTCTCGGTTCGATCCTTTTCACGAGGACAAGAAACATAGGACCGAACAAACTGTCCGCGATCCATTGTCAGGTTTACGACGTCGTTTACATCGATGCGCGAAATTCGTATAAAAATTCATGTATGCGGTGTGTACGTACTTTTGCGGTGTTCTCTCGACGGTCGCAGACGAGGATGTAGCAGCTTAATAGCCGAGGTTCGTTCATTCGATCGTTGACGTTTCCAACACAATTCCTCTGTTCACGTTTCCCCGAACGAACGGTAATATATCCTGCGCGCGAGCGCGCCCACGCGTCTGTGTGTCTACGTGTGTGCACTCACGCACGTGTATGCGTGGCGTGCCTTGGGTTGCGTCGCTCGCTTGCTTCCCGTATGGGCCATCGAACTTGTAGCGCACTGTAGAGGAGGAGCCGGGGCCCGTATTATGGGAACACACACGCCTGAACACGTGTGTCTCACTTCCTGCGACGGGCCGGAAGTCTCTATAGTACTATGGCGCACCGTAGTGTAGCGTGACCACGCTACAAGGGCCATTACTACCTCAATGGCAAAAAGAATGGTCCAATTACCGGTTAAAGCCACGCTGCTCGTCGTTACTCCTTTAATGCGTTTTTAGGGGGCGTGTACACGCCTCTCGTTCTTCTTCATCGTTTCTTTCTCACTCACTTTGTCTCTCCCTCTCTCTCTATCTTTTTCTCTGCCTATCTCTCGTCTTTCTTTCTCTCGTTCTCGGCTCCAGTTTCTACGCTTCTCTCCCGTACAGTCGCACCGGGCCGTTCCGAAGAGCAGCTCCGTCGCTCTCCGCCGGAGTTCTCGATTCGCGTAATCGCTTCGATCCGTATCCGGTGACTGGTTTCCCTCGGTTCTTACGTGTCGCGGGCGACAACGCGCGACCCGCTGCCATAAATAAAATCGTAACCGTCGAGGAGCGCGGGCCGAAAGAGCAGGGCAAGACGCGAGCAGCAAGACCGGCGCGGCGGTTTCCGGCCGAGGGTTCCGCGCCATCGCGGGTGCGCGTGTTTCCGACGCTGCGAGGCCGCCGCTGCTTCGTTGCGCTCCTGGTCTGTTCGGCGGCAGTGTCGCACTGGTTGCTTCGAAAATTGTTGCTTCGGCCACGTGCTTGCTCGGTATCCGCGCGCGGCGACTATCTCTCTCCGTTCTCGGCGCGTGTTCCGTGTGTATCCACCGTGTCGTCGTCGCACTACTCTGTAGTATATCTACTTTTTCTTCTTTTTTTTTCCGCTTGTTTCGAGCCGAAGATCCTCGAATACAAACAACACCAACACGCTGGAGATACGTGTGTCCCGCCCTTGACACGAACCGCGCCGGCAACGGCACGAGGGACGTTTGTTATTCAGTTTCGTGGTGGCGGACTCACTCGCGCACACGCGTTCCTCGCTACGCTCGTGGCCAATGATCGGGACACTGGCGGAGAGGGGTCTTCCCGCTCCCTTTCTATCTCTCTCTCTCTCTTTCTCTCGGTTGGTCGGTCGGCAGTCCACACGCTTCCCAAAGCAGAGACGGATAACGACGACAACCGCACCACGGTACGTCTCGCACCACACTGAGAGTGAACGGTGGCGCGTCACGCTCACAGCGATGCGCAGACGCGCGCTGCGCACCAAGCAGCGGCGGCAACCAGCACGGTGTGCGCGCTCTCGCTGGCTGAACGCTAACACGCACTCACGCAGGCGCAATGCACGCACCCACACGATCAGCCTCTCCGCACGCACACCACCATTCTGGTTCTTTCTTCGTGTGCCTCTGTCCCCGCGCGTGTGTACACACACGCGTTGCGACCGTGTTACCGCGGGTAGTAGAGAGAGAGTTGGACGAAGGGTGGGATGAAGGAACGAGAGAAAGAAAGAAAGAGACGGAGAGAGAGAAAGAGAGACGGAGACCGAAAGAGGGGACGAAACAGACCCGTTAGTTCTCAGAAGTGGACCGCCACCGCTCACCGCCAAACAGACCTGTAACCACGTACCAACCGACCGTGGTGGTTCTCTCTCGCTTGCCACCGTCGACGCGCTGCTTTGGGCCCTGCTGTGCTTCGACGTGTCCCGCGACACGCGAGAAACTCAATTTCTGGCTGAGAATTTTTCGAATCACCGCTACCACCATTCCTCTTCAATACTTCCCACAAATCAGAAGAATTTTCGTGCGATGAATGACCCTACGCAGCAAAAGAACGAGAGAGCGAGAGAGAGAGGGAGAGAGAAAGAGGGAGAGGGCAAGCGGTAGTTCTGTCGCAAGCTGACCGACCGACCGACCGGCCATTGATTAGATACAAGTGTTTACTCGAGTGACGAACGCATACCGATGTCATGTGTTTTTCACAGAAACCCGAAGGGGGGAACGGAGACGGGGCTCGTAAATATCGTCGATGAAATTGAGAGAAAAACCGGTTATCGGTTTTCTGGTCGGAGGGAAAAAGGTTAGGGGCCGTGTGGGAAAGCGCCGCCGAACACACGCGCGCGCGCTCATGCTTCTCTCTCCCTCTCATGGCTTTGCCGAAATGCGATCTCCTCCTCCCAGCTTTCGTCTAGTTTTTCTTACCGAGTAAAAGCGTCGCGGCGGCCGATCTCGTGGATGTTACACCGGCGAGGATCAACGTTTCCTTTCCTTCATGGAACGGGGGCACAACGTCGTGGGTGGTACCGTAGCGTGTACACACCGGCGAAATGAGAAAGCTGACTCGTGGAATCTACAATTATGATCCCCTGCCACGCTACGCACCGTCTTGCATTCTGATGCTCCGAGACAAGTACTCTGGACATATATTTAGCTATCGATCGATAGCGAGAAGAACGATGATCTTTCTGAAGCTATAGCGGAAACGTCGACCGGAAGCGTTCTTATCAGCTCAGGAGTGCTTCGAGGGGATCATTGTATCGTATCAAACTCCGTAGAGTGAAAAAAATCTCGGTAGAGTTTCTCACGGAGCGTGAAACGATTTCGATATGCGACAAAAATTGTATTATTGACGAAAGCTAACATGTTCGCTGTCAATTCACAACCCTACAAAAATCCTACAACTTCAAAATAATTATGTACCTTCAGTTTTCTGTTCTGTAAAAATTTTTCTCTCGTTTGTAATCTTTGTATCGTATTCTTCATCATGTTGAAACGAATCCCATATGATATTTTCAATAATACAAAAAAAAAACTTCAAAATAATCGGGTCAAACGACAAATGAGAAATTAAAATTGATCGATGTAATTACTTCTTCGATCCTTCCGCATGCTACAAATCCTAACAAGCTTAACCGCGTGTTTTCTCGAAGACGGAGATATTCCACATTTTTCGCTGGCCCTTCCGCCGGGCGCGTATTCAAATGAACGACGTGAAATCTTGAAATTTCAGGTCGGAGGACCGCCGGAGTCGCGATTTGTATTCGCGGCGAGCGAAGCGGGTCTGCGCGTGCACGCTCGCGCTCGTTTCTCCTAATTTCGATGGTGAAGGATCGCAGGAAGGTTTGGGGCCCGTCCGCCGGGCTCCTTCTCGTCCTGTTCCGTTTCTTCTGGCCGCCGCGTTGGGACGGGACGCGCACGGGCGGTCTAAGAACTGCAACATTCATTAACGGTTCCTCGGCACGGAGACACACGCGTGTGTGTACACACGCCACGGCGTGCATTCCATCGGTCGCGCTCGTGTGAACGACCGTAAGGTGTACATACCTGTACACCGGAGAGACACGACGAGGAAAGATCCGGAGAGATAGATGCCGCGTGTAAAAGGGAAAGAGAGAAAGGGGCGCACGCGGGGAGCCGCTTGTGCGCGCGCCCGATGTGAACAGAGACGGCTCGCAGAGAGAAGTACGTGGATATTTGATGCGCACTGCCTGCTAGACGGGCAGACCTTGTCTATCGTCATAACCGAGGTACGCGAGGAACGTAGCGGAGTTATTAAGGTCAGTGGCGTAGCGACCGTCGCGACGTGTTCCGTGTTAAAGAACCGATTTCATGCAGACCTCACGGGACGCCGTATTTCATTCCTAGGGATGGGATTAAATAACCGAGTTCCACTTTATGGTATCCTAGCACCACTCCTGGAACCCGCTGTTTCATTCCTTGCACTTGGAATGCGCCCGGTCCCCGGCCAGCTAATTTGAATCCTTAGTCTCGGGCGCGTGCAGAATTTCGAAATACATAATGCGAAATTCATGGCCGCTTTGCGACAAATCGAGAGACCCGGACGCAGGCCTTTGAGTCGACAGTAACGGGTCAAAGGAGCCGAGAGTTTCTATATTCTGATTCGATACCTTCGAAATATGCATGTTCACTGGAAATCCTATAAAATTAATGGGAACGTCGCGGAGAACTTATTATCAAAGAAGACTTTGTGTATAAAGAACCAAATGAAAATCATAAATTTCTCGGCTATATAAGCGCTCGAATTATATTTATATTATATTTATTCCGCTGCTCCGTTTCTCGAGTCCCGGCCCGGCGATTGTCTACTTCGGTGCTCGGCCCCATCCCTGCTCGTCACCTGAAGAAACATTATACCGGTTTCGCGTAATTGCATTCCTGCGAGTTCGAAATCTATTAATGAAATGATAGCCGAACGACGTCCAACCGATCCGGAGGAACGATAACGTTTATAAATTACCGCGCCGGCGATTGTTTCACAGAGGAACGGGCACTCCGGATGCAAATGAAACACCGAGGGAGCTCGTTTCGATTATTAATCGCGTCGATTATTCGACGAGCACGCACCCTCGGCCAGTTTATCTTCCGTCGACTCAGCTGCCGATTTATTTTTTTTCCCCCCAAGGCGGATAGGTGGCCGTTCCACCAAGGCGGAAGCAGAAACTCGGTCGCGATGCTCGAATCTGGCACGCGATACGCCCGGGATAAAGATTGGTCCTGGAGATGAAATTGAAAGTCGCAACTTTGTAGTCACGGTTGACCGGACCGCACGTTCAGCCCACGCCCGACCCGAACCGGAGGTTCCTACATAATTTACGATTATAGCGAATGATCTCGAAACGATAATACTACCGATCCCAACTCAAACCGTACGATTTGCATACTGATAAACAATGTTGCACCGTAAAGTATAACTTCGCGTGTTCCGCTTTCGTTTCTTGATTCCTGGTCCGCGTCACGATTTTATCGTTTACGATTTTATCCTGGGCACGGCTAAATTTCCTTGAAAACTCATATCTTTATTCTGACTTTCATTCACTCTAAAATTGACAAACTATTGGATAAAATTATCCGGTCAGGTTAAAGCCGGAATTTACCATGGTAATTTATCAAAACAATTATCATATTTTTAGTATTGCTAAGAAAAGATTTCGACGGAGTCTACATCCACAAAGAAAAACCAATCACGTAAATCCTAATACTACCCAAGATTGAAATATTATCAAGAATGTCAACACTAGAAGTACCAAATGTTTAAAGCCATTAAATTTGGTTTAATTTTGATTTTTGACTTCGAGATCATTCTGTAGTACCGGAATTGGTCTTACTGGATTGTATTTTGGCGAGCATGCTTATTTCTTTGAGGTATTATATTGTTTTTCTTATGCGATTCTATGAAGTTATATCTAGTTTTACATCATACGTCTGCTTTGTTGTTCTGTTTTACTGCATTAGTATGCGGTCAGTTGCTGATGTCTGATATTGACATAGGATGCATCGCGGTGGCTCTGCCATTTTTTAATTGTTCTTCGTGGGTTAGTTCTGAGTTACCAGTTAACACGGTCAGGATATTACAGTTCTTTCCTTCCTGTTCAGGTTGTTGCTTGGTATTTCCCGAAAGAAGTATTTTACAATAATGCATTGAGAATTTCTGTTCGTTTGATTGTGGCAAACGACAACCTGCCGTCGTAATCCGCACGGAAAAAGTGACCAGAAAGTTAGAACCACATAAAAATACTTTTACGTTTTCTAGAACTTGAAGCGGGAATATTTTGACCCTTCTGATACTTCTAGTGTACAAATCGTTTGAAAGCCAACGAACGAATTTCTACAGAATGTCCTGTAGCATTTTTTCCCAAAACATAGTAGCCCTGAATTCGCCGGAAAGAAACGTCGGATGCGTGACGCCATAGCACGCGCGGAGGCGCACCTAACCCACAAACAGAGACACGGAAACGTGTTGGAATGCGCGTGAACTGAACGCCCTCGTCGCTTTGCACTGGCCCCGGCATCCTCTCGAACACCTCTGGAGACCGTTCCACTACCGTATTCTTAATTACCGATTCACCGATCGCTGGATAAGGAAATCGGGTTCTCGATCGCGCGGGGCCAGCAATCTCGAGGATCCCGATGACGAGAGGGACGGTGCCGCGGCGTCCTCTCCCTTTCCCGGAAAGGAACGTCTGTCGTCTCGCATCGCTCGTCAAACAAGTCGGAGAGAAAATGCTCGTATCCGCGGACGATGCGGAGCCAGAGGGAAAGATTTATCCGCGGGACGTGTGACGACGAAT
Source organism: Halictus ligatus (assembly GCA_028454255.1). Lineage (NCBI taxonomy): Eukaryota > Metazoa > Arthropoda > Insecta > Hymenoptera > Halictidae > Halictus > Halictus ligatus. Next base: position 12,404,930 of record CM052137.1, read on the forward strand.
GGAGAGAGATTCGCTCGATGAATCACTGCGCGCGAGAGCCGTCTCTCGTTCCTTCCTCTCTCGCGATCTCCTCTCTTTTCTCCTCTCGCCGGGGCTCTCTTCTCCCCTCGACCGTTCCAGAGTTCTTCCACCTGACGCACCGGGGCACTTAAGGCAACAACGACACCCATCCGCGGCCAAAAAGGAAGACGAATGCCCGCTATCTCGGATTTCGTGGCGAACTGCCGCGCGATATTTCTCGGCCGGCGATGTCTGTCTCTTCGTCCGTCCGTCCGTCTGTCTGTCTGTCGCATCGGCTAGCTGGCACTCGCGTGTCGCGCAGGTGAACAGCGGCAGCTATTCCCAGTAAATGGGACATTGGCCGTTTCTACCCATAACTATAGCGTCGGATCCGACTGATTATTTGTTGTCTCCGTAATATACTTCTCACCGTTTGACTCCTTATCACCGAGACTAACCGATTACTTTTCTTCCCTTAACGGCCACCGAAACGAATCTTGCACATCCTGTATAAGCTTTCCGAAAATTGCTAAGGAGAGAGCTTAAATTTCCAGCACCAGTCGTCACGATTTTCAAGTTCAAGTTACGAGTGGACCGTTTCGTGAACTAGTCGTCTGGATTTTGCATGGTCAAATCTGCATGAAGTTGCGACCGCAGTAACCCTTCCAGAGGACGACGGCCGATCGTCGTTTTCTCTCTGTATGATGGATATTGTATGACGTTAGAGATGTTATAAAGCATAAAGATGCCTCTAATAATTTGACCACATGTAATCAACCCCGCTATCAGCTTTACAAGAATTAAGAACAGAAGCAAGCTTGTTGTTGGTAAGATCATTATCTGGCGATTATCCGCTTGAATCGCTCCAGACGCGTACCAAATAAGTTAGAATAGTGGGCATCGATCGCGATCGTGTCTCATCTTTCGAAAAACACAATCGCGGGACATTCGTTTGCCAGAGAGAACTAAGGCGGAGCAGCCGAAATCTATAAATGGCCTCCGAGAAGAGCACCACTGTCCTCGGATCCAGGATGGTGGATGGAGTCGCCGGGGTCAGATAAAGAGGAAGCGCGGGAACCAATGCCGAAGACGGAGAGTTGTCCGCGGATTACGAAACGATGGCGGATGCTTCGAAACTGGAGCCACGTTATCAGAGAGAGAGAGAGAGAGAGAGAGAGTCGCGGGACTGCTGGCTTTCGGGGGGAGCCCCAAAAACAGGGACGGAAAGAGAAAGAGAGGGGGGAGAGAGATAGGCTGCACACGAGGGGCCAATCACGACGACTCGTGGCGCCTTAATTGGTACTCGCACGCGTGGCTCGGGCTTAAGAGGCAGCAGCAGATGCATCCCAAGACGTTCACAACAGGAAATTCCTCCTCCCGCGCCGCTCCTCTTCTGACATTCCAGCCTCTACACATATTTATGCGAGGCGTCCTTTCTTCCATGTGACTTCTGAGATCCTTTCCCTCTTCTTGCTGCATCCCACCAGCGCGCGCTACGTCCTCACGGCAACGTCGGCATGCACAAATAGATATCTCCGCAGTAACACGCTGTTTTCGCTCGCTCGTTCGACGGATGTCGTTTTCGCTCGCTCCTACTTTGCGAATCCCGTGAATGGACCGCGGCGCGAAACCGAGGGTAGGATTGGAAAAGAAGGGCGTCAATGAGTCGAGTTGCGTGAGCGCAATTATCGTTCGTAGCACGAGCGGCCGCGTCCGCGACCGAGAGACTCTCGTACACGAGCTGGAAAAAGACCGAGGAGACTCTGGCCCCGAGGGGGTGTTTCCCTCTGATTGCATACGTCAGCGCGTCTGGCCTTCTTTCGGCTCTGTCGGCGCGAGGAACAATGCCGGCCGATGATGGATGATCGATCCCTGATTACCCTTTTTTAATCCCTCGCTTGGCCAAATTGCTTTCCGTCACCTCGAAACCGAGTCGGGACGCTTGATTGCATACGCGACGAGCACCGACGCTCCGCAATCTAATTACATTATTTACGTTCTAATTTGAGCACTTGACGCGATTCACGTCGCTGCGATAATTGACTAACGCGCTGAAATCTTTCGTCGTCGTCATTTGTTCAGATATTGCGGACTCGGAGAGTTCTCCATTTCCTTTCGCGACGAGCGATATCTACGATGAACAAGAGTTCAGGCAAACTTGACAAGGACTTTGTCTATTCATTGAACGACTCTATTTAGACACTGACAGAGTCCTTGATAGAGTAAACACGTTTCGATGTTATCCCAGTTTCTGAATGAACCCTGCGGAACATTTATGATCATTCGTCACAGTATTTTCGTGTCGAACAGTTTTAATATTTTGTAGTATTGATATAATTCTAGACAGACTTAGTAGCGAATATCATCTAATCTTTCAGCAAATAACAGCAATGTAACAACTATTGAGTAGACCATCCCCATTTTGAAAGTTTAAACATTGACATCACAGAGGCGATTGCAGTGGAATCCAGTGAGTTCTCGATATATGTTAACACTATGGGTCTTGGCAGCGTCGTGTATCGTCCAGGAGACATACCCGAGCCGTGTTATGTTTACACTCCTCGGGGCCCGAGGCGTCTTGAGCTTTTTAATCTCTCACAGGGTATACCCTGCAGTAGTGGGGATAATTCTGCAACGTTTATTGTCCAAGCCTTGGCGACACATATAAAGAAATCACTGTAGATAATCAATGTCCGAGTACGCGAAACATGTAGCATGACGAAGCCACGGATTTGTCAGGGTTTTCGTGGTCAATTAGCGCGCCTTGGCAGTGACTTCACGATTAGCAGCGCGTCTCGCAGGGATTGGAGAGACAGAGGCCGTGCCCGCTCGCCGTTGCATCGGGCCAGCTTCGGTGAATGAACCGGAGAAAAATGTCAATGAGTGCAAATTATTGTTACACGACGTATAGCCGGCGCATGCGCCTTGTCTGTTGCACCATGCACGTGTGAAACCGGGAAAGAGAGCGATGCAGAGGCCAGTGGGAGGGCTCCGGTGCATTACAGGCTGCGAATTAATACAAGTCGTAGCTGTAAACGCGTGCAGTTATTGTTACGTCAATACTCGCGGGCGTGGACGTGCTCGCCGGATTTGCATTCTACGTGCAAGCGACAAACAAACAACGCCCGGCGTGCGTCCTGCAATGTCTATTGTTACCATATATTTTATTTTATTGTTGCTGCAAACGCATGTAACCTGCACTGAATGTTCAATATATCGTGACTCGTTTTCAAAATTTATGTGGTCGAAAATGTGCGTTCGTTAGACTGTACATTTTTGCCGTTATTAAACGTGTGATTCAGATAATGGAAAAAAGCAACATAAATCCTAGTCGAATGAAGTAATCTCCTCCTTCGTCGATTAAAAAATGTGTTGATAAGCTAGATATTGGAGCTCCTGTTCGGAAGAACCACTGTACGACCGTATTATCGATAAATTACTATAATAACAGGACGATCATGTACCCAACGATCATGTTTTACGTGATTATTCCAAGGCACCGATGTCGATTTTCTGAAACTCGTTCTATGTCGCAGCGATCTAAGACCTGGCAGAGGTATGTAAATAGCTGCACCTATTTCTTCTTTGTCAGAGTTTTGAAACTGGTAATTTTTCGTTAAACTTTCCAGAAGCGATTGCTTGTAGATCAGAGTTTAATAAATGAAGTACGAGTCGACGCCTTTAAGGTTGTAGTCACTTCGACGCAGTCGAGGCTCGCCGAAGGCATCGATTGAGATCGTTCCAACGGCCTCCGAAAATGACAAAACACCAGAGAGGCGTGCTTCGCGCAACTCGAATAGCAGGCATAATTTTGGCCAGCTAAATCGAGCAAGTAGCCAGCCGTGCGTCGTTTTAACGATTCGCGCAGCGCGGATCGACGATCCAACAATAAGTGACTCCGTCCGTAGTAGGTAGACAGTGGCCCCGTTACTACGCACTACTCGGCGGCGGCGGCGGTGGTGGTAGCGGTGGCTACGTTCACGGCCCGTATGAATGTACCGTCGCGACGTACGTCGACGCGCACGTTTGCGGCGTGCATTCATAAAGTGGCGGACACGTAGCGAGCGCGTGCGCAGCTCGTCGCCTTCTTCGTTGCCACTCCTTCCTCTTTTCTTCCTCGTCGCCACCCTTCCTGCGACTAATACGGCCGGGCCTCGCCACACCGCTCGCGTCCACCCGTATCCTGTACTTTTTAGCATCCGCTAACTAGCGCCGTCGCGGCCGTCATCAGCGATACCGTTCGCCATTGAGACTCCCGCACTCTTCGCTACATAGCCCTTTCGGCAGTGTTTTCATCGATCTTCAGAGCGTCACAATTAGCATTGCAATCAGGAAAACGGGTCTTTCAAAACGTAGGGAACCGTTGTATCCAAGAACTTTCGGTTGGTTACCGTGCGAAACGAAAGGAGACGAGGAGGATCTGGAAAGACGATCGCGACACACGAACGTCTTCGGCGAGAGGCGAATCGCCGCCGCGGTTGTACCGACGAACTTGCACGGGGTCAACGGAACCACCGGAAGTCGTCGGTGCCCAGGGTCGTCGCCGATTCTCAAATTGGTGGTCGCTTGCTTGCTCTGCCCCTCGCGCCCCTACCGTTTCTCCTTCGACTCTTTTTCCTTCCATTCTGCTCGGTCGCGCTCGCGCGTTCTTCTCGAGCCCCTCTTTTCAGCGTGACGCGAGCCGAGCGTTGCCGCTCGCCTGGCTCGCCGCTCTCGCCGGTCTCTCTGTAAACAGGCCACGTAATCCCCTACACCCACTTTTTCCTCCCGTCTAAATCTGTCTCATCGAAATGCGTCCGACGACGAACGGAAACCCCCGGCCGTTAATTTGTCTCCTTCTTGAGCAGTGGGTGAATTCGCTCTCCCTGGGATTTTCAGGGATCTTGGGGGTTTATAGAGAGTCTGTCGGAGCGGGAGAAAGAGAAAGAGAGAATCGGAGAAGGTCGGGTGAACGGACCGGGTTCGAGAAAAGGGGATCGACGGACGGACGTAAAGTTTGAGAAGCCGTCGGGGCGTTGTTGTCGGAGACGCGTAGCGGCTGGTGAATGACTCGCCTTGCCTCGGCTCGGGTTTGCTGGCGAGTCTCCTTGTGAGCGCGCGGGCGCGCAAAACTTGCGTGCGTAGGGTGCCCCGTCAGTGACGTCAGTGGGACTCGCACACGAGTAGACGCGGGCAGAGCTCGTACGTGCATGCGTCGGGACAGCGTAAGTCGCGTGTGACGTTCGCTTGTATCTTTTGTGCGTGGCCACGACACGGAGGGGGAAACAGAAGGGTGTCGGCGGTGATGATGGTAGCGGTGGTGGTGTGTACGCGTACGTTCTAGCCGTACGCGCACGCTAATGTCGCGCGAACGCCGGAGAGAGAGGAGACCAGAGTCCCGGACGGAAAGACAGAGCCGGAGAACGCGCCGTGCGGCCATGTGTAGGACCGGAAGTATGAGTATCCGGCCAGACTCGTGTGGGCTTCTCTACGCTCCACGGTACTCTCCTTGCCTCCCTAGCTTGCCCTGACCGTCCCTCCTTTCTTTCACTCGCTTAGTCCCGCTTTGTACCTACGCTTGTCTCTCGCAAACGCGCGCGAGCGCACGTCTCCCCCCCCCCCCCCTCCGTCACTCTTTCTTTCGTACTATACTCGCTCTGCCCGTGCGACTTACTATGAGAGCACCAAGGTGACGAAACAGCTTTTGTCTCAATATTGGGCACAAGTTCTGCTATCAGCGTTGCAAAAGCCTAAGACGTACCCCAGAATGCAACTTCGGTTTTAAGAGATTTTTGTTTAATTGTCTCATAGTAAGGGTAATTATAACTGTAGTTGTGTTATCAAAGTGTTCGACTATGGCACTGGAATTCCTGGATTCTTTCCTTTAATGATTTTCGTACTATTTACATACCTACATAGGGACAATATAAGAACTAACCCCTTGTATTATAATATCGAGCCAGACTCGTGACAAAGACTTCGAACAGAATGTTCTAGATATGTATACTATTAATTCCTTTTAAACCGAAATGAAATTCTATTTTATCGCAGTCAATATTTAACCATTACAGAACACGTGGTTATACAATAAATATAAATTTTCTGTTTTTCCTAATATCTAATCATTGTAATCATAAAATAGATTGTAGTGCAAGGGGTTAATTCTAACGCAGCTACTTCGAATTTCTCAGAGACTGAGACCCACTCTCAGGAGCATCGTGAGTTTTTCGCAGCGCTAGGTATGCGTGTTCCAACTTCTGCGCTCGGAAAGCGATTTCCACACACCCTGGCGTAGTCCCACAGTCAGCCCTCCTCCGCGATGGCTCTTTTATCCGTGTGGCGAGGGATACGAGAACACGGAACGTGTGCGAGTGTTTATAAATAATACAGACGATAAAGATGTGATCGGCCGGCGCCACGGTAAACAAACACGCGGATCCGGCGCGGTGTCGCGACCGAGTTTTGAAATCGTACCCGGATCCCACTCGAGATACCATCTGTCGAGGCTACTTGGCCCGTAATCTAACGAGCCGTACACCGCACTTATGCCGGCGTTATCGAATTGATTTCTAATCGGGCCGCGGAATCCTAGACCGGATTACGTCTGATCGATCCGTCTGGCGATGGCGCCTCGGCGCGAATGAATGGATCTCGTGCCGGTCGGACGTTAAGGCGGGCTTGTTTGCGTGCGAGCGCGGCTCGCACACGTCCCTACGCGGGGCCGTCAATGACGGCGGTCGAAGCGGGATCAGAGCAGTTGGCGTGGCATAGCGTGGCGATGGCGTGGCGTGGCGTGGCGTGGCGTGGCGTGCCACGGGAGGAAACGAGACACCGCTGCAGCGGCCCGTATACGCGAACCGACTCCGTTCAGGGTGAATCGATCGGCTGGGCGAGCGTAGGCTCGTGTCTACGTAGGCGGTGGCCACTTTCTTCCAGAAAACCGAGCGAGCCTCGTTCGAAATAACACGAGGAGTTCATCGGGCCGTGACGAGCCGAATCTGGCGACAGGATCGATCGCGCGGACCGATTAATCCCCCGCGTGGGAGACGTGGGAAAAAATCGTCCGGAAGCGGTTCCTGGAAAAACTTCGAACCGTCGCGACGCTGACGACGACGACGCCACCCGGGGGAAAAATCTATTCCAATATTCGATCGCATAGATAAATAAATACATACTTGAGTTTAGGACTGGACGGAACCCACCACACCCCCGTCCCGAAACCCTCTCGGGTCTGTCGGGCGCGCGAGCGAGCGAGCGTCCGGTCGTGGCACCGATCTAGAATCCCCATTCAAGAATCTAATTTATATTGAAGAATTCCGACGAGGCCGCGACGAGGCGTCGATCTTTGAGGCGCCGCCGTTTAAGATGCATTATGCCGGCAGGCGGTCGACAATGGCTCTGGGAAACAGTGAACCGAGGCGAGAGGGAGAGAGGATAAATATACGCCTGTCCGGGCGACGAAGAAAAGAGACACGGAACCGAAGAAAAGAGAGGCTTGAGAGGGTAAGGGGACCTGGGGATGTTCCCGACGCGCGCGGCTAGAGAACGCGAGAGAAAATTGAGGAGACCCAGAGGCTAACGGGACGACGGAAGGGGTCCGAGGGCAGACGGAACTAGTCCCAGACCCAATATGATAATTGAGTATGGAGAACGATGTGAACGTAGCACCTTGTAGAAGCACGGTGCGGCCATTGTGGCCTCCCACTGTCGGGACCACCTCGAGAACGCATCGACTTTGTACGTGAAAACATCAAAGGCCTGCCTTTTACCCTTCTCCCTGCCTCCCTGCTGCCTGCCTTCCTTCCTTCCTTTGGCCCCCGTTTGCTCTTGTTTCATTATGTCCCGTCGACACACGCGTCCGTTGCACCATGCAAGCAAGCCCTGGACTCTCGCCGCGCGCCAGTCTTCTCCATCCGCCTACGTGTTTTCCGACCTCGTGCCTTTCCGTTTGTTTTTCCGCAGTTTCCGCTACTCGCTCTCTCCTCCGATTCTATCCGCGCTGCTGTACGGATGTTTCAGAGAAACTGGCCGGAGTCGGCCCTCGAGAATTTTCAACCCGCGGAACCCGAACTCTTCAGGTTTCCGTCGGGACCTAGGGTCGGAATTTTGGATAGTTTAATCCTCGGCCGACGTAGTTCCTCCTAGCCTACCTGAAAGTGACAGGTACTTCTCCCGACGCGTTGTTATACACAATCTATACAACAAAAATCGCGACCGTAGCCGTAGGATGCTGTCGATGCAGCGAATTCATCGGACACGTGGGTTTGGACGTCTAAAATGCTCGGGGTGCTATATCTGCATTGAAAGAAGCACTATTACAATTTACTTGCAGAAAGCTTTCAGTAAGAACAATCAACTCGGTACGAACAATCTCTATAGGAAAACTACCAACTTAGCCGTAGAAAATTGTTACTGCAGCGAACTTATTGGAAACGCGGGTCTCAAGATCTAAAGCGCTCAGGGTGATATACCTGCATTACAGAAGACAGAATCACAATTTACTTATAGGAAGCTTGCATTATGGACGATCTCTATGGTAGAAACTACGAATTTAGCTACAGGAAGTTGTCGAATTGATTGGAAACTAGGGGCTAAAGATTTAGAATTCTCAGGGTGATATACCCGTATTGAAGAAGACGGTATAGCTATTTTCTTATAGGAGGCTTTTAGCATGAACAATCTTTATAGCGAAAACTACGAAACTTACAAACCTGCCGGGCATCGACCTATAAGCAGTATACAGAGTTTACTCGATGTATGTCCAGAACACGGCCCATATATCGGCCGCGATTTTACAGTCCTCGGCGACCGAGGTTTCTTGAGCTCCTTGGTCCCTCAGGAGATACACCCCGCAGCATTGGGGATAGTTCTGGGACTTTTATCGGCTAGGCATTGGGACATATATAAAGTAAACACTGTAAACACCGAAACCTTTTTTAAATACTGGAGTGTCTCGGTCAATACGTCCATCTATCAAAATACCGCAAGAAACTTGAACTGTGGTTTCTAGTAGGGGCTCGTAGTCGGATAATTAGACACCCTACGAAGTCCTCGACTTTGCGCGAGATGATCCGTTGCAGATCAATTGGACGATAGTTAAAGACCGGCTATTAGGGTCTTCGGAGATCGAACGACTGGATGAGCATCTTCGCGAGGAGACTACGAGAGACAATTTATATCTGCCAGTTCTGCGTCCTTGCGTTTTCACCGGGAGACCGTGTCCCGCGTAGATACGCTCGCCGGGTTGTTGTGCAAACCCCAACGACGACGAGCGTGTCGACTATAGCCACTCTTACCGCCGACAATTGCTCAATCGGCCGGTTGAGTAATCGTGCCGTTTTACTCGTCATTGCCACCACGCGGCAATAATCGCGCTGGCATTTCTATTTCTACCTGTTACGTCCCTCCTTTGTCTATTCCCGATCGAACCCGTTGCTCGTCAAATGATTCGGCTTATTGCCATTCTTCGGTGGAAAACACGGTGACCGACATTCAAGCGCTACTCGCAGTGTCCGAGTAACAAATGTGTCCTATAAAATGATGGAACTTATTAGCAGCTTGACGGGTCTGTGAATATATCAACATTCTTCTTAGACAGGGGAATGTTATTAGACCACCTTGAAGAGCTAACTGGAAGAGACTCGTGGTAGAAACAAGTTTTTATTTCGTCTCCTTGTTCGCAGATTGATTCACAGAACTGAAAATTGGCACGCATATTGAACTCATTTCTCTGATATCGTCTTATTCCGATGGATAGAAGTTACTCCGGATAAGGGTGTAACGCTATTTTATCGATCTTTTTTAGCTAGAAACCGTGCGCTATTTTACGAATGTCGAACGTTGGATAAAATTTCGATTAGTTAACGACAATATGCAGCTGTTAATGAACAAGCATAAGAATGCCACTGGTGGTGTGCCTCCACCGGAGTGACATTGTGCGCCTCGTTGTCGCGAGTCAGCGCAAGCAGTTAATTGTGACACATTGGCAGAGCCAGCGAAGGATTTAAATCGAATCTGTTGCGTTGACGAAGAAACACACTCGCGGCATTCGGAGCTTAAGCGCGACCGGTTCCGTCCCTTGTATCAACGACTGATGTATCGCCAGAGGATTTCGAATCCGCGGTGCACCGGCGTGTGCCGAATGCGATTTGACACGGTGCCTCCCTTCAAAGGTTAATGTAGTTACCACTGTCAATTCAGCGCGTCACGGGAACGGCGCGGAGGCGCTCGACCGATTTACGGGCCCGAGATCTAGCAGATCTTACGAGACGAACTGATCACATTGTTTTCTGTCCTCTCGGACGCTTCGCTACCAAACTACGAGGAAATTGCACAGGCTGATCGATAATTAGCGGTACAACCGCGACGGAGCTGAGAGAATAAAATTTGTTCACACGTGGCCTCGCTTTCGAGAAAATCGAAGCATCCTGAATCAAATTTCAAATATCTCACGAAATATTAATGTTTTTGACATTTGTTGTGTCGTTCTGCAAAACGCACTATTTGGTGACAGAGCTTGTTAAAAAATGCGAAATCTTCCTGCACAATTTTTTCCAATCTGTAAAAGGTACGAAGTTATAGTCCAGCCCAGTTACTAGATCCATCTTGTATACGTAATAATGTTTAGATCAAATAAAAATGATATTAAATTTTCTGCTCCACAGCATCCAATATTGCGATGCTACGATGCAATTATTATTGTACTCGAAGAAATGTATGATCCAGGAAAGTTCTCGTACGCAAGAAGTACTTTTAGTACCTCAATATCTTGATAATGGTAACATGTTAATATGAACTGCCATAATGGATAATTAAATTGAACGTCTCAGAAATCGACTTTCGTCGACTAAACACTGTAATTCGAAGTAGCGTTAAGAAAATCATTAAAATTAGATTTAATTCATTCAGCAGTTTTGCGGGCTACTGTCTGTTCTGAAATCGATGTTCCATCCCCTTAGTTTATTGTTACGATTTCTGGTAACGTGTCGAAATCGTTTTTGGTCGAGTATCGACCCAGTTAGCGGGGGCCGGAGGATCGTGTCGGGCGTTCGGCCGGTGTAGTCGTCGATTAGATTTAGTGTCAGCGGTGTCTGGATCGCGCCGTTTTTATCGTGGCGAGGCGGGCCGTGTCGCAAGCAGCCGAAACGATTTTCTGTTCGAGAACGATAATAATGCTCGGGACTGGCTACGATTGTCGGATCGCGAGGCGAGGGAAAGAAGGGCGCAGGTAGGGACTCTGACGATGGTGTTGAGACGATATGATAAAGCGGTGGCGCTAACCTCTCGAGCAAACACACACACACGCGTGCAAGCACACGCGCACGCCCGCGTGCATACACGAGGAGTATACACATCGCTATCGGAGAGAGCCTGTCCTGCGTATCGTTGCACAGGGGTTCATGTCGTCTGTCGTTACCTTCGCCGGTGAAACGGTCGGCCCGTTGTTATTGTTACCGGCGCGGCCGATCGACCGATAAACGAATTACACGTTAACGAAGAAAGACATTTGCTTTCCCGCGTTCACGAAGATAGCCGACCACTTGTTAGCGCAACCCCCCCGATAAGAGCAATTATTCGGGAATAATGTATGGTATACCTTCTCTCGGCGGCCGGTGCGTCGATCTAATGCCTTCCGTCCTTAACGCGTTCGACACCGTCATCGTATTCTCACCGTTTACACATGCTATACTAGTCGCGGTGCTAATAGTCATCGGTATTACTGCCTGAAAAATTGGGTGCGTGCTCGAGCCACGTTACTTCATGCCGCCGGCCCTTGTTCGCTTCGAACACAGGCTCCGGATTCGTTTAGATCTACCGATACGGAACGGGGACAAGCAATTGTACCCGAAGGATAATGAACAATGGAAATTTCTAATGGGCCCACCGCGCGGATGCGAATGCAAATTCGCTAATTTTAGAGATTTATTTCCTGAGACGGCCACCGGCGAGATTTATTTCGTGCTGCGGCTGATTACTTTGAAAATAGCTCGAATTCGAGCCTTGCCGGAGGCGTCTGTACTCTTTTTTTAACCGACCCGATGATCTATCACAAAATTTTGTTCTCTACTACAAAATTATTATTCAAAAGAATCGTTCAGATTCCTTCTGGCACCCTTCTTTGTTATTGTGACGAAAAAAATCAAAAGTTTGCATTGAGAGGTAATCTGCAAGTATGCCGTATACCGTCATACATATTGCACGGTAAAATATAAATTACAGGGCAAAATCTACTGTGTTGTCAGAAAATCGAAAAGATTTGTGAACTTCTTCTTCAAAAGATGGCGGGAGATCGTCTAACTGCCATATAGCAGGGACTCTTGATCGGCGCTTGAAAAAAAAAATGGTGAAAACTGTTCTGACAATGAGACGTAAGGCTGGCGCGTATGGGGACCATTAAAAAACGTGTTAAGACTTAATTTCACTTTACGGAAACGCGACTGAAATGACCAGGCTCTCGCGATCCAGGGGAACGCGGTGCAGCTTCGAAGAAGAGCGAACGACTTTGGGGTACAACAAGAGTATAATCAAGTTTACGCATCCCGCGAGGTTAGGACGCAGACGAAGAGGAAGGAGGAGGAGGAGAAGAAGAAAAAGAAGAAGAAGAAGAGAACACGAAGGAACGACGGAGGGGGAATGGAATGCACCTTCGAGAATCCGTCTACGGTCTCCACTACCTACTCTTACGTATGCACCAGTGCAGACCGTGGATCGGAGAACCGGAGCGAGAGAAGGAGAATGCACCGTGAACCTGTCTCCGTTTATCTCGGGCCCGCTCCTCTTTCTCCAACTCGTTCCCGGAGCACAACAAACAGACGCCGCCTCGTAATTTGTTTTCATACGTTCGCGGCATTTGCCAGTCTACGCCTCTTTCTCCACCTTTGGGCCTCCGCTCTTTTTTCTTTTTCGGATTCCTTCACTTTCTCACCTTCGACAGTGGCGCAACGGCTACGGGCCCCGGACTCACGTTACATATTTTTCGCCTGGGCCCGCCGAAACGACGGAACCGTCGCGTCGAGGGAACACGTCGATGAACGCGCCCCGATCGATCCATCGATCCTTGAAGTTTGACTCCCAGCGCTGACCAGAAGCAGCGGCAATTACCCGCTCGCGTGAAACAGTGAAACGTTAACTTGTCTTCTGTCGTTTACTCATATGGATTTTACAATGAACACGTTATCAGTAGACTGCGGATCTTTATGCAAAATAAAAACTTTCTACCTGAATTGCAAGAAACTGGGGTGAAATAAATATTCAATTCTTTGCTTAATACGTTTAAATTCTCGAAATGCGTTTACTCTGTTAAATTAGGCCTACCCATTTTTATCATTAATGCATAAAATCCGCAAGCGGGACACTTGCCTCAGGCCCCGCTCTTATTTCTTGATTACTTCCACAATTCATTAAGAATAAATAAACGTAATTGCAATAGGTGAAGAATGCAATTTTTACTTTCTTTTGATTATACTACGTGTCTGTATACATTGTCTTTCTGTCTTTTTGCCGGGCTTGCTCCGGGCCCCTCAGTCTCCAGAGTTGACTGTGATGAAATTAATTATAGGTCAATTTCATCAAGAGGAATGAATTAAAAAAAAAAATTATAGAAGATTTCGTGTTCATCGAAGGATTTCTAGCGTTTGAAAATCTTGCATGTACCTAGTGCCAATGTATAAAACTCCGTGAAACTTGCTAAACGTTTTCTAAACAATACTATTACCCTTTTACCGTTTTTATCGATGGTGAGGTTAAACTTTCCATCTTTAAATAGAGAAACTACAGAGGCTATATTAATTTGATCTCAAAGATCTTTTGATACCGAGCGTATAGGATGTACGGCGCGATGGCGACCGATCCGTTGTTACACACACGCAGCCTTTCGAACCGAGATCATCGGCGGTCATTTAGCAAGTGAACAGCGTTCCCCGCGGTTTTCCGAAGGCAAGCACCTACACGTAGATGCTGCGAAACTCGGATCGCAACGCAAAAAGTGAGCGTACCCGAAGCGAACGGAACAGCGTACGAGCAGCAGTGCGCCTCTGGGACCTTTCACGCCGGTTTCCATGAAACGTCTACCTGTTGGTGGACGAAGAAGAGATCCTCGATTCTGTTAGCTGCTAGTAACATCCTGCGAGGTGCTCCGGAGGATCAGACCTTCCTGCCTTTTTTTCTTTGTGGAAGCACGCGATACGAAGCTCGATCGGCAACGATAACCGACCGGTAACCTGTTAACTCGAGAAAACGAGCTAATTTGTCATCCTATTTTAGTCTTAATAGGAATCTTTGTACCTCCACCAGTTTGTTTGACGATTCTCTGTTCGACACTCATACGTTTTATATTTCATAAAGTTTTCTAGTTTTCAACAAAAATGATACATTAAATGTTACGATGCAAATCCGTACACAATTACAGATTTCTTGTAAATCAATTTGCTAAATCTACAATTGTCATATAAAATCTCAAAGCACCTGAAATTTTTAACAAATATTCTGCTCCGGACGATGATGATCGAACAGAATCGGCCAAACGTTCACAGTACACGTGTAATGAAACTCTTCGACAAAAATAGCGCATTAACTGTTAAAGTTTCTCAAGCTTTTAGCAGTATTCAGCTTCAGACGATCGCATTCAAGGGAAATCGGCACAGCAAAACGTGCAGAACACAAGTTCGATCGTTTGCAACAGAGCTTTTTCTCTAAGCGCCTTTAATTACGGTTACATGAGCAGCGTGGCTCGAACAGTTCCGTGCTTAACAAATTAACGTTCCTGTGGCAAATTACAGTCATGAATCAATAAGTCGAACCAACGACCATAACGAAGCCATTTCTTCAACACGTCTGCCACCAGCGTCATTTATGTGCGACAATCAAGATTTTTTTTGTATCACATTGAGAAAATCAAATTAATTTTATGCATGTCGGGGTATTTATAATTAAAACGCATAGCATGATTTTCGTAGAATTTATAACATCTCTGTAGCTGTATACTTTTTTCCATATTGTACAAGTGGATAAATTTCAGTTAACCCTGAAATGGTGCGCCTTGGGTCCATTTAGACCTAGAGTCGTGAACGTGCCATCTAAATTTTTGTTTTTTTAGTAGCCAATCCAGATCGTTAACTCTTTGTACTAGATTCGACAAGGAGATAAACGTTCATCTAAAAAAGTGGGTTCAAAAATATGCAAAAAAATTGAATGTATAAGTATTTGAATGAATCTAGCAGTGGCTGGTGTGAAATTATCAAAATCATCCGCTTTGCGAGGGTTAATAGAATATCGTAACTACGAAAGCTATTCCTAAAATATTAGGTCATCCCCTAAGTTGTGCCGCGGTTCAACACTCAACGTAAATGTAAAATAATAATTCTGATGTGTACTTTTACGCATTCGTGTGTTGCCTATCATTCTCTATGACGTCTTCCCCATCGATCGATAATCTTTTTTTTCGGAGTAAGATCAACAGACCTTCCATCGGGAAACCACGATGAAGAAGCCGGAGTCGGATCATTGCGAATGCTTCGTAGATCCGCGCAGAACGAGAGCCGAGGGAACGAAAAATCGAATCGAGTTAAAGAGAGGAACGCGTGCCTGTGTCTCATCCGACCGCGTTTATCGAAGATGATTAGAAATTAATTCAATAGTCCCGGAGAGTCTCCGGCGGTACTTTCGTCCGTCATCCGCTTTCCCTTCATCGCGGCGACCATTTAAGGGACGTCCTAAGTGACGCACGTTCACCCCCGGGTAAGCCGTGCACGCATGCGTTCGGGGCGTGCGTACGTACGTTCGAATGTCGCGGCTGGCAACCCCCCTCGCCGACTCTTACGCCGACTACCAAGACGCCGCCCTTTGCCGTGCAATTTCGTTTGCTGCCCCCTCGCTAAGTAAATCGAATTAAGTGGCAGACTCGGGGTATTGGCGGCACCGAAATCAACATTTAGAAGAGGAGTCTCGAGGGCGGTATCTCCTGGCCACCCCCGAGCTTAGGTGAACGCTACAGTGCACCGCCTAAGGTATTCAGAGTACTCACTGTCTCCCACGGTTTGCTCCCGAAATCGGTGACAGTGCAAATCCGTTTCTTTTATCTCACGGGAATAACATTCGTGATTCTTCCAATGCGATGACCACCGAAGCGTAATCGGAGCAATTAACCCCTCGCGGACGAGGATTTTTTTAAAATATTGGAAGTATTTTCCTCAGGAACATAAATTCAATTCTCAGAAAAAATATAGTATAATATGTACTGATCTTTTATTACTACAATAATTACATAAGTTGTTCGCAACTTGAAAAATTAAATACGTGGACCTGATGTCGCCAGTATGGCGACACGCGTCCTCAAAGAGTCAACCCTCGCCCCTTCCTCATTTCTACAGCTTGGTCGGTTTTTTTTATGCCGAGTAGACGCAGTAATACATGTAGGTTGACACGTAAATTAACTTTGTAAATTTCTTCTTTGAAAATATGCAAAATAAACATAAATACATTGAAGCTGAAAGAATACATTAAATCGCACCTACGCATAACACCTCCACGGTCTAGTGGATTATTCTCGTGGTTCGCAGTTAATAAAACGGTGTGCAGAACAAACTGTTTATTTAGTATTCCTGAAAATTATGTCAAATTCACACGAGATAGCAGTAATGCTTCCAGTTTAATTAAGCAATTTTATTGGAGAAAATGAAAGAAATCAAAGTCCAATGAAGTTACTTATTAACAGAAAGCTTAACAAAACATGTAATATACACAGCTCCAGATTATTAATAAATCTTCGACGATACGGATTTACATAAACATACGTGGTCCAGTAATTATCGTCCCGCTGGTATAATTAATTGCGGTGAAGATTACAGGGGAGAAAGTTCTAATTTGGTAAAACCTCTTGAAATAATAATGCTGACTCGACCGCGTTTTTCTTTTCTTTTCTTTTTTTATGTTCATACCAGTAATTATAGCCTCGACGAGCAGGTAATGTTTAACTGCTGTGAAAATTACTAGAGCAGAAGTTTCAATTTAGCAAAACCTCTGCAAATAATAATGCTAACGCAATCGCGCTACACGGCGATACAACGGTTAAGGGATGATCCGTGATCAGGCAGCAAGTTTCAAGTAGGAGATAGAGAGTCTACTGTATATGTATATGTCCCAAATGCCTGCACGATAAAAGTTCCAGAAGTATCTCCACTCCCGTGAGGAATCATGAACCGAGGCCTCTAGAGCTTCGCTGACCTTTTCTACATTCGGCGTGGATCGAAGAACAGTATCTCCTGGCCGATATATGTCCCTGGCTAGACCCGCGTTTTGGACATATATCGAGTAAATACTGTAACAGTTTTCGTCGTTAATTTCTATTTCGTTTTGATGATGGTGTCTTGCGCGTACAAACGACAAGTCTTTTATTCTGGGATAAAGAATGAATTTTTTACGGTGGAATGCGAGAAGATAAAAAAAGATTATGACATTCATGAATCTTGGAATTAGTTGTCTGTACTTTGTTTGAGGTAGGGCTTAACCGCGCGAATTTTATGGATGTTAGTCTAGCAGTAAATGTGTAACTTTCGGGAAATCGATAAGAAATTGTAGCGGAATATGTATGATGGAGTGTCAGAAACTATTATATTGAGGATAGCTCGCTGTTTGAGTTGTAGGAGATCGTAAAATTATGGAAACCGTGATATGCGAAGCACAAAATGATCAAGTATAAAAGATATGCTGTCAAGTGACTAGCAGTATGACAATATTACGAAAGACATCGATAATCGTGTAATTAAAAAAAGGATTTGAAATTTAGATATTTCTTTTAACATGAACACTGCTGCAGTTACTATAGATCTTGCGTTTACTTCTCTATACTATACAGTACAGATTTCAATTCTTGTTTCGATGCAAGAAAAGCAAAGAATCGAGGTAACATTTGTCATCCTCAGAACGATGTAAAGAATCTGCCGAGTGCCAGGAATGTCCTTAATGAGGTCTGATACACGATATAATTCTTGCCATGGATTGTCAATTACGGCAGCCGGTATGCAGACAACGACACTACAATTTGTCATGAATCAATGAGGCGATGCCAGAACAATTCTTCCTAGAACATCCAATAATGTCAAACTCTAGACTAATTATAGTATTCCAATGTACGAGGCACCTTGATCCAGTATGCTGATCACAGAATACATTAAACACTCGCAGGATATTCGGTGTATGAAGAAAACAATCTAAGTAAATAAAAATGTCTATGTACCCAAATATTTTAACACTTTTAGCAGCAAAACTTTCGAAAAACCTCTGTAGAGCTTTAACCCACAAGGGATGATCCCGAAGCGACATCTCCAGATCTCAATAAAACTTTTGGAGGGCATACTGCCTGCAAAAATATTATACACACAATTTTTTAGCAGCCATCGTTCAATATTCAAGGGATGAAAACACAGCCCCTAAAATTCGCGATGAGAACCATATTTGATGAAATACCTTGGAATTTATTATAGCCAGAGGGATGATCCAAGTAGCAAAGTTGTGTAATTGAATTACAATGTAATTCAATCATATTGTAATTTATAATTCAGATCTTCATTCAATTAAATTACCATGTAATGCGTAATGGCAATTGAATTAGCACAACTCTGTTTTAAATATCCGGATTTGTTTAAAAATATATTTTTATGGCAATAAATATCATTAATCGGACTGACCCAAACAGGGGATGGGGATTAAATTTATCGATCGGTTCCGAACGTTTTCCCGACCGTTAGTCATCGCGAACCCGCGATTTCCTGTTGGTTCGATCGGTTGGCGGTGGGCGAGGGATGACGGGCCGGTAAGGGAGGGAAGGGCGATCGGATGCTCGCGAAATCGAGTCGGTTTGGGCGAATCGGCTCCTCGAAAGGACTGGTGGTAGGAGGGTAATGAGAAAGGAAGACGGTAAGTGCCGATGGGAGGCGATAAGGGAGAGAAAGAGACGAAGGGACGGACAGAAGATGCGCAGGAGAATGGATGAGAGAGAGAGAGAGAGAGGGAGAGAGAGAGAGAGAGAGAGAGGTACTGGGAAGGGGAAGAAAGGGGGAGGGGGACAGAGAGATCTTTGGTTAGAGAGAAGCACTACAGCGGCGCCCCGGGGCCATCCATCATCCCAATAATTGCTTCCCTTCCCATCATATAATTCCTATAGAACCCTCCTGCCCCCTCCTCTCAGCCCGCGTCCTGTCGCGCGCTCTCTCTCTCCCTTTCTCTCTGTCTCTCCCTTTCGCCTCTTATCCCTTGTGCATCCCTTCGCTCTGTGGTAACACCCGCCCGCTGTAACGCCCGGGAGGGATATCACACCCGCCACTCTCTCACACCCATCGATCTTTCTCTCTCTCTCTCTCTCTCTCTCGCTCTCTCTCTCACTTCCCTCTCGGCCCTGCTCTTTTTCTACCCCCCTCTAGGTCCTAGCGGTTCTCCTGCCGACTTCCAGGAATTCAGACCTCCCGAATTTCCCGCCTAATTTTTTCCAAAGCAGCTGAAAGGCGCAATCGGTGTCCCGTAGCCTGTTCACGACACAATCGCCCCGTTAATTATTACCGAGAAGGGTCCTCGGCGATCCTCTAAACGGCTGAACGCCGCACCACCACCGCCATGTTGCCTGTTTACGTTCCGAGTCGCATGAACGCGGTGAAAGAGCGTCACTTCGACCACCCGGACAGCTTGCTGGTCGAATAAATGCGATAAATTGATCTATTAACACTTAGCCCTCTTACTCACACCCTTTCGTAACCTACTGTTGCGCAGCTTCGACGGCAGCCTGTAAACTGGACGTGAATTGTTACCTTGAAGCTTTCGATTTTGAGATGAAGATTCAAGTTAAAAAGTTTGTTTACTTGCTCAATAATTTCGTTGACAAGCAGAAAGAATATAGAACTTAATTGTGCCTCATACTTTATTGGCAATCACCTAGCAAAGTCGTTAGCTTTTCCGGCTGCTTGAATAAAGTCATTCGAAGTGCTCCATGAAACTGTACTGTAAGGTGAGACCAACCCGCCGAATTAATTAAAATCCGAATTATTCGATGTTATTGTAAATGTTTCATCTCCAGTGTGGGTAGTTCAAGATACGACAGTACGGGGAAAAAATACAGTATAATGAATGCTCGATATATGTCAACAACACGAGTCTTGTCAGCGTCGTATATCGTCCAGGAGACATATCCGAGCTGTGTTATGTTTACACTCCTCGGCGTCCAAGGCCTCTCGAGTTTCGCGACCCCTGATAGGGTATACCTCGCGATAGTGTCCAGGACTTGACGACGTATATAGAGAAATCACTGTAGTGATATTTTTCAGTTGAAAAAGGGTAGTTACAGCCTGAAGGATTCTGGGCTCCGATTGGAAATTCGCCACGCGATCGATAGATTCTTTCATACGGCATTTCGGAAGTCTGGACCGAGATCGTGCACAGGACGAAGCCCGAGCTGTCCGCGATCTAGTGATCTGTCGGCGGTCTATCAGGCAGAACCCACGGAAATGCCCATACGGTCGAAACAGTTCCCGGTCGCGCAACGACGCGTCGAACCTACGAGGAAATCATAGGTTTCGGGTGAACGACCGTGTCGCGTGGGTGGAACGGACGTAATTTCGCGACGTTTACGTGGCCCATAAACCGGACCCCGCGGTATCGACGATCCTTTCCCACTCTTTCGAATTTCCGGAGGGATTTTTCGACGCTGCGTCGCGGTGTCCGGGAGTGGAACGCTCGTCCGCGCACCGTCGCAGTTAATTATCGCGTTCCACCGTCCACGCGGATCGATTTCGCGCGACGCGTTCCAATTTCACGGCTTCGAGGGCTGAAATTTATGTATCTACCACGCACTGCCATCCGAGAGACAGTATCACCTGTTCCATAACGCCCACCGACCGCCCTCTCGAAAGGAGGATGCCAGAAGATGACCATTTGCGAACATTCATGCTGGATGCTCAACCTCTTCGAACAGGAGCGGACAAACATTGTTCACATAGATTGCGATACACGAATGGAAGCTATATCGGAATATGTTTCTCCTTCCTGAATAATTTTCATGACTCGAAAATAACGTAATAATGTTCTTAGATTCGTCGAATGTATCGGCATTTTTGTTTTTCATTGATCCATTTTTGTCGTGAATGTATAAAATAAACAGAGTACTGCGTCGGTATCCTTAAATTTTCTTAATCTTCCTACCTTTATGATGACCATTTATCAGAAGTTATGAAACGGGAGGAGTGAACATAATAATGGGAAAATTTAGACACCGATCTACTTGCAAACTAAAGAGCAACTGGACAGGTGAATGAATCGAAAAGTTGAATGACTTTGTAACTACAAGTGTCAGAAACAATAAACGATATCTATCCTTCATAAAAAAAAAGATCATCTGGTCCAATCTGTAGGAACAGTGATCTGATAAATGAATTCTTTTATTACCTCTTTGATAAATTGAAAACTGAGTCGATGAAATACATAAAAAGGAAAGAATACAAGTTTTATGCTAGAAATAACAAGAGCAAATAAAAAAAGACACTCTCCAAAACTTTTTTAATCTCATTACAGGCTCAAATAAAAAAGTTGTAAAAAGTGCTATTCTTATTTTCTCATATAATTCTTACCAACTGTAATTTTTTCAAAATCTTTTTGCACAACAATTGGAAAACCAATTCTTCTAATTGTTCAGAAAAGTTAGGTGGTTCGATGCAATCTAAAAAAAGGTATACTATTTTAAAGGCTTTCGTGAGCCTGTATATGTTTTGTTCTTGCAGTGAAATAAAAGTACCGGTTACGGAAAAACATTTAAAACAAATTCCGATTTGCACGTCGCACAGTAAATGTTGCAAAAACCTGTGAATGTGCTAGCAGTTTACGGTACTCGGTGACGTTCCGCATGAATTTTTCGTCCCGACGCGCGACGTCGGATCAAAAATGGCCATTTCCTACCGTGTTCCTTTCCCGGCGAAGCTGCGCGGCCTGTTCCATCGCTGGCAGCCCGAGTTCCTTTATCAATAGGTAGGACGGCCTTTATCGCGCGTGCCGCGATGTTTCTTTCTCACGCTCGAAGCACCGTTACTCGTGTGTGGCAGTTTGTAGCAGAGAAGGGACAACGGGGCACCCATAGCCCCCCATCGGGATAGAAGTTTCTCGGATCCCGGTTGGTCAACGCGCGACAAGGAGTCATCATTTTCCTCGCGTTTCCACGAACGACGATTATACGTTAACTAGGAAAATCCAAAGGGGATTGATATTCCACGACGGTCCCGATCACGCGGAGATTTCGCAAAGAAACGCGCATGATCGATAACTCCCGGACATTCCGAGCGCGGCGTATCAGTGGGAAAATTTGTCGCGGCTCTCGAATCATGTAACCGGATAAGGAAGTGGTTCAGGGACGATAAGGCCGCCGATATCCTAATTGACCGATCGTCGTGTCTGTGGTTTCGCGAACGACTCCGGCCAGGAAGGAAACGCTTTTTTGTTTAATTACGATTTCACGTGGAACTTCGTCGTAGTAATCTCTCGATAACACCGACGCTATTAAAATATCTGAATGAATGAAATACTGAACGGAACAATGAATCAAACGTTGTGCGAGAACACATCACCGCTCTTTCTCTCTCTCTCTCTCTCTCTCTCTGTATGATAATAAAATTAGATAACATTAACTTCGAACTTTTCATATTTGTTTTAAGCGCGCCATTTTGGAAATATTCCCGGAAAGATTCAGGCGTATTCGAACTAATTTTGAAGACATTCGTATCACAAATATGGGAAAATATGTTTCACGAATGCCTATTTCTTTCCTTTAAATAAAATCGAACATTTTTATTCCTGAAGATTAGTAAGTCTTGGCATTCGATATTTTATGTACTTTTATCCGCACGTTCCTTTGGTACGATACATTTCAAAATTAGACTGTCGCAGGCTCTTGGCGAGTATTTCGACCGTAAAGAGTAAATAAACAAACAAATGATCGAGCCAAAGAGAAAAATGGAGTAAGAATGAAAAGAAGTAGAAGAACCGAAGAAAGTTTCGCGTTGGAATTCCGACGTGACTGTTTTCTCGTGTCCGGCTCGGGAAGAAGCATTTCCAATTTGCTCTAGCTTTCGAAATCGTTTTCCCCGGTGGTGGTCGCCGCGGTGGTCGGGCCATCTTAAACGGGACCACTTAAGAGTTTCTTGAATCAACTCGGCCGCGGTTGGAACTCCGAAAACGGATTCCCCCCGGCCCCCGGTGCTAAGTTTGCTCTGGGACGACACGCACACGACACGCGCACGCAGAACGAACGCACATGGCGGGAGGACGAGGACGAGGACGAAGACGAAGACGAGGCGAAGCGGTACTGCTATCGGGCCGACGACTCGTCTTGAATTTCGTCATGGGAGTAGGTTGGAATGCGTGAAGGTGCTCGTCGGCATACGTACGAGGAAGAGAAGACACGGCGCGAGTACTCGTCCGTGAAGGTACACGTTTGAGACGCGAGTATACACCCGCCACGTTAGCTCGCTAGCGCGTTCGCGCGCGCGAGTATGAGCGCGTGTGTTGCTGGTTCACGCACGCACGCACGCACGCACGCACGCACGCACACGCTTCGTGGCCGTCTGCGCTGGTGAAACGCGGTTCGAAAGAATCCCATTCATAGACGTAGGAACGAGAAGAACGAGAAAGAGAAAAGGATTACGCCGGGCAAGGTGAAAGAGAGGAGGGGTGCGGGTGGGGAGGGCGAGGACAAGGGTGGGAGACGGGGAGCGAGAGGGGCAGCCAAAGGCATTTGGATTAGGCGCAGGCGCCAGGTAGGAGAGAAAGGCTTAATGAAAAATTTTCCACGAGGGGCCCTGCGGTAGGCCTGCTGTTTTCTAGGTCGTCGAAGCTGCTCGACGCCGCGCGAGAAGACGCGACGCAGCTCCACTCGACCCGCCTCGACTCGACTCGACTCGACTGTGCTCGCCGTGGGTCTGG
Organism: Halictus ligatus; assembly: GCA_028454255.1. Taxonomy (NCBI): domain Eukaryota; kingdom Metazoa; phylum Arthropoda; class Insecta; order Hymenoptera; family Halictidae; genus Halictus; species Halictus ligatus. The sequence goes on from CM052137.1 coordinate 12,428,858, forward strand.
AATTCGATCTTCCAACGATCGATCGAAAAGATGATCGAACCACGGAGAAAGAGGAAAGCTGCCGGGAAGAAGACAAGACGCTCGCCGGGCACGCTCGACCGAGAAAGGGACTATCGATGCGATCGTAGGGTCTGATTGCTGGCGAGACAGACCAGCGACCTATCGACCTCGCGCCAGACTTTGAAAGTGAACCACAGACGATGTTGGCGGCCAGTTTTCTAACGAGAGCGAAAACCCACGATAGCTTGTTCATAAAGCCTCTTGCGTTTTTGTCATTTTCGGTTGCAACGAATAAATTGAATCGCGTTAAGTAACTCGCAAACTGTAGAAGGCCTGTACGGCTTCGTAGGCAGATGTGCTTGACCGATATTCTTATATTTGGTTCACAGAAAAAGTATTTATGTACCTATAAATTGGGAGAGGAGGAAAAAAGTCTTCACAAGAAGTTCAAATATTTAAAAATCGAATTTTGCGAGTCCTGTGAACACTGTAATGTATTGTTAATAAATTTAAAAATGAAAATGCTGCAGTGAAGTAGGTAGTCAAAGAATTATCTGTAGAAAATGCTCCGATTTTAAATGTAACACAAACGATCCTCAACTTATGTTACATATTTCAAACAAGAAATTTTGATCAAGTTAGATCAAAATGCACCCAGGATTTAACCAGCTGAATCAGAATTGTCTCTGACATTTAGGGGTTAATCCACTCTCTGTCTAAATACCGTCACGTATTTATCGTTAAACCTGACGAGCATTAAACGTGCCTGATATATTGAATTAAATTTATTTAAACAGTAAAAACATTAGAAGAATTTAGAAATACCGTTATATTACTGTTAGCTTATTCAGCATATTAACAAAGAAAATAAATTTCTATTTCACTCCAGTTTGTTGAAATTCGGATAGAAAATTTTTATTTTGCATAAATATCGGCTGTCTAGTCATTATAATATACACTTGAATAGAGAAATATGTATAATCATGTCTAATAGAAACATTCTTCTAATTTCAATAATCGCATAACAAAAATCTGTAATCAGCGATATTTAGGTTTAGCGTTAAGGATGGAAAACATGATTCTCATTGCAAAACGTTTACTTTTACGATTAATGGTTTAGATGTCGATTAGTGTAGAATGAACAAATTGTAGAAAAACAGGTCGATCGTTTTCGAATACATTCTTGATACCGTATGGTGTCATCGTTACGCAACAAGGAATGCAATTAACCTACGCCGAGAATTCAATTACACCGTCCGTAAATGAATTACAACGAGGGCGATAAATGCCGAGAATTCGTACATGATTGCCGATCGACCGTTCTGTCGAGGTACTCAGATACGAGCCTGAAAAGTATAGTAGCGATCGGGGACCGCCGTGGACTATCCTTTCGTTAATTTATACGTCCGTCGTAAACAGCGTACAGTATCGAGGGAATAATACCAGCCACTTTGTAACACGAGCGGTAGGCGTGCGGCCGCGTTTGCTCTGCTGTCGATCGTGAAAAATGCTGGCGCCTCTTTATCGGCCCTAGAAAATTATCTGGCGCGATAACGACCATTGATCACTCCGTTGAATCGAGGAGACGACGCGTCAGTTCCACGAGAGGTAGAGAGAAAGAGAGAAAGAGGGGGACGAAGGGGGAAGAGAGAGAGAGAAAGACAGAAAGAGGGAGAGAGAGAGAGAGAGACTCGTTTCCGTCGTGGCGTGCTCATGAATGAAAGCAGAGTATTTCGAAACATCGGGCCGAGGAAGCAGAATGCGCGTCACCTACCGTTCCCTCTCCTCTCCTCTCCTCTCCTCTCTCTCTGCTCTCCGCCTCACCGCACTGCACACCATCGTTCCGTCTCTCCTATATCCACCCACCCTCTCGCGCGCTTCACGCTTATCGAATCGCCGGAGAAAAAGGAGCGTACAGATAGACCGTGAGAGCGACGAGCGAGGGAAACCGGAGTGTGGAAAAGGGAGAGACGACACGTAACCAGCCAACGAAACGGGGCCCTGGAACGCTTCTATGTACCGTGGAATCATCATTTATCGAAAAGTCTTGATGCGTCGATTACACACACACACGCGCGCGCGCGCGCGAAGAAGGCCGTGGAGCCGACGGAAAAATGTGGCAATGGAACGCGAGCGTTTCCTCCTCGACGCCACGCTGTCGACACACGTGTCACAGATTATTCACCCTGACGATACCAAAACCGTGTTTCTCGTTATGCGCCGCTTACGTCGTGACGACCGGGGAGGATCGATCGGGTTACATAATTCGGCCCCCCTACATGATACGCGGGATCCTTTCATTTCTCGATCGGTTTCCGTTGGTTTTACTCCGATACGATCTCCCGATAGAACAACGGATTCCCCTACGGCCGTCACATTGTTGTCCTAGCGCCTCGGTGTTGCTTTTACCCCGCGAGTTAACAACCGGCTGATTATCAGTCGGTGACCCAGTGTCGGATGGTCGATAGCCCTCGCCATTCATATCTACTACCGTTTCTTCGTCGACGCGATCAACCTCGCTGCCAGTTTCGTTGGCGTGCTCGCGCCGACTTTATTATGTAGGATGGAGCACCGGAATCTAAGTGCCTGAGCGTCTCTGGTGTTTGTCAACGAATTTCAAAAGCATGTCGCCAATTCGAGATTCAGGCAAAACGGAATACATAACTGCAATTATACAGTTTATCTTTATGGAAGGTTCTGTTTTCGTAGACTGTCTCGCGAGAACCAGAAAAAGGGACAAATATTATGTCAGTGCTTGAGAGATTATCTATTGGTACTATTACTGAGACAGGAGAAACGATTGTGAATTCATGGTTAACACGTTGATTGCAGTGACTCATAAAAATCGTACAAAATCGGAACAATTTATTTAATAATATAAGAATGGGAACGTCGAAATTTATTATATGAATTGCTTTCGTAATCTTCTTATGCAGTGTTTACTATATATATGTCCGAAATGCCTCCTCGATAAAAGTCACAGAACTCACCCCACTGCCGCGGTGTATACCTCGTGAGGGGCCATGAACCAAGGCCTCTAGAGCTTCGCTGTCCTTTTCTACGATACATGTCCCTGACTAGACCCGTGTTTTGGACTTATATCGAGTAAACACTGTATCTCGTAGATCTTGGACAAAGTTTCGTTTACCGAGTGGATTGTAATAAAGATTCATTGCCACGTTTGACAGGAGAGCCGTGTCAATATGACTGATATTTATTTGATATTTGTTGCGTTTAAGTTTCATAGATTTTTGAAAAGTTAATTCTGTAAAAGCTACCTTTTTTACATTCCTAGTAGCTAGACAAACGGTTTGTATGTCGAATAGTCTGGTATCCTACTTTATTTAAAAAAAAATATAGGTAATCGATAGCTATTATATTTTTCAGGAAAACAGCTTGTAACATTTCTTACGACTCACTCTGTATGGCAATTAAATGATTTTCTTGTAAACAAAATATTTAAGACCACGTGCAAGAATTTTACTTTTTTTACCCAAGTTAGGACGATTGTGCCTTAAGTATAACATTTGAAATTGCCTAGAAATAAGAGTGTACAGCTTCATGTCCTCGCGTAAAAAATGTATAAAATAGTAGATTAATAAATAAAACCATACATGATCAGTTCTATGTACGAATCAATATAGTATCTACAGTAGAAGAAACTTCTGTGTTAAATGACTGGGATCGTTTATGCAACGTGGTCGGTCAAAATGCAATTTAGAAGCAAACATTTATCAAATTTGACGTAACAATATTCACGGACGTTACAGTGAAGCAACGTGTTGCCGGAAGCGAAGTAAAGCGGAAAACGTAAAAAATCTCTCGAAAGTCCACCTCCGGATTGACTGAAAACATACGAAATGTTTGAAATCACTGGTCTTGATTCAATGGCCAGGGGCGGCTGTACATAATATTTTCCGCGGGTCGAGGAACCAGTCTCCCACCTCGATCGGGCCGGTATCGCGCGCGTACCGTTCCCGGCCTGAGCAATTATCTCGATGACGACGAACCTTGACACGGAAAACGAAAAACACGATAACTCGGTCCGTGGAATTTCGACAACGTCGTCTCGCGCGTCCGGGATCGACTCTCGACTCGAGTCGACTCTGAACGTAGGAGAGCGAAGGGCCGAGAAACGAGTACGCTTCTCTGTTCACCGCGCCGGGGCGGACAGGAGAAGGATTCTCCTCTTCTAGACGGCGAGTTTCTCCGGGCTACCGCGGAAGAATCCGCTTGATTAAAGGAAACTCGTGTACTAGCGCCTTTTATTCAAATGCCCTCTGTGTTCCTACCCTCCCACTCCGCGCGTATATCCCACTCGCCGCCCTCTCACGCCAAGGAGGATCGTCCCGTAGGATAGGGTTGGGATATAGCCGTTAATTATCGCGGTAACGTGGAATGCGCCTAGGTTTCCCTTTCCCTGTCTCTCTTGCTCTCACGATCTCTCTATCTCTCGGTCCCCCCTTGCTCTCCCTTCCTCCTCTGCCCCTCCATTTGCCTTTCTCTCTCTCTCTCTCTCTCTGCCCTCTCACTCTTGTTCTCGATCCTCGATCTCGAGCGAGAAAGAGAGAGAGAGAGAGAGAGAGAGGGGGAGGGGGAGGAGGAGGAGGAGGAGGAGGAGGAGCAGGAGGAGGAGGAGGAGGATTCACTCGTATGCATCGGTCGGTCGGCAGTGGCATGGACCACCTCATTCATCCTATCTGCATTCCTTTAATGCTACCTGGGGCCCGTGGAATGTCCGCCAACCCCCCAGCCTGCTCAGAGCCGGACCTACGGTACCGCTTATCCCCTGCTCGTCCGTCCTCGGTGGCACAGATCCGTTCCACAAAAATGTTCGTTGTTTCGCGGAAAATCGTCTTCTCTCTCTCTCTCTCTCCGCGCTCGGGACTCGTAATCGGCGCAGCGGTGTAGCACGAATCCGCCTGGTCATTGCTAGCTGAATATGTTAATACAACGCGCCGAGGTTGTCCGCGGCAGACTAGGCGTCGCCTGTCCGGCCTCTTCGCTGCTTTTACTCTCCGGCCAGCTTTCTTCCTTTCCCCCGTTGGCCCCCTCGAGCAGGATAAACACAAACGTACCGCTACGCGCTGGTTACGTCGCAGAATCGTCCATGAATTATCACCGGCCGTGTATTAGGCGAGGGCGAAGAAACACGTTTACCTCGCGAACGTGAGTGTGCGTGCACGCGTGTCGGGATCTACGAATCCGCTGCGCATTTCTGGCCCGACGAGAGAACGATCGTTTCTGGGTTTAAGAACGAGGACGCTGTACCCGACGAAAAAAGAAAATCGCTCGAACGAGCTGCCAGGAAAATGACGAAGCCGGTGTGGACGGTGCCGTGACAGAACTGGACTCCCGTCGTATTTCAGCGATAAAGGGAACGGTGGGCTCTTGGAGAGAATGAGAAGGGGGATGGAAGAGAGAGCGTAAAACCGCCTCTCATCATCGGCATCTCACGGTCGTTAGAAGCGTATCATAACATGGTGTATAACTAGGGGTAGATTCGACGAACGAAGCCCCGTGTTTCACATTCGAGACCCTCGAGGCAATACAACACAATAAGGCCCCGAAGCTCGGCGATCCTGGCCAAGATACCAACGGGTCCAGGCCGACTCGTTCGATCTCTGTTCGCTCGGTGCCGATCTCTAGTTCGCTTTCACTCCCTCCGACGTTCTTTCCGCGTATCCTCTTCCACTCCTTTCTTCGTCCTCCTCTTCCTTCCTTTCGTATTCTCCTCTCCGGCTCTCTCTCTCTCTCTCTCTCCTTTTTTGCCTTTATTTTTCCATGCACGGTGCGCCTCTCCTTTTTCTCTCTCCTCTCGTCGAAGAAGGGAGTAGAGAGCCTCTTACGGCTTCTACTCTTTGGTCGTGCCGCCGCTCGTAGCCCTTTATCTTCACCTTCCAATCGGCCTCACCGTCCTCTCTGCTCTCTTCTCTCTTGCTCCTCTCGCTCCGGCCGACTCGCTATCCTTCCCCCGGGATCCTTCTCTTCCTTTCTCTCTCTCTCTCTCTCTCTCTCTCTCTCTCTCTCTCTCTCTCTCTCTCTCGCTCCGCTGTCTCCTCTTCGTCCTAACCCTGCCCCCTCGGCGGGAATACCTACTACGTTAACACTCCGCGAGGCAAACGCAGCTCTCGCGGTAAAATTTTTCTCTGGCATTCGACGGGTGTGGCCGCGTCGCGGATCACTAACGACGATGATTGCCGTGGTGTCGCTGAGCGGACCCCGCGCCGGGACCGACGACGGGACCCGCCGACTGTTGCCGTGAACGGACTGCATGCATCCTTTTCAAGTTAGTTGCGATTCTGACAGAAATCCTGTTAATTAATTTTATTAAAGAATTCTTTACTGTTTTTGTGGCCCGTTTCGTTGGGCGAAGCGCGTTCCTCAGTGGCGAGATTGTCACCGCTTTTTGTCTCGTCATAGGCATAGCGTAGCAAATAAAATAAAAAATTATTATCGTTTTTATTATTATTATTATCATTATTATTACATGCACGCGAACATATTCGATTTGCGCATGTTTAATTCTATACGAATATACATGTCATGGGTATTCTGTAATACGTACAGTGACGAAGATTACAGTGAAGTCTCGATATATGTCAACACGGGTGTTTCCAGTGTCATGTATCGTCCAGGAGGCGTACCCTAGCCGTGTTATGTTTACACTCCTCGACGACCGCGGCCTCTCAAGCCTCTTGGCCCGTCACTTCCTTGCGGTAGTGGGGATAATTCCGCGACGTTTATCATCCAGGCCTTGGCGACATATATAGAGACACTGTATACATATATGTATACACTGTATATCTATCATAGCCAGGTTAAAACCCTTGGATGACAGATTAAATGATGCGAAGACAGAGTTACTCTGGCCCAAGCTAGAGTGTCGAACAGAAATCAAGCTTAAAAATTGAATATTATGACCTACGAACATGCACCCTTCTTGATCTTACTTGGTGGGAGTACATTGATATAAATCGCGATTAATCTGAATGTTATTTTGGTCCAATTTTGTTCTACGAAGGTGTCAGCCAAAAATCGTGCTTAAATTCGTATCCCGATATCCATGAATGTTCATGGTGTTTTCAAGTTTGTTGGAGGAGAGGGTGAAGCGAGATTACTGTCCATAGTTGGGGAACTTCGTTGAAACTTGCCCGGGGAGATTTGAGGAAATTAAGCGATTATGAAGGTGCAAAAACTAGTACGGTACAATCAAGTTTCGAACCAGTCGCTGCAAGCTTACGATACCTACGCGGCGAACTCGAACGATTTATAGCTTCCAGAAGACTGGCATTTCACAACGACCGCCGTCAAAAGAGATACTTTACGTTTAACCATGCGGACGGTACCCCCTTGTATTTTTGCAATCCTGACATGGATATTCGTCTTTGCTCCGACGAAATTTCGAAGGCGGGAGCATCCGACCGCGGGTTGTTCTCCCCGAGGCTGTGAGGTCCCGCGGATCCCCAGGAATTCGTTTGGTCTGCGCGCAGCAGTGAAAGCAAGAAAGTTCTTTCTCTGTTCGCGGCGCGGTCTCCTCTCCTGTCTCGCGTTCCTCCATCGACGCCGGGACGACTCGAGAGACGGCTCTCTTAATCGATACTGTCTTCTTCGAAGGAGATTGCGCGTTCGGCGAAGGTTAGACGCCGGCCGGCGTAGGAGCGCCGCGGTGACGAGCCTTCCTTTTTCGCAGGGGCTCGGATCGGAGAGAAAAAGGCTCCAAGAAAGAGAGAAACGGGGGCGAAAGATTGAGCGAGACGGAAAAAGATCCTTGGCTCGTTGGTTCCCTCTGTATCTCCCTCTCGCGCCATCGTTCCCGGCTCCTCCCTTGACGAAGGTCAAGACACACGAAATCTCCATTTGCCCGAGGTCGTAGCGCGGCACCTTCGAATTTCGTGGCGGACCTTCCGAGAATCGACGAGCGGTGAGCCCTCGATCGAAAACGAGCACAGCCACCGCTCCCTCTCGGGTTTCTCACTTTTTTATGACCGACCTTCGCGTATATCGCTAACGAGGTGGTCCTCTGTGACAACTACAAGTAGGTGGTCGCGGTGACGGCCAGAATTAGGAGGACGCTCGCACGCATACGCGCTCGAGCCAACGGCTCGGATCCGCTCTCGGCTGAATATTCGAGACCTGCCACGGGGAAGGGGCATCACCGGCCGCTTCGAGAAATCGAAAGGAAATTCCGCCGCGGATTCCATCGGTATCGATCCTGTCGGCTAGATCGTATCGGGCTTTACGCGACACGCCGATAACGCGGCGAGCGAGAGGTGATCCTCTCTCACTGGCTGCGAGAAATCGTCGCGGCCGGACCGATGGATGAATAATTAATTGCCCGGACCCGTGTTCCGGGTTGTTCCCACACGTAGAGAGAACTCCCCGGCACAACGTGCGTCGTCACGCGAGCCGAAAACCGGCCGAAACGAGACGAATCGTCCGCATACATATGAGAAATCGACAATGAGTTTCCGAGAAACGCGGACTTTAACATAAATTTCCGAGTGGCTCGTTCCATTTCGACGACTTTCTCCGCTCCCTTCTTATTCTCCAGCCCCCTTCGTCCATTCATTCGTCGACGCTCTATCGGCCTCCTCGCATCCTCTTTTTTCCAGGCGTTCGCCGCCGCGCTCCTGCGTATACACACACGCGCAGTGTTCACGCGCCGGAAAAATGTCCCACGACGTCTCTTCGCTTTTTCCCAGGGCCAAGCGCATGCTTTATAGACGCATTTTTTCCCGAAAGGACCTACCCCAAGGTTCCTGGAACCGATGGGCCCCTCAAGGATCTTTCCTCTCCCTCTTCTCCTCGGACCAAACTGCGCGCTCTCTTACCACCTATCTCGCTCGGCTCTCTAGAAGAAGCCAGACATACTCGGCTGAAATTGTCACCGACGATGTAAATCTCCTCGTGTGTGTCTTTAGGAAAAACGGTCGCAGCAACAGAGAGGGGATGAAGATCGCAAAAAAAAAAAGAAACGAAGAAATACGGTCGATGGTTTTTAGTTTCCGAGAAAACGCGGCATGATCGTGTTCCAACCGTCACCAGCAATTTAAAAACCCATAGATTCGAGTTTTTCAGCCCCTCCCCCCTTTTCTGTTAACCGTATCTCCAACGGGCCACAGAATGGATCATCTAATATGGGAACTTAGTTTGGATGACAATGACCACCGTGTCGTGAACGCATATCTATTAAGGCAAATTTAATTTTTTCACTTTCCATGTGCATCTGCAGTAAACGGAGTTGTAAAGATTGTTTTCATCTGCACTTCATCCGAAGTGAACATGTAAAGTGACTAGTGAACAAAGTATGATCAGTTCCTAATTTTTATGAATTGATTGGACGATTCTTACCCATAGAAAAACTGTGAAACGTCCATTTCACCGTTCAGTTTCCACGTTCCCCGATACCTCACTATTTTACTTGCCGACATTTTCGGAACTAACAAATTGAATGCAATTATGAAACAGATATAAATACTCCAGTTTTATCATCTTCCATATTTACTGTAGGTGATTCATCCGCGATGTACAGCGATTTCTCTATATACGTCGCCAAGGCCTGGATGATAAACGTCATGAAATTATGCCCACTACCGCGGAATATACCTCGTAAGGGGCCAGAAAGCTCGAACGAGGAGTGTAAACATAACATGGCTGGGGTATGTCTCCTGGGCGATACATGACGCTGGCGAGACCCGTGTTGTTGACATATATCGAGAATTCACTGTACATCCAAAGTGAAGGAGCTTCAATTCGCGCTCCATCTTTGATGAACGCATTCCTGTGTGGTAATGTCATACAAATAATCTTAGTATGACAATTGGCTTTCTAAGAGAATTTTTATACTGTTAAACGAGCCTCCGAGTGTAACTTTGTCTCGAAGAATTTTCTCATGGGACCATCAATGGTGGAGACATTTTCACTTTCCATTTTAGAAGACTCAACCTGCACATCGTAATTTTTCGGATCGGGGGTGTGGATCGTCGATTTCCATTGAACCGGCGCGATCGGTTGGAGGATCCACTTTTAAGGGTGTGACTCGCTGATCCGGAGCGCCGGCTAAATTCCCACGCGTCGTTCCGTTCTCCTTGAACCATCCGCGACAGTAAGAGGGTGGTCATAATATTTAAGGTAATGCTAGGCAAGAAGGTAAAACCGTCGCCAGGTTTCACGAACGCCTTCCTCGCTCTCTTTCCCTTCCCCCGTCGGCCGGTTTTCGTTTGCGCGTTCCACCTCGCCGGAACAGGAATTTATGGTCCGAGAATTAATGGCGTCGCGTACCTTGGTCCCAGAAAAATTTCTTCGGGATGCGCTTCATCGCGCCGGTGAAATTGTTCGCGATGCAAATTGCGGTGTAAATTTGAGCCGCGAGCAGTAACTCACCCCGCGAAACGCGCCCCCCGTTCTTCTCCCGTCTAGTTCCACCCAGTCTATCGGTTCCGTGTCGTCGATCGAACGCGTCTCGTTAGGTTTCCCCCGAACGGGATAAAAACGATCGAGAAGAAACCGAGGAAAGATCGCCGTGCGACCGGGGTTCGTTTTTCTTTTTCGTTCCCCGAACATGGCTGCGGCGTGCCCCGACTCCGGCGCCTGCATTTACATTTTTGAAAGGAGCATCCGCCTTTCCGAGAACCGGCACAGGTCACGCGGCGCGGCGGTCCTATTCGACTCCATCGATGTATCTAGTTTCCGAAAAAAATCGTGCGACGCTCCCCGTCGTCGCCGTCACATGGCGACGCTGTTCCCGTCGCAGAAGGCCCCGCCGGAGCCCCTTCGTGCGAACCGGCGTGGCATTTTCGAAAAATACGACCGACCGCTTCCACGAAACTTCTCGAAC